>LPNX010614896.1:38357-73393 GCA_001517045.1 Pseudotsuga menziesii
ACCAGCTCAAGATCTAGATCAAAACCAGAAGCGACTCTTCATAAATGCTCTGATACCATGTTCAGGTACACATGATACTCCCAAAAGACCAAAAACCTAGAGCAACCACTTCACACAAACAAATCACATATTGATACACCGATGTTTTGACGTGGTTTAAACCCTCGAGAGAGAAACACTCTGTGGCCCCAGCGAAATAGCTACTTGAGGTGGTTTATTATGCAAAAGAAAAAAAGTTACAAATGAGCTTCTCATAATCGATCAACTAGCCAAGGACCCTCCATTCTCTTTAAATAGAGATCATGGACCAATCAAGAGTTAAGCCATGGATCAAGGTTAGGTATGATCTAAGAGAAGTTGAACCGTCAGATCACTCTATGTCTAGAACATATCGTGGTCGTCGGATTAAATATTTACAAATACACACTAATGCATACTAAAGAAACACACTTTACCTAACAAATATATTACACAAGTTGATATCAACTAACTCCTAAGTGTCTAAATATCCAAACAATGTGCCAAACCACCACAATATACTCCTATGAATGAATTAGAAAGCTTGAGAGAATCATGTAAAACTGTTCCCTAACAATATCAAGCATATCTTTCGTGGATGGGAGAGGAACATAAGACCATTTTTTAAGAATTTGTTGATTGGGTGTTTGGATATATGCCTAATAGTGCATATGTGAACTCATTAAGAAACAAACATCAATCCACAAGTTTAAAGGAGCATGAAAGGAGAAAAAAATAGCTTACTTGCGAAAAGAGAAGGGAAGTGTCCTTCTATTTAGATGAGGAAAGTATAAATAAGTTTGTGGACCACATGGTGAGGGTGTGGAAAAAACATTGTCCTAAAGAAGATGAAAATATCCAAGATACACCATTAAAGGAAGCTGCATAGAATCATGAAGTGGAGCATGAATCACCTCAAGGTGATTACAGAGCAGAACATGCAGAGGGAAGTGAAAACAAGACCACAATTCTTACTCATGGGGTTGTGCAAATCAAAGAGCATCTATTGGTGGATGCTTGAACTGTGAAGGAGTACATATTGACGGGTGATCACACCTCTATGTTGGTGACATAGATATTACTTTTGAAGATGTTACTGCAAGCCAAATTTCTCATGAGCATGAAGATGAAGACCTTGTGGTAGATAATGAAGAACCAAGATCAACTTCTGTATCACCACTTGAGCTTCAAGAAGTTGATCAAATCAAGAAGAAAGAACAGGAGGATGTTCTCTCCCATGAACCATCATTCATTGGAGGGCCCTTGAAGATGAGTGAAAGGAATATCTATGATTCCCTTATCATACTCCATGACACTCAAGCATTGGTGTCCAATTCTTGTTGGAAATTTTATTCATTAGAGGATCCATCCTTCATTGAAAACATGGAGAAAATTCAAAGAGAAATGTGCAACATCCAAGGTAATTTCAAGTATTTTATTTTTTATAGAAAAAATTTAGTTGAGATTAATGAATGGTTACATGAAGCATACTTGAATAATAATGAGGATATTCATAAGTTCAAAATTTAAAATGAGCAACCTCTTGTGGGGTTGCAGGATACTTGTTCTTCCTCCTATGTTTCAGATTGTCATATTGTAGTTTGCTTGGAGGATTCTCATGATATGATGGATCATGAGAAACATGGAAAATTTCAAGTTCTTGATGTGTTTGAAGATGAGCTTGATGAGACGCAATCAATTGTCGTGGTCGAATAAGAAATTGAGTTGCCTCTTGATAATGGTTACACACTTTTGGAAGAAGTGCATGATTCCACTACCTTAGGACCAACATATGAGGAAAGTTTCACACTTTTGATGGATATGCATAATGCTACCCATATGGATCCTTCACATGATGAAACTTTTTCACTTTCTGATCATTTGGGCGAGTTGGTTCTTTCTCATACATCCTACACTTCCATATTTTGCAGTATTCATCCTAATGAAGTATGGGTGAAAGGTTTCTTTTTTATGGTACCACATGAGGAGTGTGAAATTCCTATCTCTCCTTTTGATGATGACATGAATATATCCCCATATTCTTTACATTTGTAGAAACATCCTTTTTTACATTATGATGATAAACATCTACATGGATGCACCTGTGATGTCCACTTGAGTCACTTGAAGACTCATTATTTGTCTTTATCCTTGCTTAGTTCATTTGATGTTGGAGGAACTTCATACAACACTTGGGTTAAGAGGTATATTATTGAAGCACATTTTTTTTTTTTTTTTGGGGGGGGGGGGGGGAGAGGAATCAGTAACTGGGCAATTCTGGTACTTGCGTGACATGGGGTCCATTCCTGTCGGCTGCCACTATAAACCCAGGTGCGTCCACACAGCCCACAAGCATGGGGCACGGATAAGTCGAGGTGAGATTTTAACTTGAGACCTCCTTTACAACATTCCTTCATTTACATGGCACTTACCAGTCAGTCTACACCCCTTCGGCCCTTATTGAAGCACATTATTATTTGCAGCAACAACTTTTGTTATTTTTTGATGATATACATATTCATGGGTGTATTGATGAGAATTCTTTGAGCCACTTGAAATTATTCATGTTTTCTTGGCTCCTTAGTTGGTTTAGATTTTGGTGGAGGTTCTTCATTCAATTCTTGGATGAAAGAACACATGGCTTATTATTTTGATGCATCTTACATTCTTTTGGAGCAACATTATATGACATGGGATCCTCACCTATTCCATTGGATCATATTTGATATAATACCTTATGCTTGTGTATATGGGCCACATGATGATCTACTTATCTGGATGTATAATCACTTTAATTATTCTATGATGAGGTACCTTCTTGATGTACATTTTTATGATGTTTTTATGTACTTTCATGATTTAATTTTGTACTCATGATGTTTGGAAGGGTGCAATACAAGCAATGGGATCCTGATATAGCTTGGTTCCAATTTTGGGGGAAGCAGGCAGCATGAGATATTGAGTCACCACTTGAGAAGGTGATTGTAATTAGATTAGTGCAGAAGAAATCATGGTGGTTCCTATTTGAAACTTCCTTGGAATCTTTAAAACTCAGTTGCAACTTCAAAGAATTATACAGTGTGCAAAAAAAAGGTTGAAAATTCAAGAAAGGTTTCCAAATATAGGGAGGTAAATATTATTAATGCAAATTTTGTTTTGATGGATTTGATTAATCCTTTTGGTGTTATTGGTGATGTCACAAGTTATATAAATTTCCATGTCTCAATTAAATAATTTCCAAATAAGACTATTTGCAAATAATGTTTCACCAACCTATTAGTTCCCTAGGTTGAGATGGAGACATAAATTTTGTAATAAGGGGCTATGGGACCCAAAATAAATTTAATTTACCATATTTACATTTAAATGGGTCACATAAATGATAAATGCTAAGAAAATAAGGTGGAATGGGTTCATGAAGACACTTGGAAGCGTGTGGAGCCTTTGGGTGACTAGATTCCCCACACACTTGGCATGATATTCATCCAAATTCGAACACGTGGGTAATGTAACATTATTGGATGGTTACGTGGTGTAAAATATCATATAATGAGCCAAGAAATTCTAATTGGTAAAGGATTTTAACTCCCATGTAAGAAGAAAATATTAGAAGACAAGGTGTGACACTTGGAACGAGATTCTATGCACCATATGACAACAAATGATGGAAGATTCTATGACAAGTATGAAAAATTCATACCTGATTGTTGAAATATGAAAAATATGACATGACATGGATGAAAATATCCACCAAGAGGTCGAATTTTGGATTTAGATTCAACCATTCGAATTGGGGAAAGAATTGGAGCATGAAGAGAAAGACAAGTGTCATGAGAGTTACTAAACCACTAAGATGAGTTGGATGAATCCCATGGAGGTAAATTCGACCCTAGGAGGCCTCATGAATTTAATAAAAGGATGTAATAAGGAATTATAATGGATTTTTATCGTTTGTTAATTTTCATTTGGAATTTTGGAGATCTTTTGCTTGTCCATTGCACGGTGAGTGTTCACTCTCCCTGCTTGTGAACCAATTTCGAGGGAGTTGGATTCCTTTTCGAGTTGCTTGAAGGAGAGGCCATTTATACCTCTCATGGGAGATTAATTAATAATTTGTATATTTAGGTTGAAGGTCCATACATTTTAATTCTCATCAATAACCCCATTCTCTCATTCCTTACTCTCCATTCCCCCACACTCTCATTTGATGGCTCACTTGTTGGAGTCGTGCTAGTGCTTTCCTAAGTATAGTTGATGCCCAATATTTGATACATGATTCATGGCTCTTTAATTTAATTTCCATATGCTTTGTAAGTCGAATTATCATAAATACATGTATGAAAGACTCGTATTCCCCACGCTCTTGAATGACTAGTTTTCATGGATTTGGCTTCAATATTGAAGTAGATTTATATCATATTTGTATGATTTTTATGATGACGGGAAGAAATATATGATGTATGAGTTTGTAATATTATTTACACATACTCTGTAAGTTTAAATATCATAAATACATGTATGAAAATCTTGCATACTCATGCCCTTGTATCACTAGTCTTCATGGATTTTGGCTTCAATCTTGAAGTAGTTTTGTACCGGATTTGTATGAGAGATATTATATGAGTTTGAGGATGTTGTAACAGAAATATATGATGTTTAATCTTTAATTTCATCTCCATATCCTCCGTGGTTCTAAATCCAAGAAACTCATGTGTGAAAATATTGCATCCCCATGCCATTGAATCATTAGTTTCCATTACTTTGGCTTCAATCTTGAAGGAGTCTTGTATCATATTTGTATGAGGGATGTTATCAATTTTGATGATGTTGTGAAATCCATATATGATGTGTTACTCTGTAATTTCATGTCCCTATGCTCTGTGGGTCTAAATCCAAGAAATCCATATGTGAAACTCTTGCAATTCCATGCTACTAATTCACTAGTTTTCATGTATTTGACTCTCATATTGAATGAGTTGTATACCAGACTTGTATGAAGGGATTTATATGGTATTTAATATTGTTGGGGAAACAATTTTTATTCTGTATATGGTCCCTATATTTCATCTCCTGAGCTGAAATTTTAACTCTATCTTTCATATGTCAAAATTGAGCTAGTTATGCAATTTCCCCATAAGCAATTTCACCGAATGTTATCAAACGAATGTGGAACTCTATCACCAGTTTGTAGAACTAATAACCATGTGTAATAACATTCCATGAGTTCTTATATCATTCCCCATACTCTGCTTACAAATATGGTAGGTTCGTACATGAGTTGGGAATCCCATATGGCCTACACCCTAGGGGGGATTTCATCACAATTTCCTAGTAATTTTTGGCCTTTTTGTCATAGGAATAAAACAAGGTTTTATAGTTATAAAGTATGATAAAAAGTATCCATAAAACACCTTGGGATGTTTTAAGACTCACCATACCATTTCCTTTCAACTTCGGGACTATTTGGTGAAAGTTGGAACCCTCTAGAGTCATGACCAGTTAATCTTGAATTTTTCCCGAATTGCACTTTTCTCCAAAATTTAGAAAAAGGGAAATTACATCAATATGAAAATATACACATATATTCACTTTTTGAAACACACAATTGTAGCACATGAGTTCCACTACTCAAATTGCATTTAAGGTTTGAAGCAAAATTTTGGAAGGAAAGAAGGTTCTTCAAAATCTATGTTTGAAATTGATTGAGGAAAATCAATATTGGGTGGGGAGGGATGTCATGTACCCAATTAAATAATTTTCAAATAAACAGTTAAGTTGGCCTATCTGAATCCTAAGGGTTATGTGGAAAAATCATACTATTGATATTTAACCCTAGTGACTATTGTTTCACATGTAAATTCAAACTCATACTTGTGGAAGGTGGAAAATGGGTCAATAAATGATGAAATAAATATTAAATGTTCCAAAATGAAGTGGAAATGGGTCCTAGTTGGCCATGGGGGAACATAAGTGGATGTGTGGGGTCCACATGAGGGAATATTCCTTATTTACACATGGCATCATCCTCAAATTCGAATTCGGAGGAAGGAGTTAGTTCCAAGATTGTGGATGAAGAGTCATGGGATAAATTTAGGGAAAGCCAAGATTCTATGACAACTATGACAGTTATGACAACTCTATGACACTTATGACAGATTCTCTTACAATTATGACATATTATATGATATCTATGACATGTAAGAGATAACAATATTAGTGATTGAGCAAAAATATGAAGATAATTGAACTTTAAAACTTTAATCCACAATAATAGTGCATATAGATCTCATCAATATTCCAAAGACATAAATTAAACCATAGAACGCATGATATACCCTAGGAAAACCCTCTACTGATTGGAGGATAAAAGACCCAGCAACCAATCTTAGAGTATGATTGATAATTGGAAAAAAATGGTTACAACACAATAGCATATTGCCTTCTTTGAGAGAACCATAGAGTAGATATCAAATGGGACACTATGATGATATTGCCAAGTGCATAGAACTTTAATAACAAGTTAAATTATGTCATACGAGGAAGGTAGTGATTATTGCATGCTTCCATAAGTAGTTAGAAATGAGAACACTATTTTATCTTCAACCATGCGCCCTCGTTGACTTGGTGTCAAGTTGGCACTCCATAATTATCTCCCACAAAGAAGATATTTTCCCTTCATTAATTCAATAAGTTTAACTATGTATAACTGAGTTGTTAACTGAATGAACTAAACTTAACTGAATGGAACTACATGCAACTGAATTGAACTACATGCAACTGAACATAACTGAATGTAACTAAACAAAACTAAATGTAAGTGAATAGAACTGAATGTAACTAGTGTTTCTTCATCAGTGTCATATTCAACAACCACTTGCATAAATTAAGGAATTGATTCCTTAATTAACTAAACCTTTTTTTATATCACAACTAAGAATCAAATGATGTCTTATTAATTTGAGTTCACTTGGATGCATGCATGGGAATTTCAAATTTTCTCTCTATCTATGTGCTCATATTAATTTTATGTACATGGTCCAGATGTGTTTTCATTAATTCTATATCATATCATACTCATAAGAATTGTTTCCAACCTATGATCATATGTATTACCCCAGGCCATATAGTCACATGCTAAAGTAAATCACTCTAGGGATAGTTAATCCCTAAAGGGGACTTGTAGCACCTATTAACCATGACTAGTCATCCATCACATAGTATATCCTAGAGACTTAATACAATATAAGTCATCTGAAATTAATACACCATAAGTTCCATACTTGATACAACACAAGTCTCAAATCTTAACACAAGGTCATGATCTTAACCATAAGATCCTAGTACAAGCATCTCTCCTGAATATGAAAATGTCATGTGAAATTAATACAATATAAGTTCCAGAATTGATATGACACAAGTCTCATACCTTAATACAATATAAGGTCAAGGAGAAGATCTGAACCTAATTACAACATAGACTTTGGAGTTGATTACAACACAAGTCTCAGACCTTAATACAACATAAGTTCATGGGAGAATAACTCCCGAAGCTATACTACAAAAAAGACCCAATATGGCGCATGAGGTGTGTGTGGGGCCTAAGGAAGCTTCATAAAAGGTTCCAAGTCGAATTTCATGAAGGGAGAGCAAGAAAAGTCAAGACAAGTGTCACTTGGGTTAATGTATGACCTAGATTAACACTAATTCAAGTTAATGAACCAATGGGAAGGTAATTCGAGTTTATTGGAGGTAAATGAGGACAAGGAGGTTATTAAAATATGATTAAGTCGAAATGGATCATATTTTGATCAATAAAGGAAAATAAAATTAACAAGAGGAAGGAAGGAGGAAAAGGGAAGAAAAATCCATGATCTTTTTCATGGAGGTTCATCCATGATACCAAAACCCTATTCTCCATGAGGATGAAACCCTAAGAGAGGAAACCTTTAGGGAGAAAGGAGAAGGGTGGAGAAGAGAAGAGGGAAAGAGATTTTAGAATATTGGTCAATACTGAGAGGGGGGGTGAATCAATATTGTTAATTTTTCACTTATTTAAAACTTTAACCAAAACATGGAATCAACAAGATACAAAAGACACATAACAACAAGAATACACAGAACACAATTGTAACATGGAATCCCAATAGGGTAAACCACCAACTCGTTCTATACTGAAAAAAATATATTTTCAAGATTTATTTGCAAGAAACCACTTGCTGGAGACAACAATCCCCAAGTTTCACAGCCACCACTGAAGGATGCACCCACACCCTGGTTTCTGCCTGCACCTACAAACAAGGATACACCTATACCCTAGTTTTCCAGCCACTACTAGAAGGAGGCTAAGACCCCCTTGCAGGTATGTAGCCTGCCCTAGCACCACCCTTCCACCCTAATATGGTTTCTATAATATGTTATATTTCTTTCTCCCTTCATTCTCTGTCTGGCTCACTGGTCTTTTTGTTATGCTATGGCTACATCAATATTAATGACATCGACACTTTGGTCTCGGTCTTCAATGTGGACTACTGAAAACACCAAAGACACTTCAATACCTCTTCTATATTCTTTTTATATACTCTTACTATTTATTCAAGCATCACACCTTTTCGAAATAAGCTCATGATCTTTCTTCATCGCACCCCTTCAACTCTCTATTCTTTTAATTTAATTATGCTTACAAATTAATTTAATCTTCTCCTCACACCTCTTCAAATATCAATTTTAATTCTTTACTTTATTAATTAATTAAATCTCTATCTCTTTGCAAATTCTTAGTTAATTAATTGATTCACAGATCATTTTCAAGCCAGTAGGCTTCATCTCTTTCAAAACTGTGTGCTTGAGCTCTCTCTGGATTACGGGCACTTCAGAAACCAATCATGTAGGTCTCTTATCCTTCATTATAGGGCATACTTTGTCCTCTAGCCTTTGGGATTCTCTCTTTCTCACACCTGCAGGATGTCTTCATTGTGGGATCTGTACATGTTCTTTCACAAACACGCAGGCTTCACCCTTTTCATATGCATGCGGGCTTCTTCTTAAACTCTCTGGCTTCCTTCACACGGGCATCACTTCCTCTAATCATATTCTCCCTTGGAGATCGAGACCTTGAACGATAAGGATTCTTCCTGGTGTATTGACATTTTATATGACCATGTTGTCCACATTTGTAACATCTATTAGACCAGTCACCTTCTCTTCATTCTCTGGCAATGTGACCTTCTCGGCCATAATTATAACACACATCTAGACCTTATCCTCGGCCTTCGACACGATTAGGAGGAACACCACGGGGATTTTCATAACGATCTATAGACAGATATCTGCTTCTGTTCCTTGGGGGCACTCCTACATTTTGATCCTCAAATAAATTTCTTCCACTCAGCCAATGTTGATCATCATAAAATGCATCTCAAGGATCATCAATTTCAACAAATGTGAATCCACGTTTCATTTCCAAATCTCAGATCCTTCCAAACCTATGAAATTCCTCATCAAGATCAATATCATATTCAAATGATGAAGATTCTTCCAACAACCAAGCCAATATCTCATCCTCCATTGTGGCGCGGATCTCTGAAAGCTTCTGTTGAAGTGGCTTAATAGCCGAAACCTATCTGTCATAGCGGGACAAAAGAAATCGAAAGACTTTCTGGTTTTCAAACCAAACAATCACCCACCATTGCAGATTGAAAGATGAAAACCCATCTACCGTAGTGTCTCCATATCCCTTTCTCACCCACCGCTTCATCGGCTCTGTCTTCCTTTTCCTTCCGCCGCTTCGTCGGCTCTATCTTTCTTATCCTTCTGTCGCTTCGTCGGCTCTATCTTCCTTTTTCATTCGCCGCTTTCGTCGGCTCTATATTTCTTTTCCTTCCACCACTTCGTCGGCTCTAACTTTCTTTTCCTTCTGCCATAGAAACGTCTGTCGTAGCAGCTCATTCTTGAACAACCATCCGTCGTAGTGGCTCACAGTTAAACAACCATCCGCCATAACGGCTCACACGTGAACAACTATCTGACGTAGCGGCTTAGACGTGAACAATTATCTGCCGTAGTGGCTAAGACTTAAAAAAATATCCACTGTATCGGCTCGCAAGTCAAAAACCATCCACCGTGTCGGCTCGAAGGCTTGAACAAATCACCCGCTCACATCTTTGTCCATCCAAAACTGATTTTTCTTCAACTTGGCATATCTTCCTTTTACACGTGTGGACATCATAGGGAGAACCAAGACTGTGGGTGGATAGAAATATTACCAAAGAATAACCCTATGTCATCTGATCAATTTATCAGTACAATAATTGACTCTGGCATGCATTTATAAAGGCTCCTTGAATTTTATGTGATTGACAGTCAAGCAGTAAAAACACACTTTTTCTGATTTGACAGACTTCCAATTCACATGTGTGAACACAAGAGGAAAATTAACTCCATGGCTGGATAGCCACTTCAAAATAGAACATCCCCATGCCTTCAAAACAATTTAATACTTCTCCTATAGGAAATGACAGTCATTTGAAAATAGTCTTTCAAACTACTAATTCAACACTTAGACAATTTTTGCATCCACTGGTGCAAAACCCTGTTTTGGTAGACCTATATCATTCTCCTCAAAAATGTTTAAGGTTAACTGAAACCATGAATAGGTAGCCAAACCAAATAGCTATAGGATGGTATCATGGTGCGGGCATTCTGCTTAAACCATGAATTATGCCAGGCATTCTCTTAAGGCTGCTGGGACCAATTTTGACTAATTATACCATACTTAGTCAATTTCCTGATTTTCACCATTCTGCCACATTTCTCCATAGTGATGTCATAATATAACAATGGCTTCAACTTCATGCCACATCAACAGTATATCCTCCATATCATCATTCATGCCATGGCATGACTACCTTTGACTTTCTTTTGACTTTTATTGAGTTCACTCAGCCATCATGTCCTTGGCTATTCCTTTGTCATCATTGAACTCCTTTTGACATCAATGACAACCATATTCCATATTACCAACAAGAGAGGAAATGAGTAAATAATGAAAGAGTATGTTTTGAGAGCCTTTTATGAGGGAAAATTATGGATTTTTAATTAAAATAGTTGAAATTTCCTCCAACTCATGAGGACTGAAACAAGTGGCTTATTTTTAACCTTGGATATTACTTAGCTTTGTTTTTGAAAAGTATCCCACACTTTTATTTAGTCACTTAGGAAACCTAGCATTAAAATGGGCACTAACTTTGGCTCTAAATATGACACTAAACTTACCGTTAAATCCTCCACTAGAAATAACATTGACTTTAGAACCATCTTGTTAGAAAGCAAGACCGCAGAGCAATAATAGATATACAATTAAATCAATAAACAAGATGCAAAACACATTAAAACATTATAGAGAGACACAAATATAACGTGGTTCACCCAAACGATGGGCTACGTCCACAAAGAAATTGCAAGTCCTTTTATTATAGTCCAGAAAGATGAAGGGATACACCCTGGAGCCAAAACCGTTGCACTTCCTCTTCACACTCTCTTATTCTCTCTTCCAATACAATACAATACCATACACAGTCGCGTTACAATTATAATACCATACACAGTCGTGTTACAATGCTTTCTTTTATAGGGGAAATACCATGGGAAAAAACTACGGTTAACCCAATACCATGGGTCTGCAAAACTGTTGGCTAACACACATCCCAAAAAAAATTCTTGGGGGTCCGCCCCCAAACCCCCATCTCTCGGGGGCGTTGTCCCAGAACCCCCTTATTCGGGGTGTTTCCCCAAACCCCAAGGCAGGGGGAATGAGTGTACAGTACACCTGGGGTACAAACACAACTGAATAACATCTCTGGATCTAGAAGACCAGGCTCCACAACCAACAATCTCCCACTTGGAGACTGATCACAACAACTCCATCGCTACTGCACTTGCTGGACTATGCTCTGGACCTTGGACTTGGCAAATTTCTTATTTTCACCTTCATGCCTGAAGGACAACAGAAATCGAGCAGGAACTCAGTTTCTCTTTGGTTACTCCCTTTGTCAACATGTCTGCAGGATTCTGGCTAGTATGTATCTTTTCCAGTTTTAACAGTTCTTCATCTAGAACAGATCTTATGAAGTGGTACTTGAGTTATATATGTTTAGTCCTCGAATGAAAGGTTGATTTCTTTGCAAGATGAATGGCACTCTGGATGTCACTGTACAGCCTACTATTCTCCTACTTCTTACCCAATTCTTCCATGAACCTCTACAACCAAATCATCTCTTTACTAGCCTCTGTAGCAGCAACATACTCTGCTTCCATTGTTGAAAGTGCAACAACTTGTTGCAGTTTTGAAATCCAACTTACTATTGTTCCACCCACAGTAAACACATACCCTGTGGTGCTCCTCCTGCTGTCTTTATCACCAGTCATATTTGCATCAACATATCCCTGTAGAACAATGTTTGAACCTCCAAAACATAATGCATGTGAAGTGGTACCTCTCAAATACCTGAGAATCCAATGTACTGTTTTCTAATGCTCTTTACCTGGATTATTCATATACCTGCTCACAACTCCCACTGCATGTGCAATATCTGGTCTTGTGAACACCATGGCGTACATCAAGCTTCCAACTGCTGATGAATAGGGAATCCTGGACATGTAATCTATTTATTCCTGTGTCTCTAGACACATCTCCTTACTTAGTTTGAAATGGCTGACTAAAGGTGTGATCTGTCGGACCTCAACTTGTGTGCATTAAAATTTTATAAAGAATGTGTTTATCAGTTTGCTTACTTCATAAAATAGCATTAACAAAAATTAAATGCTTAAAACAGAAGTGAATTGAAAACTGTAATAAAACCAAGCTGAAACAGAAAAATGAAGATGAGAGTCACAAATAGAAGTTGATAACGGAGTTCACCCCCTTCACTGGGCTACGTCTCCAGGTCCCTCTCCAATGGGTACCGATCCAATTAATGGTTTTAAAATGGTACAAAATGGTTTTGGAATCTCTGGAACATCAACTTTAGCAACTGTAAACAGAATGATGTACAAAGCCTTCAAGACCTCTTCTGAAAATTACAAAATGGCCTTCAAAAGGCAAAGAAGCCAAATCATAACAGAGTATAGTTGACTTTGCATACAAAAAGCATCTGAAAATTAATAGCAAAACTCTCTTCTCCTCTGCCTCTGCAAAATCAAATTCAGTAGTTGTACAAACAGAATGCTGGACAGAAAGTCCTCAAGACTCCTCTCTGGAAATTACAATCTGGTCTTCAAAAGGAAAATAAGACAAATTATAACAGACTATGGTCGACTTCTAAATACAAACAACAATCTGGATAAATTACAGCTGAACTCTCGGGGATCTGAATCTCCCTTCACTGGGCTCCCCCCTTCACTGGGCTCCCTTCTCCTCTCGGCTCCCCCCTTCACTGGACAGAAACTCCCCCTTTTATTAAAGCGTTCCGCCCCCGCGGATAAGTAACGGGTTCGGCTCGTTTTATCATCACAGCTGTTATATTCTTTATTATCGTTACAACCATAACTAAAACTGAACCATGCAATCCCGCCAAATCGCTGCACAAACGTTATGTTACCACGACATTCCATATCCCTGAAACGCGGCTAGAATCGTGCTGTAATAGCGTTCAGTGGGAGCATAGATCACGGGTTCCCCACTCATTTTAGCAGATACAATGTATACATTATGGTTATGATAACCATATGTTACTTGTTTTAAATATTTCCAAAACGTTTCAAATGAGACTATTCCACATCATATGCTAACTGCCAACTCATCTATGTGACAGAGTTGTTCCATATCCCCAAAGCGTTACAACAGGGCTGTACATGCTATCCACTATACTAATAGTTGGTATTGCAAATCCCAAATCGTCGCAATTGTCAAATGTTATCCGCCAACTCAGAGCCGTTACAAATGCCAAAACTGAACCAAATGCCAATAATGGAACATACGTTATATCCATATCATATGAATATCCGCCAAACTGTTCCAAAAATGTTGCATTCATTGTTATACCAAATGTCGCAGCATATAAGGACTTCGCTATATAACTGATCCTCTGTCGCAGCATATAAGGACTTTGCTATATAACTGATCCACTATCGCAGCATATAAGGACTTTTCTATATAACTGATCCGTTGTCGCAACATATAAGGACTTCGCTATATAACTGATCCGTTGTCGCAGCATATAACTAATCTCCACAATATCGTAGCATCCACAAACGTCGCAACATATGTGACCGCGCGGGATTTTCATGAACCATGCGATGTTCCACTTGGCGGTGCGCAGGCTGCGCGGCCCATGCTATAACTGCGCTAGATGTTACGCTTGATGGTGCGCAGGCTTCCAGAATTCCAAGTCTTAACCGCGCGATGTTTAGCATATGAGTTAACAACATATGTTATGTTCTTTGAACCATAGATTAATAACCATTGTACCATATTGGATCAGTGTAATTTTTTGAAGATGAATAATCCACCGGATAATTCCTCCCCATTGGAGAGCTTTTGGACCACCAAAATCCTGAGTCACTCTGCAAGTAAGTGAGGATACAGCTTCCCCACCTTTCCAATCTCCATACATCCTTTCAATCTTTCCTTGGTGATCTGCAACCAGACTTGCTTTTCAACTTCAAAAGGATGATGGTTTTCATGTCTGGCTTTGCAAATTGCCTGGCTCATCTCCTGCTGTACTTGCACTATCTGCTGCACTGTTTTCTTTGCATCATGATGTCCACCTCTCACATCTTTTGTGCCAAAAGAAAAGTCCACGTGTGACTTCAACAGATAACAAAAACAAGCCTCAAAAGGATATTTAATGCACTACATGTGTTGCAACTGTTCATCCCAATCCTTAGGATGTTCATCACAATAAGTCTGGAGAAATTGCATGACTATTCTACTAACTACCCATGTTTTCCCAATAACATGTGGATAATACATTGTGCTCCTTTCAAAATTAGTGTCCCTAAGACTCCATAAAACTGACCAAAATTGCCCAATATTTGGAAGTGTCAAACATGTACAATAGTCATAGGAAGCCCATCGTGAACCCCAATATACTGAAAGCACAAACTAATTGGTAGTATCCCATCAAAGTCACTTACAACATCTTTACAAGGACGGGATGAAGTATGAATAGGTGTGTACAATCCCAACCCTTTATCAACAGTATTGCACATCACACAATTCCTTACATAATCATAAATAGTCTTTTGAATAATCATCAGATTCATGCCAAAATTTGGGAAAGGCATGCTTTGCTGCAACTGCACTTCATGTTGTACATCTCCGTTAAGTGATAGTCTTTCAGGTTCCTCTATCTTTACCTCGGATCCCAATTGCTGTGATCTTAATCTCATCACCTAAATCAGATCCCAAGTCTTGAATTATGGCTGTAGTAGCTGCTTGATTATCCTTATCTTTGTTTTTATTTCCTCCATACTTCTTTGGCCTTAACTCCGAATGAAGTTTACAACACTTAGAGACATCATGTCCCTTCTGACAATGCGAGCATGTGGGTTTTTCACCCTCTTTCATGATGGTAGCTATTTTCTTTCCCCTATCTTTGCTTTTATCTTTGTTGTCAAATTTAGATGAATTCTTCATAAAAGAATCATTATCATGCTTACCCCTGGCTTCTAAATGTGTAGCTTGAACACATACATCATCCAAATTACTGGGGTTAAACATCAACAAAGTATGTTGCAAATAAGAATGCATGCCACCAATATATTTAAGAAGAGTTTCTTGCGTATCCAATGCAACATTCAATGCAATAGCCCTCTTTCTAAATTCATGAGTATATTCTTGAATTCTTTGTCCTTTAGCTTGTCTAAAAGTTTTCCATCTCATTATTAATTGCTGCATGTGACCTAAAGGATAAAATTGCTTTCTTAATACTTCAATGAATTCATTCCAAACTTAAATAATTTTACCATTCTTTCAAAGATCTTGCTGAATCTTGCTCTCCCACCAAGTAAGAGCCATACCACTCATTCTCAAAGTGGCCAATTAAATCCTGGAAGGGTCATCATTAATGCCCTGCACCCTGCAATATACTTCAAGCTGCTTGATCCAATTGTCTAACTTTTCAGCATCTAAGTCTCCATCATAAATTGGTAATTCAAATTTTACATCCAATTTGAAATAAGGCATATTAGGATTTGAATTATTTGAATGAGAAGTATGAGAAGAAGAGAAAGTTTGATTAGTTTCAGGAGGATCACCATCACCTCCTACTCCTTTACCCTTTTCTTCCTTCTTCACTTTGGCATCTTTGGATGAAGATCCTTCTTCTTTCTTCTTCCTTTCTGCATGCTCATCGAGAAGAATTTCCATCATGGCTTTCATACTGATAAAAGCCTCCAAAAACTCAGTTTCAGAAATAACAGGTTTTTCCCGTTCTGTATGTCCTTCTTCTTCCCCTCGTGGAGAAGACATGGTTCTTGAGAATGTTCTCCTTGAGCCAATCTCAGGATCTCCTTCAATTAATTCTCCTTCACCAAGCTTTAACCTGGACCTGGTAAGCATTCACAAACTTGCACAAGCAGTTAACCTGCTCTGATACCATAATATGATCCGTCGGACCTCAACTTGTGTGCATTAAAATTTTATAAAGAATGCGTTTATCAGTTTGGTTACTTCATAAAATAGAATTAACAGAAATTAAATGCTTAAAACAGAAGTGAAATGCAAACTGTAATAAAACCAAGCTGAAACAGAAAGAGAAACAGAAAAATGAAGATGAGAGTCACAAACAGAAGTTGATAATGGAGTTCACCCCCTTCACTGGGCTACGTCTCCGGGTCCCTCTCCAATGGGTACCGATCCAATTAATGGTTTTAAAATGGTACAAAATGGTTATGGAATCTCTGAAACATCAACTTCAGCAACTGTAAACAGAATGCTGTACAAAGCCTTCAAGACCTCTTTTGAAAATTACAAAATGGCCTTCAAAAGGCAAAGAAGCCAAATCATAACAGAGTATAGTCGACTTTGCATACAAACATCATCTGAAAATTAACAGCAAAACTCTCTTCTCCTCTGCCTCTGCAAAATCAAATTCAGCAGCTGTACAAATAGAATGTTGGACAGAAAGTCCTCAAGACTCCTCTCTGGAAATTACAATCTGGTCTTCAAAAGGCAAATAAGCCAAATTATAACAGAGTATGGTCGACTTCTAAATACAAACAACAATCTGGATAAATTACAGCTGAACTCTCGGGGATCTGAATCTCCCTTCACTGGGCTCCCCCCTTCACTGGATAGAAACGCCCCCTTTTATTAAAGCGTTCCATCCCCCCCGGATAAGTAACGGGTTCGGCTCGTTTTATCATCACAGTTGTTATCTTCTTTATTATCGTTACAACCATAACTAAAACTGAACCATGCAATCCCGCCAAATCACTGCACAAACGTTATGTTACCACGACATTCCATATCCCTAAAATGTAGCTAGAATCGTGCTGTAATAGCATTCAGTGGGAGCATAGATCACAGGTTCCCCACTCGTTTTAGCAGATACAATGTATACATTATGGTTATGATAATCATATCTTACTTGTTTTAAATCTTGCCAAAACGTTTCAAATGAGACTATTGCACATCATATGCTAACTGCCAACTCATCTATGTGACAGAGCTGTTCCATATCCCCAAAGCATTACAACAGGGCTGTACATGCTATCCACTATACTATAGTTGGTATTGCAAATCCCAAATCGTCGCAACTATCAAATGTTATCCACCAACTCAGAGCCGTTACAAATGCCAAAACTGAACCAAATGCCAATAATGGAACATACGTTATATCCATATCATATGAATATCCGCCAAACTATTCCAAAAATGTCTCATTCATTGTTATACCAAATGTCACAGCATATAAGGACTTCGCTATATAATTGATCCTCTGTCGTAGCATATAAGGACTTCACTATATAACTGATCCGTTGTCGCAGCATATAAGGACTTCGCTATATAACTGATCCGCTGTCGCAGCATATAAGGACTTCACTATATAACTGATCCACTGTCGCAGCATATAAGGACTTCGCTATATAACTGATCCACTGTCGCAGCATATAACTAAGCTCCACAACGTCGCAGCATACGTGACCGCGTGGGATTTTCACGAACCATGCGATGTTCCACTTGACGGTGCGCAGGCTACGCAGCCCATGGTATAACTGCGCTAGATGTTACGCTTGACGGTGCGCAGGCTGCCAGAATGCCAAGTCTTAACCGCGCGATGTTTAGCATATGAGTTAACAACATATGTTATGTTCTTTGAACCATATATTAATAACCATTGTACCATATTGGATCAGTGTAATTTTTTGAAGATGAATAATCCACTGGATCAAGGTGTACGAATTGGTTTTGCATTCTCCATTCTAAACCTCTGCAACACCTTTTCTATGTACTCACCTTGAGACAACGTCAATTTGCGATTTTTCCTGTCTCTTGTTATTCTCATACCAAGGATTTGCTTTACAGCACCCAAATCCTTCATCGCAAATGAATTAGCTAGTTTTCTTTTGAGCACATTTATATCCTGCATGTTAGACCCTGCAACAAGCATGTCATCCACATACAATAACAAGACAATATATCTTCCATTATCTAGCCTCTTGAAATAAACACAATGGCCAGAATGACATCTATCATAACCTTGTTCTGTCATAAACTTATCAAATTTTAAATACCACTGCCTTGGAGTTTGCTTCAGGCCATACAAGCTCTTCTTCAACCTACAAACCAAATTCTCCTTACCTTTGACCTCATACCCCTGTGGTTGATACATATAAATCTCTTCCTCCAAATCCCCATGGAGAAAGGTTGTTTTTATATCTAACTGTTCAAGATGCAAATCTTCTACCACCACTAGACTTAAAATAGTTCTAATTGAAGTCATTTTAACAATAGGAGAAAATATTTCATCAAATTCTATACCTTTCTTTTGTGCAAACCAACAAGTCTAGCCTTGCACTGCTTATTGCCTCCATCTTCTTCCTTCAACCTATAAACCCATTTATTCTGTAATGCCCTTTTTTCTACAGGCAACTTAACCAGATCCCAAGTCTGGTTTATTACCAATGAGTCCATCTCCTCATCCATGCCTTGCTCCCACTTCTTTTTAGTTTCTACCTGCATTGCTTCTTCATAACATTCTGGTTCATTAGACCAAGTTAAGTAGACCCCCATAACGATTCTCTCCTTCATAAATAATACAGTGAAGGAGAGAATCGTTCAGGGGGTCTACTTAACCTGGTAGACTTTCTTACAGTTGCAAAAGTTTTAGGTACCTGCTGCTGCTCTTGATTTTCTGGTGCCTTTGGAACTTCATTTTCTTTGATTTCATCAGGCACTGTGTACTCTGTGTTTTCCTTTTCTTCTTTCTTTCCCTACAACTGATCTTTGTACATGACCTTTTCATTGAATACTACATCTCTACTCCTAATGATTTTGCGATTTTTAAGATCCCATAAGCAATAACCAAAATCATCAACCCCGTATCCAATAAAGGTACATTTCTTGGATTTAGCCTCAAGATTTGTTCTATCATCTTTATCAATATGGACAAATGCTTCACAACCAAAAATTCTTAGAAATGAGTATTTTACATGTTTACCTGTCCATGCCTCCTCTGGAATGCCACCATCCAAAGCGCTTGAAGGCCCTTTGTTTATTAAATAAATAGTAGTGTTTACAGCATCAGCCCAAAACTGTAAGGGCAACCCTGCATTCAATCTCATACACCTTGCATGCTCCATGATCCTTCTGTTCATCCTTTCTGACATACCATTTTCTTGTAGTGTTCCAGGGACTGTCTTCTCTCTACGAATCCCATTGTGTGAACAGTAACTATCAAACTCCTTGCTGCAGTACTCGCCTCCATTATCAGATCTTAGACATTTCAACCTTTTTCATGTCTCATTCTCAGCCAAAGCTTTCCACTTCTTAAAAGTATCAAACACATCATATTTTTGTCTAATGCAATAAACCCAAGTTTTTCTAGTTGCATCATTCATAAAAGTAACATAATAACAAGATCCACCAAGAGATTGTACCTGAGCTAGTCCCCCTACATCTGTATGGACAAGCTATAACTTTTCACTCTTCTTTTGTTTCCCAACCCTGAGAAATTTAACTCTCTTATGTTTTCCATAAACACAGTTCTCACAGAATTCTAAACTTACGTACTTCAGACATTAGAGGAATTTTGGGGTCTAAAATGGGCCTCCTAAGGAAAATAATAAAATAATAGTTAAAATAATAAAATAATAGTTAAAATAATAAAATAATATTGATTAATTTTGGAGGAAGAAAGAAAAAAACTACTTTTTGTGTTCGTATTTTCGACATATCTCCCTATGTTTTTACTCAAATTTCGATCGAGAGAGCTCATTGGATGCGGAATTTGATTCCACATCCAACGAGTACCCACACTGCATACTTTTGACGGACCCCGCTACCCAAAAAAAATGAAATACCTGAAAAAATGTGATGATGACATCATCATCATGTTTTTTTCAGGTATTTCTTATTTTTGGGGTAGCGGGGTCCGTCAACAGTATGCAGTGTGGGTACTCGTTGGATGCGGAATCAAATTCCGCATCCAACGAGCTCTCCCGATCGAAATTTGAGTAAAAACACAATGAGATATGTCGAAAATACGAACAAAAAAAGTAGTTTTTTTTAATGACAAATATGTCAATTCAACCATTATGGTTGACTTATTTTATTGAAATTCTATTGGTTCTTGAATTCCAACTCACAAAAAATTATTTTGGCACGTTTTCTTATAAGGCCCATTTTAGACCCCAAATTTCCTCTAATGTCTGGAAGTAGTTTCCTTGAGTGGAGAATCTGCATCCCCTTATCACTCATGTGGCCAAGCCTATGATGCCACAATGTTGGACCTATTTCTGTGGAAGCTATAGAGATAGAATAATCAGTATTATGAGGACATAAATATAACGTACCTACCCTATCTCCTTTTGCTATTACCAGTGATCCTTTAGTGATCTTCCACCATGTTTCTCCAAATGTAGACAAGCAACCGCTATCTCTCAACTGCCCTGTTGAGATCAAATTTCTTTTCATAACAGGAATGTGCCTTACATCCTTTAGCAACCATTCACTTCCATTATTTAACTTAATCCATACCTTACCCTTTCCAACAATTTTACATGGTTCATCAACCCCCAATAAAACATGTCCAAAATCACCTTGAACATAATCATGAAAGAATTTCCTATGGGGTGTAGCATGACATGAAGCCCCTAAATCTACTACCTAGTAATCGCTAGTATTATCTAATGCAAGAATCAAAGCATCTTGTAACACATCACCTGCTACATTCGCTTCCTGAGTAGTCTCTTGCTTGCTCACACCTTTCTTCTTTGGTGCTCGGCAGTCTTTCTTTAGATGTCCTTTCTTACCACAATTTCAGCACTCTATTTTTCTGAATCTGGACTTGGATCTTCCCTTTTTAGACTTGTTGCGATTTCCTGGGTTCCTTCCTCTCTCATTTTGTCTCCCTCTGCTCTCCATGGTCAACGCATTACCTGATGTCTCACCTGTGCTTTTTCTTTGCATTTCCTCGTTAAGAATAACACCAACAACATCATCAAACTTAAGAGTGTTTGAACTAGGGACAGAGTTACTTACAGCCATGACCAAGCTATTCTAGCTTTCTGGCAATGAGCACAAGATTAGAAGAGCCCTAACCTCATCATCAAAGTTCACTTTTACAGAACTTAACTGACTGGTAAGTGTATTAAACTCATTTAAATGGTCAACAACAGATCCATCTTTCGACATCTTCATATTAAATAAACGCTTCATTAAAAATACCTTGTTAGAAGTCGAGGGTTTTTCGTAGAGCTTACTCAATGCGCTCATCACACCCTCTATTGTTTTTTCTTTCAAAATATTGAAGGTCACCGTGAAGCCAGGCACATATGTATTGTTCCCAATGCCTTTCTGTCAAGAACCTCCCATTCTTCATCCTTCATAGTCGCCGGCTATTTTTCTTTTTCGCCCAACAGCAGGTACAAATCCTTCTGGTAAAGATAGTCCTCCATTTGCATCTTCCATAACTGGTAGTTTTGGCCATTAAATTTCTTGACCCTAAATTTTCCTTCTTCCACCATTGCTCCCACTCGAACTAGGAACCCTTCTTTCCTGGGAGTTTACCAACCAAATAGACCTTTTGGCTCTTATACCAATTGTTAGAAAACAGGATCGTGAAGCAATAACAAATATACAGTTAAATCAATAAAAAAGATGCAAAACACATTAAAACATTACAAAGAGACACAAATATAATGTGGTTCACCCAAACGATGGGCTACGTCCACAAAGAAATTACCAGTCCTTTTATACAATCCAGAAAGATTAAGGGATACACCCTGTAGCCAAAACTGTTGCACTTCCTCTTCACGCTCTCACAGTCTCTCTTCCAATACAATACAATACCATACACAGTCGTGTTACAATGCTTTCTTTTATAGGGGAAATACCATGGGAAAAAACTACGATTAACCCAATACCATCGGTCCGCAAAACTGTTGGCCAACACACATCCCAAAAAAATTTCTCGGTGGCTCCGCCCCTGAACCCCCGTCTCTCGGGAGCGTTGCCCTAGAACCCCCTTTTCCGGGGTGCTACCCTTAACCCAAGGCAGGGGGAATGAGTGTATAGTACACCTGGGGTACAAACACAACTGAATAACATCTCTGGATCTGGAAGATCAGGCTCCACAACCAACACATCTAGCGAAATAATGTAGACTTTTCATAAAAACTACAAAAAAATCATTAAAAAGGTAAATGGAAGCAAAAAGGACGCTAAAAGGGATGCTAATGACAAGGTTTTGTTTTAGTGGTTTAAACCTCCCAAACATTGATAAAAATGTCCAACTATTGAGAAAAAATGTACAAGAAGTGGAAATTCACCCAACAGTCAATACAACATTTTTCCAACTAATCCAGAACCTCCCAAATAAGTGTAGTGACTCTATAAAGACAACTATTGATCTCTAATAATGAAAATTCATCCTATGATGATGATTTACTAGCTATTGGAAGAGATGATGACCTTGTTAAGGAATTCATGTAGCCAAATCAATGGAAAGGAATATTGGATTAGCCTATGATATGCCTTCAATAGGTAACAACAAGTCGATCCAACTCAATCAAGTATCAACCCCACAAATCAGACTTGTTCCTTGCATATTTCTCTTGTGAATATGTGCAAAGATGACTCACAAGTTCACATGAACTTTCATCTCCATATCTCATTTGACATGTATTTATTTGCATAGAATTCAAGGGCTTCAACACATACCAAATTACAACAAGTGCAATCTCCAAGATTTGGATTTGGTATATGTGATCTTTTCAACAACTTGTGTTGACTCTTGTTCTTGCTGGGTGTCCTCCTTTCTCCTTACAATCCACCATCCTTTGACTTCATTTCTTAGACTCCTAGTCTTAATTCATGCATGCTAAGTATGCAGTTCTATGAATGTGTGTCCCAATGCTATTACTTGCATATTTCTAAGATACCACAAAAGATTCCACGCAATATGTAGTTGTTCAAATGGGCACTCAAATTAGAATGCAACAACTTCAATTCACAGTAGGTGGCTCTACCAATTAAACAATGGTGTCATCTATCTCATTTGGTATCAAATGTCCAATATACAAATGAACTCACCCCATCAATTAAATTTACCTAGGAAGAGAAAGAACTTGCTACTCTGTTCAATGGCTCATTCTCACAATAGAACTCTCATGAATAGTATGCTATGGATAACTACCATATCTTTCGTCGGGACTTAAGAGCTATACAGATCTAATACCATTGTTAGGTTAAGCTTGAATAAAGTCAAGTGTGAATACATTTTTTTTGTAATTGTGGAAATTGACAACTAGGGTTGGCCTCGTACTTGTGTGACACATGGTTGATTCATGTATGCTACCACTATACCCCCTAATCGTACTAACCCCGCCCCATGGGAGACACATAGGGCTATTTGAGGTTTGAATAAATGACGTCATAAGGAGTGCCTTAATAGTGCACCTTATTGCCAACTACTATACACCCCAGGGGCCAAGCGCGAATACATCATTAATATGAATCACATGTAAATACATTGAGATATGATCTTTGGTTTCAACTTCCAAGAGGTTTATTGGGATCCACTATGACTCTTCTTATTCACCTTTGACATTTCATATTATTTCTCCTTACAAATGTAAATAGTAATAATCATATAATTCAATATACCATAACCCTAAGGATTAGATTTCCAACACTAGAACAAACCTCACGGGGATGAGATGCCGCTCCAGATGTGGGAGATTATGATTTGGGATTTGGTGTGCAAAGTTTATGGTGATTTTGCATATTGATTTAATAGCAAAACAATGAATCTATTATTAGAGGAAGGATTCCATTTATGGTATACCCTACATGAGAGGATTGATATCCCATCATTAGCCTTGTTTGCTTCTTCATCAATTTTTTGATCCAAGGCTATCTAGGAGAGGAGTAATTATGGAAGAGCATCGACACCAAAATTGTTGCATATTATATAGATTTTTTGAGATTAGGAGGGGCCTAAGGCACGATACAAGTCACATTGAGGAGATCCAGGAGTGCAATGGATTACTAATCAACAAGTTAGAAAAATGGAGGCTAAATTTGGAAATCGAAAATAAAGAAGATGAACACCATTGGAGTTGTAGGTTGGATGAAAATGAATATCAGATAGAAGTAATTAGGTTTATGCAACAAAAGAAAGATATAACAGTTCAAATCAGATGGATTAAAAGAAAATTTGAAGGATCTAATGAAGAAGATGGGACATTTAGAATAGGAAAGGAAGTTGGGAAAATGGGTAGCTTACTCCAATTCTCTATATTCACATTTTGATGAGCATTATGGGGCAAAGGGGTTGAAGACAAAAGAAGAGCCCACAATTCAACAAACAACCCAACACTAGTCAAATGGCGCTCAATCTCTAAGGTTGGAGGTACCATTGCCCATTATCATGGGATGGACTTGTTTTAATTTTTTGTTTTTAAAAATCACAGTATGTATTATAAATTTTTGCTTATATTAGGAATTTGGTAAGGCAATATACCTTTCAGATAGGAAGTAGTAGAAACAACAACATTAAGCTAGAAAATCTAGGAAGCAAAGAAGAAAATCCTTTTTATATTTATTTGGATATGCATGCCAAATCTCTTGTCCTTAATTTGTAGGAACATGTTTGATGAAAAAACTGCAACTTTATTTTAATACAAAATTATTTATTTTCGTTAAAAAAAATGCGATGCAATTTAAATGGATACAATGCACTTGTGACATAATACGGTACAATTATGATGTAAATAGACACATGGTAATGTAAAAGGCTGCAAAAAGATTGAAAAAGATGAAAACAAGACACAAAAGTTTGATAGCATGATGCTAACATGATGCAATTGAAACACAATATCAATGCGCGTATCGACCCTTGGAAACATTAATATGATGCAATGAACACGCTGTTGATGCATATTCAATAATAATAATAAAAGACTTTAAGATATTTGTCACTACATGACACAAACACGATGAAAAACCATATGTGGCGTATAATTCATTATTGATACAATGTTCTCCAAAGTCCGTTTCATAAAAAATGGCTCTACAATTATGCAATTCTGACATATAAAAAAATGCAGTGCATTATGTTGTAGAAAATTAATTTTTTCAATGCTAAAAATGACACCACAAACTTGTGTTGTAATAATAAAATCTACAACTATGTAATAAAGAATATAAAAAATAAAAAAATTCTAGCAATAAAGATGAGTATGGTATTATGGACAAGAGTAGCACTGCAATTGGGTATAGTAAGCTAGCATTAGGTATGAAGCTAAATCCTAGTGGATACTTATTATTAAGTGACTTATGCCTAGCATTAGCGATGATGGAGGACAATGGATACTCTGTATTTCGAGAATATTATAGGAGGTTGAAATAGCCTTTTTGTTTTTGGAGTAAGATCTAAAACTACTTATGATTGCCTAAGACCTAGAATCATTTGGTCCCTGTCTCTAGGCATTGCAGTTTCTCGAGAGGGTTTCACGAATTGTTGGGCTAACGACTGTATATTTCTCCTGCGTCGTTCACGGGTCATCTGTTGACTGTGGCAGTATTTTCAGTCACGGCGGACAATTTCGACATTATTTTTTATGGTTGCACTCTTGACACAGCTCGACTTTCTGCCTCAGGACTTACCCAGGTACTACTCTTTGTCGGTACTAGTTTTCCTATCTCTGTTTATTGTTATTCTTAGGTCTTAGTGTTTGGGGTGGCTGTTTATGCGGCTACCCACATGGAGTCCACCCTCTGACCAAGAGGGCTTAGTACCAACCATGTAAAACAAGTGGGAATTCGGTCGGGTTTGTTTTTTCTTTGGTTCGTATTGTCACTTACTGCTTACTAGGTTGGTGATTGACGATATTCGCTGTTTTTTTTTCTTCGATCACATGTATTATCGGTTCTCATCTTGTGTCGGCTGGGGTATTGGGGCCATCATTTGGTTATTGGTTGTCTCATTTCTGTTTAGGCTAAGGTGCCCATGTTCATTTTTGGGTTATTGTCTAACTGTTACTGGTTTTGAGTCTTCGGGGCTCTGTCCACCTACCAGACCTCAGGGAGGGATGGTTCATCCTCCTTGGTATAGTTCTCGTAGGAAGACTAAAATTATGACCACACTTGAGTCTAAGCGTCATTATGTCTTGGGGCGAGATGTATTGTTGGATAGGGTGTCTGAACTTTGTCATAGGGAACTTATCAATCGCCTTGAATATTGCTCCATGAATAGGGAAGAATGGGTGTCATGGGAAACCATGAACTGGAAGCCCATTCTTAAATACATCCCTACCATTAGTTTGCTAGCCAACGAGTGGCTAGTCTTTGTATTTCTCGAGGACGTTGATGCCTTTCGTATCTTGAATTTGATTTGGACTATTGCGAATGGTTCACTGGTTCTCAGCTGATGGCATTCCAATTTTGACCCACTAAAAGAAAGAGTGGTTAAGAGACATCTTTGGGTATTGTTTCCTGCCTTGCCTTTTCCACTGTGGAACAGAGAGATCCTGATTGGCATTGCCAACACACTGGGGCAGTTTGTGTCCTTAGAAAAAGACTTCCACCTTACTTTTGATAAAAGAACTGCCAAGATCCTGGTTGAACTTGATGTGTCGAAGGGGCTCATCCCTGAGATTGAAATTGTGTGTAACAACATGGTCTTCACCCAAATACTAGATTACCTGAACATGCTTTTTAGATGTAGTTGTTGTCATGAGACTGTACACTTGAGTAATAAGTGTTCTTATTTACTACAGGGCAATCGTTTAAACCTTAGCTACCCAGACCCGAAGCTGTCACCTGCCTCTCCCTTGGTAGCCTCACCATTGGACTCTGAGCTTACCCTTGGCTCTCCCTTGGAGGCCTCTCCACCTGTTGACTCCTCGAGAACGCCTACACTAGTCAGTCCCTATGATTATTCTTCTCCTACTTCCTTCAGTGACCTCACTAAGGGGGAGTTACAATATATACAGGATATTGAGAGTATTGCCCTGGCTACCTCTATTGCTTCCCCTACCTTGGCTCCTTCCATTCCTTCTACTTTAGCTTCCACGACTGTCACCACCCCCACATAAAGATTTGCAAGCATTTTTTATGGTTGGATATGCTTCTAAATGGCTCTTTAATTGTTTTTGACAAGTCATTTGGTAAAAAATGGTTATCTTGAAGGAGAGACAACATGATGATGACGACGCCCGTGCCACAAGAAACGTGGGTTGTATAGCTACCTTGAGATGTTGTGACATCTTAAAGTTCTTATGTACTCCTAGCATGGTTTAGCATGCACATTTACTGGAGTATATCCTACGGATGTGGAATCCAGAACAAGAGCATTTTGAGGTGGGACCTCATATTCTAACTGTGGAGGTGGAAGACATATATTTCCTGATAGGGCTATCTAGACATGGAGGGGCCTATTTCTCTGACTAGTTCCTGAGGTAGGGACATGACTACACAGGGGTTGATTGATATCCATTACTTCTCTGGCACACAAATGTCAGGTAAGAAGATCCCTATCAAAGATGTGAGGGATCTGCCACTTCATACAGTTTTGTTCACTATGCAGAGGTTGGTTGGAAGCTAAGGGCCTCACCAGGCATCTCGGGCGCACATGTTGTATGCCCTGAAAGCCATGGCACCTACTATGTTTAACTAGGATGAAGCACTTCTTCATGTATTCAAGGACCATCTGATGAAATGTCGGCAAGGGGAACTGAAGCAGTTTGGGTATGGGTCCATTTTAGCCTACTTCTTCTTCGAAAGGGTGCCCCTCATGAGGCCCCAGGTGGTTTTCACAGAGCTTAGGGATAGAGACCCATGCATGCCAAGGTAGGTAGAGATCATGGCCCGCACAAGAGGTGGCAGGGCCAAGGTGAAATTCGAGGCCACCTTCTTCCATTGGTTGAGTGATCAAATCCTCATGATAGAGGATTATGCATATGCAGGGACCGACTTCTAAGTCGATCCCGATCTACCATTACCAGCTGGTACTCAGTGAGGAGATATCCGTAAGAAGCAAAAACCCTAAAATGTTGATTATGTTTTTATATTTTTATGTTTTATGCTTTTATGGGTGATAACAAGACCTAAATTTTTACATGCAGATGTTGGTGATGCACGGCCTGGGGGATCCTCCCCAATGGATAGGTGAGCAGGAGCTCGATTTGTTCATAGAGGTGATGACTAGCTCACTGAGCTGGAGGAGAACCTAGAGCGACTAACTCTAGACATCCCGGATGTAGCTATAGATGACCTCCCTATGAGGTATCAGAGGCACACTGCGGGAGTACAAGGTCGTTTCAGCCGACTGCTGCGTAGGGTAGCACGGGCCATCATATGCTATCATGAGAATCATTAGATGGTGGTCTGCATGATGTACTACTAAAAGCTTATCTAGATTCAGGATTTTTGTATGATTTTGTATTACCTGAAAGCCACAGCGCTTCAGATGAGGTCTCGTGACCACATTTTTGTAAAAAAACACTTTATCTATATATACAGACTTATTACTGGTGTTTATATGTCTCAAATGGAAAATGTATTTACATGAGTTTTATGTGTCATTTTACAGTTTATTTTACAATGGACCATGTTTATTTTACAAGTTATGAATGGGCAATATACTAGTCTAGGATGTAGTTTGCTAACGAGTCAGCAACCGTATTATATGTCCGAGGGATATGCTGGTAAGTGATCATCTCGAATAACCTCTCTCATAAACTCACTCTCTGAAATAAACGGAGGAGTACTGTAATAACCCAAAAATTCGTAAAAATTTAAAGTGACATAAAATGTCTAAAGTCGCAACTAAGTAACTGCTAATGGTTAGCGGAACATGAAATAGTTTATAAAAGATCATGGGATTGTTTCATTAAAAGAAACTGTAAACCAAAGGATGTAATCTTAAACACCTGTGTTAGTACTATTAATGACTTAACAACTTTAATTCTATCAGAGTTACAAAAGGACTTGTGTTAAGCTGCTACTAGATATACTAATGATTTACTTTTGTCAAGTAGGTGAGAATTCTTCTTTGATATCGGGGCTTACTTAGCGTTCTGCTAACTCAATTGGACTGTTGGTCCCTTACAGGTTTAGCATGTAAGCATAAGATACAGTAGGTGTTATTTAAAATTACATCGAGAAAAATTACTTTCCTAGCATGTTAAGATGCTAGTTTAAGAAAAGATTAAATATGCTGCTTGTCTTCAAGGAGGTAATGTAAATTCTTTTTCATTGTTATAAATCAATAAATGTATTTATAACTAATGCCATAATGACTTTCCATCAAAAACATAAACAATGGTTTAAATTGCAAAAGCAAGTACTTATCAAAGTTCCTTCAATCGTATGAAGATTATTTTCTAAAAGTCTAAAGGACATGGTTAGTTTTCTTGTGTTTACAGTACTGATTATTTATAAATTCCCATAGAGAGCATAGAGCTCATGGTTTTGGCTTAAGTTTACTTTAACTGCATAGTGTTCTTGCAGCTATTCTCACTTCAAGATTTAATAGAAGTCCTTCTCTTAAAAAATAATCAAGTTACCTATGTTTTTCAATTATGATTTTAACAATGAGTTATTAGAAATTAATCGAGATTCTCCAACATTTTAGTCTTCAGTTTCTCAAAGACTCCTTCAATAAACAACATAAAGGTTATGTTTTGAGAAGTTTAAGGCTTTTTCTTTTTACTATAGTCATAATCTATGTTATAACCATCTCGTAATCCCTTTTACTACTTCTAATATTACACCATCTATTGACTTGTATGAAAGCATGGAGATCTTCAAGGATAACAATAGTATCCAAGTTTTAACCTAAGGTGGAATACCTAAGTATCAAACTACAATGATGAAATTGAATGATGGCAATCATAAGTTATAGTTTAAACCTATACTTTGCAAAAATCCATGGCATAATATATATATCATTGGCATAATGTATATCATTAGCAATCATAGGTCGTAAAGTTTTGAAATGATCATTTGTAAATTGTTTTATGCGGCGCTGACTATAGGTTCTAACCCACACTTGGAGAATTATTTGGTTGGACACGTGGATAGGTTATATCCACTCGATGGTTGACTTAAAACCTTGAAACCCTATTGAGTTGCAATGTAGACCGCGAGAGTTACTCCTTTGTTTGGCCGAGCTGAGAGCTTGGGGCCATGAGAAGCTTGTAACCACCTTCAGACATTTGGCATTTAGCCTGCAAATACTATGTTGTGACTATTGGGTAAATTCGTTTATGGTTTGGGTTCTTCTGTGTGTTGAAAGTTACATCGCGAGTGTGGTTGTTGGCCTTTCATTGTGGCTCGAAGACTGTACTTGTCTCAATCCTGCAACTATTCACCATAGCTTCTGCCTTCGTATACTTGAGTCGATTTCTTTCTTTTTCCTTCGCAGAGGTGACTTCAAATCTTCTTCTGTTTCAGCATGGTGCCAATATGACCTGGTGTGGCCATCTCTCCGTAGCATCCACTCCAATTTACAGCACGAAAAGTCTTACCTTTAACTTGGGTTTAAAATTAGTTTTTCTCACAAGGGTTTTTACAATTTTAAGCAAACAAAGTATTTATGATGTTACTGTTTGAAACTTGCAAGCCTTTGCTCTCGGTTCCAGCCCTATAGGTGAAAGTGAGCTCACCCTTCAGCATTTCGTGGGCAAACAAAATGGTAAGCCCCAATTTCAACAAGGGTTTCTTCCTGCGTGACGTTGTGGTTGCTGGAAGTTTGTTCTTGTGGTTGATAAAGGCATGACCTCGATTCTCTGTTAGCTTTAGTTTCCCAGCTTATTTGTTATTTGTAAATTTTTCTAGAAACCCTTATAGCATACTTCGTGCAGGGTGAAGAAGGCTCTAGAAGCCGTTGTGTAACTGGTTTTTTCTTGATGTTTTTAGCCTTATGGCCTGAACAATGTAATTGCTTTTATTTTTTTTCAAAGAAAAGAGCCCAGCTCTAACTCAGTGGGGCTATCGACCTCTTTCTAGCTAAGTCTTAGTTTTTATAATAGGGTTTGATTGGTGAAGGAAGACTGTGAAACAGTTCAGGATTGTAATTGGGAACATGATTTTTCTCTTGTCAGTAAATTATTTGGATACTGTTTAATATATATATATATATATATATATATATATATATATATATATATATTGCATATTTTGGTTTTGTTAACAGGCCTGAGCCTCGACCCTTTAATTCTAAGGTTGTAAGCCATTCTTATTACTTGATTTTTTTTTTGTAAATTGTTTATGTATTATTTGATTATTAATTCAGTTTTCAATAAATTGTTTAAGTAATATTTTAATTATTGTCCTGTACTTATAAAGGTTTCCAATGCATAGTTTATGGGAAAAATTACAGTGTTTAAGAGTAATATTTTACTCTGTTTTTGGCTCAAAGGGTTAATTAAAAAGTAAACCCTATAGTTTGATAATAGCATTATTATACTTAGTAATTCTTAGCTCTGTTTATTTAATGATTTCTTTAATTATTTTTACAGTTTGTTTATAAATCTCAGCTAAAGAGGAGTAGGGTTTATTGCTGCATACTTGTAAATAGGATATATTTATCTTCCAATAACTTCTGTGGTTCTAAATAGATTATAGTAGAATTTTTCTATCTTAGACAGAGACTCATAGTGTATGGAAATCATTTGTTCTAAAAAAAATGTTTTGATAGTATAAATATCTTAACCTAACTCTAGATAATGGTCTATTTAATATACTTATACTTATTTACTAAACTGTAAGTTTTTATGTATTGTAAAGAATACTAGTATTAGAATTAGTTCTATAAATAATATGATTGCTATTGTTTTTACCTACCTATCTTTTAGTTTATATCTAAAGTAAATAAATGCAGGCAATATTTACTACTTCTTTACAGTAGAAATCATAAGCAAACTAAAGTAAAATCTAGTTACAGTTTTCATTCAAGTGAAAAGAATCATCATATTCACCTAAACACCCAGCTATACTAGAGTACTTCCTGAGTTAGGCATGGAAAAATACAGTATGGAATTTTTAATTCTATCTATTTTTTATTTTGCATATTCATTACTATTTCTAACATAAACTGCAATTTACCAAGTCTAACATTACACAGTTACTCCTTTCTTCACAAACCCTAATTAAATACTAACATGCCTGTATTTAAAATCTAGTAAATATTTTACTAAGGACGGTAAATAAAAATAATATAAAGACAAATAGAACCTGTCAATAATAAGATGACAACAGCTTAAGGAAGTTGTTCCTCCCAACCAATCTCCTGGAGAGCGCTCAGACAACACTTCATCAGGATCGCCGAGCTTGTTCTTGGTCTTCCTAGCTGAGAACTGGGTGGAGAATATAAATTTAAGACCTTTGTCATCTTACTGGTCCAATTACCTCAGTAATTAAAATATGCTCACAGCAGTATGAACTTCAGCCTAAAAGCTGCAATAAGTTCAATCTTGGCAGTTAACCCCTCAAACTCCCTTCAGTAATCCCCTCCATTGAATTTCTCTTGAGTAAATTCATTCACCCTGAATGATCACCTCTAGAATGAGCAGCCTCAGCTGTCTTCAATGGGAAATTTTATAGAGATGCCTAGGTCTTCTGGGTCAATTTTCATTTAATAAGCCACCTTCTCTGATTCCACTTTCTTGGGGAATCATGACCACAAATATAGGGAAGTTTCCACCTGCAACAATTGGAAGTATTTTGAGGATGCTACCACTTGTCAGTGTACTCTCCACCCAGTGTCCTCCACCAATTGACCAGTAAACACTCTTTTACCAGCTTCCCTAAGTTGTTGTCTCATCATTTATTTATTTATAAATAAAAAATTCTGAATTACATTAATTATTCTTGACCCCACTCGGTCATCAATTATAAACTTAACATAAAATATAACATAATGTTCCTCAAATAACATTAAATTGTTTTTGCAAATTGGGGCATGTGACATACACACCCCCTTAAATTATAACATCGTCCTCGATGTTATTTATTCATCATCCTCAGAGTTCCCCTAAAATGGAATTGGATATGCATCCTACATATGAATTTCCAATTCCCAGGTGGCTTCGTCTGGACTAAGGTGCTTCCATTGCACCTTCACCTGACCAATGGTGCGGTTCCGAAGTGAGATCTCCCTCCGCTTGAAGATACAATCTGGTTCCACCATAAAATATCCTTTGGGTTCCAACTGGACATCATTCCAATTAATAACATGAGTAGAATCATGTACATATTTTTTTAATACAGAAATGTGAAAAACATTGTGAGCTTTTAAATTCGGTGGTAGATCTAACTGATAGGCTACCTGTCCGATCCTGGACAATATTTCAAAAGGACCACAATATCGAGGTGCTAGCTTGGCACAGCTACCCATCCTCAGAGAACTCTTTTTGGGTCTCACCTTAATGAAAACATGTTCGCCTACCTGGAACTCCTTTGGAGTTCGTTTAAGGTCTGCTTGACTTTTCTGTCGATCTTGTGCAATTTTTAGATTACTTTGTACCTGTTTTACAATTAATTCCATTTCTTTCAATAATTCAGGTCCTAATACTAACTTGTCCAGTGGATTACTCCAAGAGATGGGAGTATTGCATTTCCTTCCATACAAAATTTCGAAAGGACTATACTTAGCTGAAGCTTGATAATGATTACTGTAAGCAAATTCTATAAGGTGTAAATAATCTTCCAATTTACTTGGCTGCTCCTTTACATACATTCTAAGTAGATCTTCAAATACCTGATTTACTCTTTCAGTCTGTCCATCAGTTTGAGGATGGAAAGAGGTACTAAAATTTACCGTAGTATTTAATCCTTTAAACAAAGATCTCCAAAAATTACCTGTAAATTTAGGGTCTCCGTCTGAAATTATCACCTTCGGTATTCCATGCAACCGAAAAATTTGTTTTAAGAAAATATCAGCAATATTTGCAACTGTAGTTTTTACAAGTATAAAATGGGTTGCTTTACTCAATTTGTCAACCACTACCATTATTGAGTCATTTAAGTTCTGATTTTTAGGTAATCCAGTAACAAAATCAAGGCTAATTATCTCCCATTTCCAGCTAGGGATAGGCAATTGCTGAAGTAGTCCAGCTAGATGCTGATGTTACCTATGTTTTTCAATTATGATTTTAACAATGAGTTATTAGAAATTAATTAGGATTCTCCAACATTTTAGTCTTTAGTGTCTTGAATAATCCTTCAACAAACAGCATAAAGGTTATGTTTTGAGAAGTTTAAGGCTTTTCCTTTTTACTATAGTCATAAGCTATGTTATAACCATCTCGTAATCCCTTTTACTATTTCTAATATTACACCATCTATT
>LPNX010614896.1:76783-171643 GCA_001517045.1 Pseudotsuga menziesii
AAATACTCGTGTATTGGCCTCGAATGAAAGACATTGTCACAAAATATGTAAAGGGGTGTGTGATGTGCTCTATTTGTAAGCCCACTAATAGAAAATTGGGGCTGTACTCACCACTTCCTATTCCTTCCCATCCTTGGGAAAGCATTTCCATGGATTTTGTGGGGGGGTTGCCTATGTCTAGGAGGGTTCATGACTACTTGTATGTGGTCGTGGATAGGTTTAGCAAGATGTGTATTCTTATGCCATGTAAAAGGCAGGTCACTACAGAGCAGGTTGCTTCTCTTTTCTTTTAGCATGTATGGGTTCACTTTGGACTTCCTATGTCCATTATCTCGGATCGAGACTCCCGATTCCTTAGAGAGTTTTGGATAAAATTATGGTGTATGATGGACACCAAGTTGAAGAGGAGCACCGCTTTCCATCCACAGACCGACGAACAGACAGAGGTAGTCAACAGGATAGTTTTCCATTTGCTTCGAGGCTATTGCAACAAGCATCCTAAGTTATGGGATGAACAGATCCAGTATGTGTAGCATGCCTACAACAGGGCTATGCATTCTTCCACTCAGAGCTCGCCATTTGAGACATGCTTTGGGTACTTGCCAAAGAATCCATTGGACTTGAATTATGGGAGAGAGGCTGATTCAAGCGCTTCCAAGGATGAATACAAAGCCTGCAGGTTCATTCAGAGAGTTCAACAGGTACATCAAGCAGTGCAAGAGCAGTTGGAGAAGAGTCAAGCCTAGTACAAGGCTCGCCATGATAAGCATAGAGTTGATCATCAGTTTCAGGTGGGAGATCAAGTATGGCTTCACATCAGCAAGGAGAGGATGAAAGGAGAAGGCAATAAGCTCAAGCCTATTAGATATGGTCCCTTCACCATCTTGGAGGAGATTGAGACGAATGCTTTTCACTTAGAGCTATCGCCATACATGCAGATCTACTCAGTGGTGAATGTGGAGAACTTGAAACTCTATGAGCCTCCCATGATCATGGATGAAAGGGAGAATGTCTCATTGCCATCAGTTGATGAATTTTCTCCTGAGTACATGGATGAGCTAAAGGAAGATGTCATCTTGGACAGAAGGACAAGGACTTCTCGCAAAGGTGATGTTGATTATCTTCGAGTGGGCATCAAAGGTACTCATCCAAGCAAAGCCAAGTGGATCGAGAAGGGGAAAGTGAGGGAGCAATTCCCTCACCTACCAGTTGATTAGTAAAGGATTTTGGAGGCCAAAAGATTCTTAGTGGGGAGGAATGATCCAGGAGGATCCAAGAAGGCAAAATTTTTGAAGTCCTCCAATCTCAAAAAAACCAGCACCAAATCGAAGGGCTCGTCGAGATGATTCCAACGACGTTCGTTTCACCTCAAACAGACTCCATATGAGAAATGTATCGCGTTCTGTTCTATAAGGTCAACATGCAAATTTGGCAAAAAGAGGTGCCACGTGGCACCACTGACAAGGTGACACATGGCATCCGTACTGTACAAACATGATGACATGGCATGGTGATGAGGCATGCTGACATGGCATGATAATGTGTCATGATGATGTGGCATGATGACATGGCATGCTGATGTGGCATGGTGACATGGCATGATGAAGTGGCATGATGACTAGCATGCATGCATTTGTGCTTGAAATGAGTTTTAGGACATTCATGCATTTACTCATGAGAAATTGTAAAATGATTAATATTTGAAGTGAGTGGAAAAATTACTCACATATTACTCATTTATTTTATTCCTTGAGTTGTTATGAAGTTAATGCATGGTTGTAACCAAAAACAAACATGCCATATTTGTAAAGAAGTTGTAACAAGTTGGTTTATTATTTAATAAAAAGCCCAACCATATGAAAACCAACTTGGGGAAGTTGTAACCAAGGCCAAGATAGGCAAATTAGTTGCAACCAAAGGAATCCATGTGAGTCATGTGAAGAAGGGCAAGACAACCTATATAAACCCATTCAATTGCCATTTCCCACTCATGCCTTGGAGTGGAGACTTTGTAGCTAAAGGAGATAAGGGAGATTGCGTAGCTCTGCAGAGGAAGATACGAGTGTTTATACTCGTTTTCCACCGTCTTCAGGCTTTGGAGTTGCTGGAAGCAGTCTTGTTGTGTTTTGGGCAGCGGTTCTCTTCTTGAACATTGTCGCGAAGGTATCATTGTATCATTGCCATGTATTTTTCCTTATGCTGAGATTATAGATCGGCCCTCCTATTGAGAAGCAAGCCCGGAGACATAGTCCATCCTGGACGAACTCTGTTATCAACTTGTTGTCTTTATGTGCGTGTTGTCTATGCTGTTTGGTTCTCTTCTTATGGATTTGTGAGCTTCGTTCATGCTCTTTATGCAATTCATGTTAACGTCATAGAGTAGCAAAGATCTTGTTTTTGGATCAGGTTCTAACCCACACTTGGAGAATTATTTGGTTGGACACGTGGAAAGGTTATATCCACTCGATGGTTGACTTAAAACCTTGAAACCCTACTCAACCTTCAGACTTATGGCATTTCGCCTGCAAATACTATGTTGTGACTATTGGGTGAAGTCGTTTATGGTTTGGGTTCTTCTGTGTGTTGAAAGTTACATCGCGAGTGTGGTCATTGGCCTTTCATTGTGGCTCGAAGACTATACTTGTCTCAATCCTGCAACTATTCACCATAGCTTCTGCCTTCATATACTTTAGTCGATTTCTTAATTTTTCTTCGTAGAGGTGACTTCAAAGCTTCTTCCCTTTTAGCATGGTGCCAATACCACCTGGTGTGGCCATATCTCCGCAGCTTCCACTCCAATTTACAGCAGGTAAATTCTTACCTTTAACTTGGGTTTAAAATTAGTTTTTTCTCACAAGGTTTTTTTTTAAGCAAACAAAGTATTTATGACGTTACTGTTTGAAACTTGCAGGCCTTTGCTCCCGGTTCCAGCCTTGTAGGTGAAAGCGAGCTCACCCTTCAACATTTCATGGGCAAACAAAATGGTAAATCTCGGTTTAACAAGGGTTTCTTCCTGTGTGACGTTGTGGTTGTTGGAAGCTGGTTCTTGTGGTTGATAAAGGCACGGTTCTCTGTTAGCTTTAGTTTCCCAGCTTGTTTGTTATTTTTAAAGTTTTTTAGAAACCCTTATAGGGTACTTCATGCAGGGTGAAGAAGGCTCTGGAAGCCGTGATGTAATTGGATTTTACTTGATGTTTTTAGCCTTACGGCCTGAACAATGTAATTGCTTTTATTCTTTTAAAAAGAAAAGAGCCCAACTCTAACTTAGTGGGGCTATCAACCTCTATCTAGCTAAGTTTCAATTTTTATAATAGGGTTTGATTAGTGAAGGAAGACTGTGAAACAGTTCAGGATTGTAATTGGGAACATGATTTTTCTCATGTCAATAAATTATTTGGATATTGTTTAATATATATATATATATTCAAGCCTGATCCTCGACCCTTCCTCGACCCTTTAATTCTAAGGTTGTAAGCCATTCTTATTACTTGATTCTGTTTTTGTAAATTGTTTATGTATTATTTGATTATTAATTCAGTTTTCAATAAATTGTTTAAGTAATATTTTAATTATTGTCCTGTACTTATCAAATTTTCCAATACACAATTTATGGGAAAAATTACAGTGTTTAAGAGTAATATTTTACTCTGTTTTTGGCTCAAAGGGTTAATTAAAAAGTATACCCTATAGTTTGATAATAACATTTATTATACTTAGTAATTCTTAGCTCTATTTATTTATAGATTTTTACAGTTTGTTTATAAATCTCAGCTAAAGAGGAGTAGGGTTTATTGCTACATACTTGTAAATACGATATATTTATCTTCCAATAACTTATGTGGTTCTAAATAAATTATAGTAGAATTCTTCTGTCTTAGACAGAGACTCATAATGTCTGGAAATCATTTGTTATAAAAAAAAATGTTTTTATAGTATAAATATTTTAACCTAACTCTAGACAATGATCTCTTTACTATACTTATACTTATTTACTAAACTGTAAGGTTTTATATATTGTAAAGAATACTGGTATTAGAATTAGTTCTATAAATAATATGATTACTGTTGTTTTTACCTACCTATCTTTTAGTTTATATCTGAAGTAAATAAATGCAGACAATGTTTACTACTTCTTTACAGTAGAAATCATAAGCAAACTAAAGTAAAATCTAGTTACAGTTTTCATTCAAGTGAAAAGAATCATCATATTCACCTAAACACCCAGTTGTACTAAAGTATTGCCTGAGGCAGGTGTGGAAAAATACAGTATGAAAATTCTAATTCTATATGTTTCTCATTTTGCATATTCAATAATATTTCTAACATAAAGTGCAATTTACCAAGTCTAACATTACACAGTTACTCCTTTCTTCACAAACCCTAATTAAATACTAACATGCCTGTATTTAAAATCTAGTAAACATTTTACTAAGGACGGTAAATAAAAATAACATAAAGACAAATAGAACCTGTCAATGATAAGACAACAACAGCTTAAGGAGGTTGTTCCTCCCAACCAATCTCCTGGAGAGCGCTCAGACAACGCTTCCTCGGGACCCTCGAGCTTGTTCCTGGTCTTCTTAGCAGAGAACTGGGTGGAGAATATAACTTTAAGACCTCTGTCACCTAACTGGTCCAATTACCTCAGTAATTAAAATCTGCTCACAGCAGTATGAACTTCAGCCTAAAAGCTACAATAAGTTCAGTCTCAGCAGTTAACCCCTCAATCTCCCTTCAGTAATCCCCTCCATTGAATTTCTCTTGAGTAAATTCATTCACCCTGAATGATCCCCTCTAGAATGAGCAGCCTTGGTTGCCTTTAATGGGAAATTTTATAGAGATGTCTAGGTCTTCTTGGTCAGTTTTCATTTAATGAGCCAGCTGCTCTGATTCCACTTTCTTGTGGAATCATGACCACAAATATAAGGAAGTTGCCACTTGCAATAGTTGGAAGTAGTTTGAGGATGTTGCCACTTGTCAGTGTACTCTCCACCCAGTCTCCTCCACCAATTGACCAGTAAACTCTCTTTTAACAAGTTCCCTAAGTTTTTGTCTCATCATTTATTTATTTATAAATAAAATATTATGAATTACATTAATTATTCTTGACCCCACTGGGTCATCAATTACAAACTTAGCATAAAATGTAACACAATGTTCCTCAAATAACATTAATTTTTTTTTGCAAATTGGGGCATGTGACATACACACCCCCTTAAATTATAACATCATCCTCGATGTTATTTATTCCTCATCCTCAGAGTTCCCCTGAAATAGAATTGGATATGCATCCTGCATATGACTTTCCAATTCCCAGGTGGCTTCCTCTCGACTAAGGTGCTTCCATTACACCTTCACCTGACCAATGGTGCGGTTCCGAAGCAAGATCTCCCTCCGCTCGTGGATACAATCCGATTCCACCAGAAAATATCCTTCGAGTTCCACCTGCACATTATCCCAATTAATAACATGAGTAGCATCATGTACATATTTTTTTAATACAGAAATGTGAGAAACATTGTGAACTTTTAAATTCGATGGTAGAGCTAACTAATAGGCTACCTGTTCTATCCTGGACAATATTTCGAAAGGACCACAATATCGAGGTTCTAGCTTGTCACAGCTACCCATCCTCAAAGAACTCTTTTTGGGTCTCACCTTAATGAAAACATGTTCGCCTACCTCAAACTCCTTTGGAGTTCGTTTAAGGTCTGCTTGACTTTTCTGTCGATCTTGCGCAATTTTCAGATTACCTTGTACCTATAGGTCCTAATACTAACCTGTCCACTGGATTACCCCAAGAGATGGGAGTATTGCATTTCCTTCCATACAAATTTTCGAAAGGACTATACCTAGCTAAAGCTTGATAATGATTATTGTAAGCAAATTCTACCAGGTGTAAATAATCTTCCCATTTACCTGGCTGCTCCTTTACATACATTCTAAGTAGATCTTCCAATACCTGATTTACTCTTTTAGTCTGTCCATCAGTTTGAGGATGGAAAGAGGTAATAAAATTTAACGTAGTATTTAATCATTTAAACAAAGATCTCCAAAAATTACCTATAAATTTAGGGTCTCGGTCTGAAATTATCACCTTCGGTATTCCATGCAACCAAAAATTTTGTTTTAAGAAAATATCAGCAATATTTGTAGCTTTATAAGTAGTTTTTACAGGTATAAAATGGGCTACTTTACTCAATTTGTCAACCACTACCATTATTGAGTCATTTAAGTTCTGATTTTTAGGTAATCCAGTAACAAAATCAAGGCTAATTATCTCCCATTTCCAGCTAGGGATAGGCAATTGCTGAAGTAGTCCAGCTAGATGTTGATGTTCAGTTTTTACTTGTTGACATTCAAAGCATCTAGCAATATATTCTACCAGTTCATTTTTCATATTTGCCCAGAAATAATCTTTTCCTAGCATGGTTATAGTTTTCTGATAACCTGGATGCCCTGAATAAGGAGTTTTATGAATTTCGTTTAAAATAAATAGCTTGATCTTAGGTACATTAGGTACGTATAATTTGTCTTTATACGATAATAATCCTTTTTCATTCAAGCTGTACCCTGTACCTAGACTTTCTATTAAATTCTCTTTTACTTTTGCTTGTAATTTTCGGTAATTTTCCTCTTGTTCTATTCCTACTTCAATTTGTTCTTCCAAATCTGTTGTATAAGTGATGATAGCTGCTGTAAAATTCAGCTTTGCATTTCTACTTAATGCATCCGCGACTTTATTCTCCTTTCCTTTGATGTGTTGAATTTCAAAATTGTATTCACTTAGAAAAACTAACCACCTGGCTTGCTTAGCATTCAAATTAGGTTGATCTAACAGGTATTTCAATCCTTTATTATCCATCATTAAGATAAACTTCCTTTCAATTAAATGATGACGCCACATCTTTAAGGCATGTATGACAGTAGCTAATTCTAATTCATAGGTTGCATAACTTTTCTCACGAATCTTCAGTTTCCTAGACTCATAAGCAATGACATGTCCTTCCTGAGTCAATACTCCTCCTAAACCGTAATTGCATGCATCAGTACATACTATAAAATCTTTATTATGGTCAACAATTCTTAATATTGGTGCGGTGGTTAATAATGTTTTTAACTTTTTAAAACTGTCTTCGCTCTTCTGATTCCAATCAAATTTCTTCCCCTTTTTCTGCAAAGAGGTTATCGGATTTGTAATTCTTGAAAACCCTTCGATGAACCTCCGTTAATAACCGGTAATCCCCATGGATGATCGGACGTCAGTTACGTCTTTTGGGACTGGCCAATCTTTGATTGCCTTTATCTTTTTGGGGTCAACCGAAATTCCTTCTTTGGTCACCACATGACCTAAGTATTGGATTTTATCTTTAAAGAAGTCACATTTACTAAATTTCGCAAAAAGTTGATGCTCTCGTAACTCTTGCAAGACAATTTTTAAGTGTTCTTTATGTTCTTCTTCAGATTTTGAGTAAACTAATATGTTGTCAATAAATACAACCACAAATTTATCCAGATATTTGTGCATTACATTATTTATTAGACACATAAAAACAGTTGGAGCGTTAGTAAGCCAAAAAGGTATAATGACAAACTCGTAATCTCCATATCAAGTTCTAAAAGTTGTTTTAAAGATGTCTTCATCTTTAATTCGTACTTGGTGATATCCAGACCGTAATTTAATCTTTGAAAACACAGTGGCTCCATGTAGTTGATCAAACAGATCATATATGTGAGGTAACGAGTATCTGTTCTTGATAGTCATTTTATTTAATTGACGATAATCTATACATAGTCGTAGAGTTCTGTCCTCCTTTTTAAAAAAGATGACAAGTTCCCCCCAAGGAGACACATAGTGTCTAATATAATTCTTATCAATAAGTTCTTTTAACTGTGACTTAAGTTCATTTAGTTCGAGTATATTCATTTGATAAGGGGCTTTTGAGCTGGGCACTGCACCAGGTACCAGCTCAATAGTAAAATCTAATTCCCGTTTTGGAGGCAGTCCTAGAATTTCTTCCGGAAATACATCTAAATATTCTTTTAGAATCGGTATATCTTCCAATTTTAGTTTATCTATGTTTTTCATGTTTTCTTCATCGATTACTGTTACTACATAAGCCTTAAAACCTTTCCTAACATCTCTCTTAAGCTGCAGAGTAGAGATCTTCCTTACAGTTGTTTTCCTAGGGATTCCCTTTACACTTATTAACTTTCCATCGTTATTTATACAGCTAAAAGTTTTATCAAAGCAATTCAAGACCACCCTATGCTGCTCTAACCAATCCATACCAATCAATATATCATATGAACCTAAAGGTATTACATTGAGCTTAACAAAAGTTTCAAACTAATCCATTGTTACTACACAATTCTTTACAAAGCTAATTACCTTTCTCTTTGCACCAGTAGCTAACTGAACTAACCAAGAACTTGCAAACTTTTCAACCAAAAGTTTACACTTTTCTACCAAATTAGGAGAAATATAGCTTAAACTAGCTCCTGGATCAATTAAAATAGATATAGGTATCAGATTTATCTCACCTTCCACTTCCACCATGGAAGTTTGATAGTCTGCTTGCTGATTCTCTAATGCTGCATTGATCTTGGGCATTGTCCTTGCTAGATCACCAACAGTTATCTCCTCTTGTATGGTGTGGATGTTGCTCAGTCTTCTTCTGATTGAGGCAGACTGATGCATAATGCGAACCATTGCATTCCCAACACTTTATGGGTTCTTTTAGTTCAAAGTTCTTTGTGTAGTCGCTGTGGTTGTTAGCAGATTCTTTATTCTTTTGATTATTCTGATTGGTCTGTGAATTAATTTTATTCCCTTGGAAATTCTTATTAGAAAAATTTCTAGTGTTATTATTTTTAGAATTTCAATTAGGTACAAACTCTTTCTTATTTTGTTCAAAGTTATTATTCCTTTTGGCCTTCCAGTTGGCCATACTCTCCTTTTTACGATTATGTTCATAACATAAATTCGCTTTTCTCATGGCTTCTTCTAGAGTTTTCGGATTGTCATACTCAATCCCGTCCTTTATATGATAAGATAAACAACTAAGAAACCATTGTACCTTAGGTTTCTCATCCACAATGTATGGCACATACCTGAGCAGGCTTAGAAATTTACTATTCAGTTCTTTCATATTCATTGTACCCAGTTTTAACTCATAGAATTCCTTATCCCTTTCCTCATAGTACTGTTCAGATAAAAATTTATTTTTGAAATATTTCTTGAATGTGCTCCGATTTATGTTTTTCTCTCTGATTCATTTTACTCTTTTTAAGTCTTGCCACCATATATCAGCTTTTCCCATAAGATTATAAATAGCCATCCTGGCCTTCAGTTGATTGGAATAGTTATAAATTTGGAAGTATTTCTTCATCCCAGATAGCCAGGATTCCGCTTCTTCCCCCTTTTCAATTTCTCCATTAAATGTTGGCGGCTTGATCTTCTTTAACTCCCCAGAGATTTCTTCATAAGGTTTATATTTTCTTTTCCTAATATGTTGGTTATCTTCACTACTGTCACTAGTATACTGAGAGTTGTGTTTATCACCATACACTTCAGAAGATGAGCTACTTTCGTTTTTAACGTGTTTAGTCTTTTTATACTTATGCTGATAACCTATATCTTCAGACTTGGTTCTTTTACCCTTTCCCTCAGTATGAAACCTTTCTATTAAGATCTGATTCAACTCCTCTTGAGCTCTCATAATCCTCTCATCTTTTTTCTTAACTGATTCCATCTCTGATTTTAATTCTTTAACTGTTTGTAGTAGTTCGGAAGAATTATTGGTTATATCTTCTTGTATAGGTTCTTTTTGTAGATTATCTCGTTTAGTGTAAGGAGATTCCTCATCTGCATATTCTTCCAATCTTTCCATACCTATCATTAACTCACAAACAAATTTCTCTATGTGTATCATTCAAAGGAAACAACATCAGCATAATTATTTAAAGTTATTGTTCATAAGCAAGTTGAGCTTCATTAAGGCCTATTGTTTGAACCTTGTGCTCTGATACCACATGTAATAACCCAAAAATTTGTAAAAGTTTAAATTTTTTTAAAGTGACATAAAATGTCTAAAGTCGCAACTAAGTAACTGCTAATGGTTAGCAGAACATGAAACAGTTTATAAAAGATCATGGGATTGTTTCATTAAAAGAAACTGTAAACTAAAGGATGTAATCTTAAACACCTGTGTTAGTACTATTAATGACTTAACAAATTTAATTCTATCAGAGTTAGAAAAGGACTTGCATTAAGTTGCTGCTAAATATATTGATGATTTACTTTTGTCAAGTAGGTAAGAATTCGTGTTTGAGATCGGGGCTTACTTAGCGTTCTGCTAACTCAATTGGACTACTGGTTCCTTACAGGTTTAGCAGGTAAGCGTAAGATCCAGTAGGTGTTATTTAAAATTACATCGAGAAAATTTACTTTCCTAGCATGTTAAGATGATAGTTTAAGAAAAGGTTAATTATGCTGCTTGTCTTCAAGGAGGTAATGTAAATTCTTTTTCATTGTTATAAATCCATAAATTTATTTATAACTAACGCCATAATGACTTTCCATCAAAAACATAAACAATGGTTTAAATTGCAAGAGCAAGTACTTATCAAAGTTCCTTCAATCGTATGAAGATTATTTTCTGAAAGTCCAAAGGACATGGTTAGTTTTCTTGTGTTTACAGTAATGCTTATTTATAAATTCCCATAGAGAGCATAGAGCTCATGGTTTTGGCTTAAGTTTACTTTAACTGCTTAGTGTTCTTGCAACTATTCTCACTTCAAGATTTAATAGAAGTCCTTCTCTTAAAGAATGAACAAGTTACCTATGTTTTTCAATTATGATTTTAACAATGAGTTATTAGAAATTAATCGGGATTCTCCAACATTTTAGTCTTTAGTTTCTCAAAGACTCCTTCAACAAACAACATAAAGGTTATGTTTTGAGAAGTTTAAGGCTTTTCCTTTTTACTATAGTCAAAAGCTATGTTATAACCATCTCGTAATCCATTTTACTATTTCTAATATTACAGCATCTATTGACTTGTATGAAAGCATGGAGATCTTCTAGGATAACAATAGTATCCAAATTTTAACCTAAGGTGGAATACCTAAGTATCGAACTACTATGATGAAATCGAATGATGGCAATCATAAGTTATAGTTTAAACCTATACTTTGCGAAAATCCACGGCATAATATATATATCATTGGCATAATGTATATCATTGGCAATCATAGGTTGTAAAGTTTTGAAATGATCGTTTGTAAATTGTTTTATGCAGCGCTGACTATAGGTTCTAACCCACACTTGGAGAATTATTTGGTTGGACACATGGATAGGTTATATCCACTCGATGGTTGACTTAAAACCCTGAAACCCTACTCAGTTGCAATGCATACCATGAGAGTTTCTCCTTTGTTTGGCCGAGTTGAGAGCTCGCGGCCATGAGAGGCCTGTAACCACCTTCAGAATTTTGGCATTTCGCCTGCAAATACTATGTTGTGACTGTTGGGTGAAGTCTTTTATGGTTTGGAATATTCTGTGTGTTTAAAGATACATCGCAAGTGTGGTTGTTGGCCTTTCATTGTGGCTCGAAGACTGTACTTGTCTCAATCCTACAATTATTCACCATAGCTTCTGCCTTTGTATACTTGAGTCGATTTCTTGCTTTTTCCTTCACAGAGGTGACTTCAAAGCTTCTTCCCTTTTGGCATGGTGCCAATACGACCTGGCATGGCCATCTCTCCACAGCTTCCACTCCAATTTACAGCAAGTAAAGTCTTACCTTTAACTTGGGTTTAAAATTAGTTTTTCTCACAAGGGTTTTTACAATTTTAAGCAAACAAAGTATTTATGACGTTACTGTTTGAAACTTGCAGGCCTTTGCTCCTGGTTCCAGCCCTATAGGTGAAAGCGAGCTCACCCTTCAGCATTTCGTGGGAAAACAAAATGGTAAGCCCTGGTTTGAACAAGGGTTTCTTGCTGCGTGACGTTGTGGTTGTTGGAAGTTGGTTCTTGTGGTTGATAAAGGCAGGACCTCGGTTCTCTGTTAGCTTTATTTTCCTAGCTTGTTTTTTATTTGAAAAGTTTTTTAGAAACCTTTATAGGGTACTTCGTGCAGGGTGAAGAAGGCTCTGGAAGCCGTGATGTAACTGGTTTTTACTTGATGTTTTTAGCCTTACAGCCTGAACAATGTAATTGCTTTTATTTATTTTTTAAGAAAAGAGCCCAGCTCTAACTCAGTGGGGCTATTAACCTCCGTCTAGCTAAGTTTTAGTTTTTATAATAGGTTTTGATTGGTGAAGGAAGATTGTGAAACAGTTCGGGATTGTAATTGGGAACATGATTGTTCTCCTGTCAATAAATTATTTGGATATTGTTTAATATATATATATATATTCAAGCCTGATCCTCGACCCTTCCTCGACCCTTTAATTCTAAGGTTGTAAGCCATTCTTATTACTTGATTATGTTTTTGTAAATTGTTTATGTATTATTTGATTATTAATTCGGTTTTCAATAAATTGTGTAAGTAATATTTTAATTATTGTCCTGTACTTATAAAGGTTTCCAATGCACAGTTTATGGGAAAAATTACAGTGTTTAAGAGTAATATTTTACTCTGTTTTTGGCTCAAAGGGTTAATTAAAAAGCAAACCCTACAGTTTGATAATAGCATTATTATACTTAGTAATTCTTAGCTCTATTTATTTAATGATTTCTTTAATGATTTTTACAGTTTGTTTATAAATCTCAGCTAAAGAGGAGTAGGGTTTATTGCTGCATACTTGTAAATAGGATATAATTATCTTCCAATAACTTCTGTGGTTCTAAATAGATTATAGTAGAATTCTTTTGTCTTAGACAGAGACTCATAATGTCTAGAAATCATTTGTTATAAGAAAAAAATGTTTTGATAGTATAAATATCTTAACCTAACTCTAGATAATGATCTGTTTTTTATACTTATACTTATTTACTAAACTGTAAGTTTTTATGTATTGTAAAGAATACTGGTATTAGAATTAGTTCTATAAATAATATGATTACTATTGTTTTTACCTACCTATCTTTTAGTTTATATCTGAAGTAAAAAAATGCAGACAATATTTACTACTTATTTACCGTCGAAATCATAAGCAAACTAAAGTGAAATCTAGTTATAGTTTTCATTCAAGTGAAAAGAATCATCATATTCACCTAAACACCCAGTTGTACTAAAGTACTGCCTGAGTCAGGCATGGAAAAATACAGTATGGAAATTCTAATTCTATCTGTTTCTCATTTTGCATATTCATTACTATTTCTAACATAAACTGCAATTTACCAAGTCTAACATTACACAGTTACTCCTTTCTTCACAAACCCTAATTAAATACTAACATGCCTGTATTTAAAATCTGGTAAACATTTTACTAAGGATGGTAATTAAAAATAACATAAAGACAAATGGAACCTGTCAATGATAAGGCGACAACAACTTAAGGAGGCAGTTCCTCCCAACCAATTTCTTGGAGAGCGCTCAGACAATGCTTCCTCGGGACCCCCGAGCTTGTTCTTGGTCTTATTGGCAGAGAACTGGGTGGAGAATATAACTTTGAGACCTCTGTCACCTGACTGGTCCAATTACCTCAGTAATTAAAATTTGCTCACAGTAGTATGAACTTCAGCCTAAAAGATGCAATAATTTTATTCTCAGCAGTTAACTCCTCAAACTCCCTTCAGTAATCCCCTCCATTGAATTTCTCTTAAGTAAATTCATTCACCCTGAATGATCACCTCTAGAATGAGTAGCCTCGGCTATCTTCAATGGGAAATTTTATAGAGATGTATAGGTCTTCTGGGTCAGTTTTCATTTAATGATCCACCTGCTCTGATTCCACTTTCTTGGGGAATCATGACCACAAATATAGGGAAGTTGCCACCTGCAACAATTGGAAGTAGTTTGAGGATGCTGCCACTTGTCAGTGTACTCTCCACCCAATCTCCTCCACCAATTGACTAGTAAACACTCTTTTAACAGCTTCCCTAAGCTATTGTCTCATCATTTATTTATTTATAAATAAAATATTCTAAATTACATTAATTATTCTTGACCCCACTGGGTCATTAATTACAAACTTAACATAAAATATAACACAATGTTCCTCAAATAACATTAAATTGTTTTTGTAAATAGGGGCATGTGACAAGTACAAGGTTTCTAATGGTATAGACATGGTTCAAATGACAAACCACTAATTGCAAGTCCATAAACACTAGCAAATCACGAATGTCCAGAGATGTAGCCTCAGTTACTAGGCCTATCACTTCCTGATACTCGGCGATGTTGTTGGTAGCCGAACCAATACAAACCGCTCCTAAAATGATCAAGTCATGAGCTGGGGAATAGAGAACCCAAGCGGCTGAAGCAAGGTTCAGGGTATGACGGAAAGAACCATAAGCAAAGCCATAAAAATCCATCCGATATGCATAACCAAAACATGGTATATACAGTTTGGACACTAAACTCAAAACCATATTGAAAATACTAAAACACACTGAAAGTCACAAATGTACATATATACAAGGTACCATACAAAAATGATTTTAAGCATAATACCTCTTCAGGTACAACCCATTGTGAGGTTTCCTGAAGGGGATCCCGTCATAATCCACAAGCTCGTAAGCCCCTTTCTCTAATACTTTGCTAACGACAAAGGGACCATACCACATTGAATCGAAATTCTCTTTACCTAGTTTATCGTGTCTCTGATCGTAGGTCAGAACTAGGTCTCCTTCATTAAAAACATGAGGCTGAACAGATTTGCCATACTGTGCCTTGACGCATTTCTTATGTGCCTCATTAGCCAAGGTAGCATCTCTTCTAGTTTCGTCAAGATTAGTTAAGTATAGAAATCTCTCTTCCTCAGTGGAGTTGTTTGGGAGAAGTTCCACTACAAGTTTCAGTGATGGAATCTGGCATTGGATAGGAAGGACAGCTTCTAGTCCGTAAACTAACTGGAAAGGTGTTAAACCAGTCGTTGTTTTTACTAAAGTATTGTAAGCCCAAAGAGAAGAAAAGAGAGTCATGTTCTAGTTGGATTTATGGTCTCCAACCATCCTACGCAACATAGTTTTTAACACTTTATTAATGGCCTCGACTTGACCATTAGCCTGCGGATAATAGGGAGTTGAGTTTTCATGGCGAAAACCTAGCTTAGCACTTAACTTGGTCATCATCTGATTCCAAAAATGTGATTCGTGGTCAGTGACTATAGACTGTGGGACTCCAAACCTAGCTATCACGTGATTGAATAAAAAGAGGGTGACAATCTTACCATCCTCTAAATATGTAGGCATAGCCTCAACCCATTTCATGAAATAATCAACGACTACAATGATGTAACCATTCCTGCCGGCTGAGGTAGGCTTACAATGCATAAAGTCAATACCCCATTTGGAAAAAGGGCCAACTGCAATGACGGGGTGTAAAGGAGCAGGGTGGGTTCACTTTTTTAGATAGAAATGTTGGCAAGGTGGGAATTTCTTAACATCCTCATGAAAATCTTTGAATATTGAGGGCCAGAAATAGCCAGCATGAAGGATTTTCTGGGCTGTAGCCATCCCAGAAAGATGACTGCCACACGCTCTAGAGTGGAAATCATTAAGGACTTGTTCAACCTCCTCATGTGTAAGGCATCATCGGAGAATGGAATCAATACCACGTCTGTACAATGCATTATTTAAGATGAGGTAGTACTTCGTGTGGTGACGAATACGACGACGATCGTCATGGGATACATTGGGCTGAAATCTTTGAGTTTGGAGATAAATGATTAAATCTCCATACCATGAGTTGGTTGTGCTTATCAAGAATAGGAATTCATCCAAAAATGAATCGCTGGGCTCATTATCCATCAAAGCATAGGGAAGGTCACACATCAGCTCTGCAAAGACCAAGGATTTCTTCGAAGTGGCCTTGGCAAACCCAAGGTCAAATTCCTGTAGGATGACAATCCCACGGGAATATTTTCCCCCTAGTACCTGACGAGTCAGGACGCAGTACATAGGGTTTTGATCTTCAAGTACCGTGGTAGTGCGAAGCAAGATGTAATGACGAAATTTCTGAACAGCAATGACCATAGCCAATGCTAACTTCTCCACACATGAGTATTGGGTTTCAGAATCAAGGAGATTCTTACTGGCGTAATATATCACATGTTCCTGACCGTTGGGATTCCTGTGCTAAAACCATTCCAATGGTAGTAGTGGAGGTAGAAACATACAAGAGAAAATCCTTTGAATAATCTGGGGGATGTATCACAGGTGAATGGGTTAAAGCGTGCTTGAGATTATCAAAGGCGTGTTGGGCCTGGTCATCCCAAAAGAATGGAGTATCCTTATTTAGGAGACGCATATAACCGTATGTTTTCTCTGTGAAATTGCAAACGAAACGGCAGAGAAATATTTCCTTCCCTTGCAAATGTTGGATTTCAACAATATTCGTTGGGGCGGGTAGGGCCAAAATAGAAGCAATCTTCAATGGGTCAATCTGAATGCCATCCTTAGAAACCACAAAGCCAAGAAGATGTCCTATCTCAACACAAAAAACACATTTGTGTGGATTCAGCCATATGTTATAATGACGACATCTTAGGAAAACATCCCTAAGATGCCTAGGGTGGTCCTCCCGTTGCTGTGAATGAGCTTGGAGATCATAAAGGTACGGCTCCATGATGTGCTTAATGTCGTGAAATGCATAGGACATGGCACACTGGAATGTAGCTCCGACGTTATTAAGACCAAAAGGTAACTTCCTATACGCGAAGGTTCCCCACGGGAATATAAATGTTGTTTTGTGCTGATCGGCGGGAAATATCTCAATCTAATTGTAGCCAGAAAATCCATCCATGAACAAGAAGATGACACTTCCAGCACAATTGTCGATAATCTGATCGATTTGCAGAGTCGGGAAATTGTCCTTTGGACAAACCTTGTTCAAATCTCTAAAATTGATGCAGACTTTAATAGTGCCCTATTTTTTATTGACAGGAACAATATTAGATACCCATTATGTCGGGGGTATAGGATAAATAAACCCTTCCTTCAGAAGTTTTTCTACTTTGGCTTTAATAGCTGCAGCCTTCCAGGGATGGACTTGACGTAATTTCTTCCTGACAGGTTTGGCTATGGGATGGGTTTTAATTTCATGAACCACAATGGATAGGTCTATCCTAGGCATTTCTTCATAAGACCAGGCAAAAATATCTTAGAATTCCTTGAATAATGCTTTATAATATTCAGCTTCTTTTGTTGAGCAGTTCTTCCCTACATGAACGTGCTCAATGGTTCTAGGCTTGACTGATATGTCGATCGGAGTTGTTTTAGTAATGTTGCATAGATTTCCTTCAAATTCATTATTCTGTAACAATACATGTGTTTGCAGGGTGTCGACAATATCAGTACTAAAGAGAGATACAAAATCAAAATCTACAAAACTGGCATTGGGGAGGCATGAGGATCGGTGATGATGATCCTCCCATACAGATTCATCCGTACTCATAATCTCCTTGATGGACTCGTCTAATGGAAAATTCTGGGAGAGATAATACAGAGTAGGGAGAGAGGGTTCTAACCAGTAAAGCAGGTAGTAAGGATCTGAAGCCACAAGATGAAGATCATTAGTATGGTCATCAAAAATTGATTGTACAACATTGTACATTGCTTCATACGGGACAAGGGAGGATGACTCGACAACTTCTTTGCCCTTGGTGCTATAGCCAGTTGTGAAAATCATATTCACTGTTGCCACTTCTGTACTAGGAGGAGCCGACGGAAACACACTCATAAGGGTAGAATCCTTGAGCATACCTACCCCAATCGACCGATAAGGAGGAGGGGACTGACCTAGCATAGGGATGTTATTTGCAGAAGGGGTAGTAACATCTAGTGTACAATATTCAAGTTAACCAATAGTCACAATCTTCCCCAAAGGTGGAAATTAGAGAGTTCTAAATACTGTTGAAGCGACAACGGTCATAGCATAAAACCAATTTCTTCCCAATAGAAGATTGTAATTTAATGGGGCATCAACCACCTCCTCCTGAATGGAAATAGTATTTCCCCCAAGCTCGACTGAAAGGGCTGGCAATAAACCATGGGGATGGAAACCCCATCCATCGAAAGCTTTTAATGTAGTAGGTGACTTTATAAGTTCAGGAGAACCAATGGCTCTCCAACAGGATACAAACAAAACTGAAGTCGAAGCTCCCTCATCTAGAACGGTCATGTGGACCTTTCATCCAACTACTCTCGTTGCAATATGGAAAGAGAACTGGTGGGGTAATATAGACTTATAGTTCTCCACGTTGAAATGGATCAAATTTGTGTTATCTGGGTATAAGGCTCCCAAAGCAGTCAACAAGTTTTTGCGCTATGTAGGACAACTTTGGAGCACCTTTAAGGTAGACATCGCACAGGGTGCCTGGTCCAGATCTTCAACAACGTTGTAAAACTGTGCAGCTTGGGCATCAGGATTGAAAACATCCTTCCTAATATTACTCTTGGGTGGACGCAAAATCATGTCGAGATTAGGTTTCTCGATAGTAAGGGGGCCATTAGACGAGGATGCAGAAGAACCCGCGAGAGGAGCTTTATCTGGAGAAGGATTTTCATATTTCTTCTCCACAGGTTTGTCATAGGACTAACTACGAGTTGTTAAATTAACCGTTTCCGAGGATATCATCCAAATTTCCTCTGTGCAACCAGAGGTTCCTTGATTAGACATGTGGTCTATCAATTTTTGTTGAGCGGGGAAGGGATCAGTAAAAACTGCTGGTGTGGGGTTACTCTTTAAAAATTTAGAAATCTCTTCACAACTAGGACATTTTTTCATGAATTGATCTTCTCCACACAATAAGAAAGGATATTTGGATTTTCTTTTCCCTTTATCATTCTCAGCGGTCGTAGGTTTAGGATTCTCTTGTTGGTTTCCAGGATTTTTTTTCACCTTTTCCTCTTTTCTTATTACTGGATGTCTGTGTACTTTGGATAGCATTCACCTCGACGAAAACCATAGGAGTCGAAGGAGCAGTAGTAGAAGCATTGGGTTGCTTGGCAAGTTTAACTGCCGACGAGGGCTGGATTGAACCAACAACCCCAGGAGTTTCTGCTGGTGGTTTAGCAGGATCTGTGCTGGGGTGAGGAGCTTGAGGAATTAAGTCATACAACGTTTCGGATTGGGAATATACCAAATCCAGATACTGAGCACGATTGATTTCCTGCTCTTCAGTAACAACACCACCCATAGCCACATCTCGGGATATAGGAGGCAACAATGACTTTGTGAACCAATCAGCTAGCAGTTGGTCCGGGATGGGAGCTTTAATAAGCTGCCTCCACCTTCTACACTCATGGATATGGTCCGATATGTGGGTGGAGGTATTCTGACGGAGTGAAGTTAAAAGATCCATACTCGTTTCATAACGAATGGGTAGCTGAAAGTGCATAAGGAAAACAGCTGCCAGAGAGCTAAAATCCATAAACGAATGTTGTGGAAGTTCAATGTACCACTTCGTGTTTGCGCCGGTCAATGTGCGCTAGAAGAGCCTCAAATGAACATAATCATCCATCAAGGAGTTGGAGGAACACCATAGATGGAAGGTCATAACATGGTTCTTAGGATCATCTCATTGCTTTCCATCAAACTTCAAAATGTATGATGGTAATTTTACTGGAATAGTAGGCCATGAAGGGTTATGTCGAATGGGATCATTTATCAACTTAGACAGATCAGGTAAGTCCAAAGTTGCTAAGAAAGGTAGTTGTTGATTAGGTTCCACGTACTGGTAGTATTGATAAGGAATGTTTCCACCAGTAGGACCATATGTTGACTGATACACTAGTTGTTTAAATGACTAATGAAAGGATGAACCTCCCGAAGATCCTCCTGAAGGGGGTTGACCTCTAGGAGAAGGAACGCCTGGACCTCCACCTGGTGGTCCTCTGGAAGGTGGTCCCCTAGAAGGTGGACCTCTGCCTGGTGGTCCCCTGAAAGGTGGACCTCCGCTTAGTGGGCCTCCAGGTGGTGGCCCTCCAGGTGGTGGTCCTCCGGGTGGTGGTCCTCCATAAGGTGGACCTCCACCAGGTGGGCCGCCATAAGGTGGCCCTCCAACACCTCCAACAATATTAATAGGTATTCCTCCCATCGCTAGCATGTAGGACCAGTTAGGTTGCCCCCATAGTCTAAACATGTTTCCAGGGTATGGAATCCCAGGATACATGGTTCCTGTAGACATAGGTTGATAATTCATATTCCCTACAGGTAATTGATTTGCTGGATAACCATAACCCCAAGAGGTTTGATCGATTGCAGGTTGTACCCCTAAGGGTTGACCTGAACTTAACGGAGGGTTTACCATATTGTTATGGGTAGGAGGAACATATACTGTGGATTTCCTTGCAGTAGAGGTCTGTCTAGTACTAGTAACAACTCCACTAACTGATAATGTAGGTCACATCGGGGGTTTCCCCCCAGTGTTAGAAGGTACTGACACCACTTGAGCTGAGGATTCCCCCCCAGCTATAGAGGATATGAGAGGACTAGTGATAAACCTGGGATTAGAAACTGTAGGATTGGAGGTTTGACCCGGATTATACCAAGTCCCATCGTGAGTCGGAACAACTTCAATAGGTCTCAAAGTATCAACAAGTGAACGGTATCCAGAAGGCCAAGGATCTGAAAGACGGGGTAAAAGAGATGACACTAGTTCTCTGTAAGATGCAAGTGTGGCAATGAATCTTTCCAATCTCTCTTGAAATTTACGTGCACAGTTAAGAGATGCTTGGATCTCTCTATATTCCTCTTCACCAGGTGAAGGGTTTCCAGGAGAGGGTCGATTGACCCCAAACTCAGAAATGGCCTGTCCCATAGAAGTTCTCCAAAACAGAGCATTAGGGCCATATTTTGTAGGATTGTCAACATGATCTTCCATGGGAGCATGAAAGGAAGTGTCAACTATAGGAGGCTGTTGGACCAAGGGAGTAACGTAAGAAGCAAATTGATCTCCACTTTCCTCAACTATAACCCCTTCCACATGGGAGTGAGTTGAGGCACCTTGGTCTGTGGCTTCCATTGGGCCTTCCCCTGTAGCAGGAGGAAAGTCGGGTGGCAAGCCCTGGTTTCTTCTGGATCATCTCAACTGAAACTCAACCAAATTGTAAAAGTCACTAAAAAACCTAACCTAGGGTTTCAAAACTAAGAAAAATCACACAAGGTCTTCTCCTACACAAGCTACAGGCCACGAGCAAACTTAAGTGATAGGATGAGTTCAAAATAGTCGGTCTCTCACCAGGATTGTCAAGAAGGTGCAACTCGCGATATACTCAAGGTACGTGCCCAGTAATCTCCCTGAGTGTTGTTCTCAGTGTATTGCTCCAAACAAGATGGCCAAAGGGTTTTTCTCAGTTGGACAAGGAATCCTTGTAGGGTCTCCCGTTATACACAAGCTATGTGAGAGCTCAAATCCGTAGTAGTGTTGTCTAATGCACAACCGTATGAAAGGGGCCTTCTGATATACAACTGAGTACATGTAGTACCTTTGAATATACCTCAAGGGTACGTGAAAGGTCGTTCGATATACCAGCAGTACGTGGAATAACCACACAGTCCCTGAGCTGCAGTGCAGGCAAATAACGACAGCTCCTACATTTTACGACATCGAAACACGTCACTAACTTATCACTCAAATTTCTATACAATTTTAGACCTATAACTACTGTTAATTTTAAGTTGAATGATTAGGTGAATGCATGGAGTGTAGACACAATTGTAAAACCATGCAAGTATGAAATGCAACTTCTTTCACTTTTCGTTCAAAGCATGCCTACTTACGGGAAGGAGAAAGTATTTTTCTTTTCAATTGTGTTTCGAAACCAAAAAAATTTTCCCAAACAACCACACTAAACAAATATTTTTCCGAGAATAAAAACAAGAAACAAACTTCTAATCTTTTCTTTGAAAGCAAGCCAATAGGGTAAGATCTCTTTTCCTAAGAAGAAAGACAAAAAACACTAAAAGGCATATGCAATACTTTTTTCAATTTTTCTCTAAAACTGGAAAGATCTAACTTAAAAACTATTAATATTTTTCTTTTGATGAGACAATAATGTAAAATAAAGAGAACAACAATGGAGACCTGAAAGCTTATGAGGCTAGTCAGAGGTCCAATAATTCATCCTCAACTAGAGATATGAACAAATCTCAACAAAAAATTTTCTTTTTCAAAGCAAAAAGAAGCCCTTCACAAACTCAATGGAAAAATGAAAACAAGAAACCAGTCAAGCAAGTCTTTCTTTTCAGTCTTATCAAACATCAAGAAGAGATCTAGTTGAGCTAAAGCTTCCAAGCACTCCTTTCAAAACAGAAAAGACAAGCATACAAGCAATGATAATGATGAGCCTAACCTAGATTTTTTATTTTGACAAAACAAGCCTTTACCACATCAAAATTTCGAATCTTAATCACTCAGATCTCTGCAAACAAACCCAAAAAATATAGAACCGAAAACAATTCAACCAAATTTTTTTACAAAAACTTTGAAAAGTCAAGTCTAGAACAAGCCTACGTAGCACCACTTCCACATGGTCACTAACAGAGCAGTTCTAAGAGAGCATCGCTTCCTGATTGCTGAGTATAGGTGGTGGCACCGCTTCCCGATCACTGAATACATGCGGTGGCACTACTTATTGCCCACTATGCATGCGCGGTTCCAAGCAAATGTCATAAACAAAATAATGGTGAAAAAAGAAAAGCTAATCACTGTGAAACTAGCATAAAATTCATGAATTGACAGCAATATAAAGCATAGAAGGTGAGGGTGACTCAGATTTGAACAAATATGTTGATACAAAACCAAAACCTCACTAGATTAGCTAGTAAATTTGACTAAACTGATAAAAGACTTGAGCTTGGATTTCAGACAAGTGTTTGAAGACCAAGGAAGATCAAATATGCTGAAGCTCTTCCCTAGCGGAGTCACCAGATTTGTTGCTAGGAATTTTGCACTTCCTGTAGAGAAGAGTTGTTCCTCTAGTCTGAATGGTTCAGATCTAGAACAAATGGTTCACTACATGATTGGAAGACTTTCCCTAGAATGGGTGGAAATCTGGAATGAGTCCCTTTGATGTAATGGTGTAGTTGTTTCCCCTCACAATAGCTCTTCACGGATGTACCTGAATAATCACACGAAACTAGCAAACAAGATAAAAAAGCACCCAAATATGATCCACTATTCTATGTTAATGACTAAGGAGTTTAACAATAAAATACATGACAATGGCACAATATACTTTATGGGAAAGGAACCAATTTTGTATTAAATAGTAAAGAAGAAGTTTACAACCTATGCCTTAGTGTTGATGTGCTCCTTCACAAGACCAATATCTCATCCCCAATAGCTCCAACTTGCTCCTCTATGCTCACCCTACTGATTTAGGCTAGAATGTCAATGCAACAGCATAACTTTGCTCTCTCCTCAACCATGGAGTATGAGCCTACTTTTATAGGATTTGGATGGATAGAGATGGTTGAGAAATTGGTGGGTGAGGTGGATAGGAGATCCATAAAGGATGAATCTCGAGCCCAATTGGCCCTAGTGAGTAGGGATAAGGCTGCCATGAATCCTTACTTCGAGAAGCTTCGTGGAAACCTCTTCTTCCTCACCATGACAGAGCGATGACAGGGAAGAACTGCGCTTTGAACAAAGGAAAAAGGCGGTGCCACCGCTTACCGCCAATAGATTATAGGCATTGTTGAAGAAGGTACCGTGCTTTGAATAAAGGGTAGGGGCGGTGCTGGATTTTCATATGCGGGATTGATGTCTGGACCAATATTTTCACTTCACATCTTAGGATTCAGGGCAAATATTGATGTTAGGGATCTCATCACAAGTTGATGATGAGATTTAGGTGTAATAGCAGGGGGTATATTTGACTATTCCAATCTCATCTTAGCTGGGTACTTGAACTTTACCCTCTCTGATGCCGAAATTTGGGGTGAAAAAGCCCGCATTGACCACATGACACATTATTTTTCACACCTCCTGGATAGTGACTAACATGGTGGATTTAGCCCTCCACTGTCCTGGTCCTACTTAGAGGAATGGTTGTGTGGGCCTAGATGGAGTTAGTAAAAGACTAGATAGTTTTGTTGCATCTATCCATCTTATTCCTCCTCTGAACCATTACAAATCTTGGATTCAACCCTCGGAGATATCAAATCACTATCCTATATGTCTGGAGTGGAACTTTTTACCTACTTGTCATCTTTATCCTTTCAAATTCAATAGGGAATGGATTTTGGAAAAGGAGTTATGTGCACTTGTTAACTCCTCTTGGACTTCACTAGTTCCCTCTACACTAGGTCTAATGTCTGTCCTTACCTATAAACTGCAGAGACTCAAGTGCACTGTTAAGGATTGGGAGAAGAGGATGGCCTAGGCTAGAAATAAAGAGGCTATGGAGATTTATTCATCCATAATCCAGGATCTTGGGTATCTTGACTGTCGATGAAGCCACTAAGCTTGCTCAACTAAAGGCTAGAAAAGATGCGTTGTTATCCCATCAAGTTCTCACTTGGAAACTCAAGAGCGAAATTGATTGGATAAACGAGGGTGATGCAAACACTAAATTTTTCCATTCCTATGCCTCTGCCATAAGGAATTAGAAATCTATATGTGCCCTTAAGAATCAGAATGGTGAGTTGATTGAGGATGAATCAAAGCTTAAAGGTTTGGGTGCACAACACTTTTCTGACTTATTTGCTGATGATGGTTCTTCAAATATTGAGGCTTAACTAAATGTCATCAGACTTTTCCCTTCCTTTGTCCAGGAGGAAGATATTGAGTATTTTTTGGCAGATTCTACACTCTCTGAAATTGAAAGTGTGCTTAAAGGCTTCAAGAAAGATAAAAGTCTTGAGCCGGATGGTTGGCCTGTAGAATCCTACCTCCATTTCTTTGATCTGGTTGGTCTTGACATTCTTAGAGCTGTAGAACATTTGAGGGTTGAGGGGAGGGTAACAGGTGCTCTCAATGCTACTTTTATAACCCTCATACCAAAATGTGAAAAGCCACTTACCTTTGCTGATTTCAGGCTTATTTCCCTCTGCAACTTGGTCTATAAAACCATTTCTAAGCTGGCAACCATTAGACTAAAACCCTTACTGGACAAAGCTATCTCTAGAAACTGGTTTGGGTTTCTCCACAACAGATAGATCATTGAGCCTGTTGGTGTTGCATAAGAAGCTCTACACTCCATTAAACTGGAGAAGAAGAAGATCTTGGTTCTTAAGTTAGACCTGGTTAAAGCCTTTAACAGGGTAAATTGGAATTTCCTTAGATTAGTCCTCTTACAGATTGGAGTACTAGTTGTGGGTGTCAATTGGATTATGGGCTATGTGGAATCTTCTAACTTTGTTGTCCTCATCAATGGGACATCCTCCATGTTTTTTCTTGTCTTGAGGGGCATCAGGCAGGGATGTCCCCTTTCTCCTCTCCTCTTCATCTCGATCATTGAGGGTCTGAGTTTACTAATTACTAATGCACATCATTGAGGGGCTATCACTGGTGTCAAGGTGTCACAAAGCTTATATCTTACACACTTGTTATTTGTCGATGATGTCTTGTTGTTTGGTCTTGGGACGGTGGAAGAGTGGCAGCATTATAAAGTATTGTTAGATCTATTTTGCACTGCTACATGTATGAAAATCAGTGATGAAAAATCTTCTTTTTTGTATAATGATATTGATGAGACAAGTAGAGCAAGGATATTCTCATTGCTGCCCTATAAAATGGAGCCCCTGTATGTTGGCTTCAAGTACTTAGGTTTCTACCTTAAGCCATTAGGATATTCTGTTAATAATCGGAGATGGTTTATCAAAAAGTTTGAAAAAATGATTAGTAACTAGACTTACAGGTTATTGTCTCTCGGAGGTAGACTGATTTTGGTCAAATCGGTTCTATTGGGACTGGCTGTTTATTGGCTCTCTTTGGCTCGTATGCCCAGAACTATTATAAACTATCTTCGTCATTCCATATTCAATTTCCTCTGGGGAAATTCAACTGGGACCTCCAAATTACACTTGGTTGATTGGCATACGATCTCTTGACCTTATGAATTGGGTGGGTGGAATATTAAGAACCTGGACTAGTTCAGTTTGGCACTTAGATTGAAAAGCTTTTGGATGGTATTGAATGGCGATGGCATCTGGTCCACCATTGTCAAGCATAAATATCTCAAAAATAAACCTGTCAATGAATGGCTTCGTCAACAAGTGTTCACGGTCTAGGGTGCATCCTATTTTTGGAATAAATTCATTAGAGCAATCTCTTGGATTACCAGATGTCTGGGATGGAAGGCTGTGAATGGTAGAAAAATAAAAATTGGTATTGACCCTATTGCTGGCCTAAACACTGATTATATCCTTCCTGAGGATCTTAGGGTGTATTTGGAGGACTTTGGTATCACTCACCTTTCTGATGCACGCAACTGGGGTATTGGAACTGCCTCATAGGTTTACTGGCTCTCTGCGGATGATCTGGATTTAGATGGACACTGGAAGGAAACTTGGACCAAATATATTGATGGGTTGTCTCATGGATGCATCAGATTGGGTGAGGGACTGGACACTCTTGTCTAGATGTTCAATAAGAGAAATGGCATGATTAGTGCTAAATTGGCTTACGAACTCGTCTCTTTCAACACTATCACTTATTGCCTTGACAAGGCTCTCATTCAGATCTGGAATTGTAATATCCCGTTGAAGGTAATATGTTTCAATTGGTTTATCTAACTAGATTAATACCTGGGATAACTTAAATAAAAAGGGTTGGATCGGACCCAATTGGTGCTGCTTATGTAAATGCTCATCTGAGACTGTCAATCACCTTTTATAGAATGAAGTTTCACTCTTAATGTTATCCATTCCCTCAGTTCTGTTCTTCACTATCCTATTGTTTGGAAAGAGTCCACCTACTTGTAGAATCTTGAACATTGGTTCAGTATTGAAAATAAGCTTACCTACTTGCCTCTCTTGATGTGTTGGCAACTGTGGCTAACCAGGAACATGAGCATATTTGAGGATTGTAAGCTAGACATTAAGTTTATTATGCACAATATTATAGATCAGCTACAACAACATCCGGTATCTTCTCAGCCAAAACTTAAAAGGAGAATTATTGGTTCTGCTCCTGTCTTTGATTATTCTATTGGTTTCTTTGATGGGGCTTCAACCAACATGATGGGAGGCATTGGTGCTCATCTCCTCATCAACCATGATCATTTTTACTATCTGAAAATGGGTTGTGGTCAGAGCACCAACACTAGATCAGAATTACTTGCACTTTGGACTCTTCTGGTTACTTCCGAAATGATTGGTCTGCCTTGTCTTCATATACATGGTGACTCCTTTGCCATTATCAACTGGTTCAATAGGAGAGCTGACATCTTTGCTCTCAATCTTGATGGCTGGTACCAAAACATCAGATATCTGGAATCATCCTTCCTTTAGCTCGATACTTACCATGTATACAGAGAATACAATGTTAAGGCGGATGGCTTATCCAAAGAAGCACTTCCTTTGGCCTCAGGTCTTCTTTATTATTTAGAATTCTCTAAGGGTGTATGTACTAGAAATGGTACAATACAACTATATTAGCTTGCTTCAGCCTACTTTATTCTCACATCTTTGATGTCCTTGAGTATGGATGGATTTTATACATCTTGTGGATGTCAAAGGTGGACTGGTCCTCTCTTTTATTGATGACACTTTTGCACCTGGAAATTCTACATTGCTTATCAGCCTTCCAAAAAACCTGACCTGAGATGCACTGGCTCCCTTTTCCCCATATCTTGGAGGGACGTCGCCTTTCTCTCTTTTGCATAGACCGCCGATGCTGTTGACCACTATGGAGTAAAGAGCGTTGTTGCCTCCTTCCCGTGACAAAAAGTTAGGTCAGCGCACATACCCTTTCTGTTGAGTGCGCCGATATGCCAAAAAAGGGAAAAGAGAAGGTTCTGGAAGCTTTCGTACGGAAGCCTCCGTGGAGTCAGTTCCTACATGCTTGGGAGAGGTGGCATTTGCTTCCCTTACCTGTTGGGATCACATTCTATTCATTCCCCAAGTCAATCTCATGTGTTTTGGGCCTATAAATGAAGCCTTCATGATGTGAGTGGAGGAGGCCAAAGAATAGTACCCTTATGCTGTTGGATTGAAGTCTAAGTTAGAGGCAAGATAGACATGGCTTGTATCTGGAGAGATTCTTATAGTGGTAGAGGATTGTAGATGTTCTTGTAGAGGATAAAGCCATCAACACCAAGGCTTTTTTGTTGTACTTTACTCTCTTTCATAATTAATACAAAAGTGTTCCCCTTTCCTATATTTGATGTGTTGATTAATTTCAATTGAATATTATCAGATTCCTTGATCACTGATATGAGTAATTAGTTTATCATGATACTCTCACTTCGTGTTTTGTCCCTTGATTTATTTTATAGATATCGAACATCGTGAAGACTTTCTAGAGCAAGGACAAAGAGATTCAGATATGAGGCATGATGTTATTTTATATTGTTAATTAATTACTTGAGGAAAGGATATACTGCTGTACTTTTTTGTTCTACACTTGTACGTTGCAGGGTAGAGGAACAAACAGTGTCTGCACTAATTGCATAATTTCTGATAATAGACACATCCAGAAGTGCTTCTCTGGATCAGCCATTTAGACTTGACTTGTCCTCTCAATATCATGGTGGTAACGGATGGAGAATGGGTGATGGTATTAGAACCTATTTTCTACTGTTGGCAGATTACATATTTTTTTGTTGACACTCTGTTATGAGACTATGAGGCACTGCATATATTTTGGGGTGGATTTGCCATGTGAAAAGACTTGGTTATCTTTGATATTATTGAATAACAAGAAACTTATTATTTCTTTTGGAAAAGATCATTTAATAAAAGTAAAAGTCTAGCTCCTTATACACTGCCAACAAATTATTTCAAATAATATAATTTTTTTTTGTTAATTTAACCATTAAATTATCATAAATTTTACCACTTTCGAAAAAAAATAAAGATAAAAAATAACTTTCAAATAAAAATAAATAAAATAAAGATACAAAATAAATTCCGAAGTGGATGGTTTTCCTCATTACCAATTGACCTCTAAGTTCCAAAGAAATTTTGACCACTAAATTATAATAGGTTTTGCCATATTTCGAATAAAAATAATAAAATGAAGATGCAAAGTAAATTTGAAATGCGAGTACCCAGAACCGTTGGACCATCGTTAGCGTTATCAATGTCAAAGTCGGTTGTGGATAAAGACTTACGATCTGGCGTACGCACGTTGATTTTAGCAAAGCTAGGATATGCCAGGGCGCCGGCGCACGTCTGTTTTGGATAGATATATATATATTCGCTGTGATTAATTATTACTAACACCGGCGAAACGCGTAAAGGAACGAGTGAGTCAAACGGCAAACAGACGCGTATAAGCTAACGTTAATTGAAGCTTTCATCGAAATTCGAACTCGCCCGACCGGCATTTACTTCTTCCTTCCATTAAATATCAACACCCGCTTAACATATACGCAGCATAACCGATGGGATGCGATTCGGTAACATAAGCTTCTACAGGCTATCCGATCTACGGGATAAAGATTTTAATTTCAGGTACTCTGCCCTGTATCATCTCTCAAATTTGTCTTGGTATTTGTATTTTTTTATGAAAAGTTCTGTCAGGTCTCAATAGATCCGTCTGTTTTCTACGATCTACCAACTCTTTTGTTAAATTTTCCTGGTCACTGTAAAAGAAATGGATAAATTTAAACAATTCTGCAGTGTCCTATGTTTAGAAGGTTATGTCCATAGCGAATTTGGTAAATTTCATTAGCCTGGGCACAGTTGAGTCTCTTAAATGGCGTTTTATATAAAGCCATCACAGTTTGTGTTTAAAATGTTGAAAGATTCTTAACCCAGAGAGATAAATGCTATGGATCCTGTAAATTCTAGCCCCTTAAGCTCATAGCGCCGTGGTATGACGGGATAGGAGCTTTGAGTGTTTTATTTGGAAGTGGAGTGGCCTAATGTGACCGTCTGCTGAAAATGTTGGAATGCGTTAAGATTATACACCTTATACATTATTTCTACGGTATATCTAGGAAAAATTTTGGGGTTGTCTGTGATGAGTTGGTTTTCGTTGACTTTGCCTGGGGGTTGTGGTAATAAATTTCTCATTTTTCAAATTCACATTATTCTACAAAAGCAGTAAAAAGGCATTTACAAGAAATTCTGTGTTTTGTTTTCAGGGAAATGCTTTTACAATAATTATTTCTTCTTTTCAAGAATTTGCTGGCATTTAAGAGTTCTGCTTTGTAGTTTTACATTATATATATATATATATATATATATATATATATATATATATTTCTGAAATTAGACAGCTTACATATTTTATTGGGAATTTCAGTTTTCTTCTGAATTCTCAGCCTTATTCAATTATTGTTGGGGACAGGATAAGTTGAAGCGATTTTTTCAAGAATTTGCTGGCATTTAAGAGTCCTGCTTTGAAATTCTTGATTTGTTATATATATATCTGAATTAAGACACATCTTATCTATGTTATTGGGGATTTCATTTTTCTTCTGAAGTCTCGGCCTTCTTCAATTAATATTGAGAGAAGGAAGATTAGAAGCTCTCAATTTTGTTAGGCAATAGCGAGTGAACTTTGAAGTTTAAAAAACCTTACAGTTTTGGGTTGTCCGTTTACTTCCACTGGTAGCAGAAACCAGGAAAATAGGATTGGCTAAGCCCTTCGTTGTTTATGATGCCTTTGTCATGAGTTTTACTTTTAACATTTTTGGTTTGGGCTCATAAGCGAGGATTTGGCTACCTGAATTGACATATGGCGAATCAAGGATTTTGATCTGACAACTGACCTTTTTGATGATGCACTAATTGTTTATAGGACTAGCTTGTATTAAATATTGTTATTGGAAAATTTATGAATAACGTTGTGCAGAAATATATTCAATGTAAGAAAATTGCCATTTTTTTTCAAACATCTTTTGAATGAATAAAATTTTCATTGTTTTCCTTTGAGCAGTTTTGTAGGAGTGATTGATCCTTGTGGAAGTTTCCCCCTATCTTTTAGGAAGTACTTACAACAAAATTGAGGCAAAAGTTTTGTAGTAGTAAGGTGTGAATCCACTTCCTGACGAATTGGATTCCTGGTTTGACCACACATCTTGGAGGTTCATTCAACTATGGCGGAGAGTAATTGTTGCACTTTAAGAACCAATCTTGGGAATGAACCAAAGATACTGATGGGATTTTTTAGTATGTACACTATAGGGGATATTTTCAATGTGTCGAGACGTGTGGAGTTGGGGTCATAACCAAGGCTTATGAGAGCCCTACAGTTATATAAAAGGGATTATGTGGTATAGTATTGATTTTCGTTTCTCAACTTAATTATAAAAAGCTATCTATAGAGTTTGACTCTAATTCTAGATTCTGATCTAATTAAATTTGCTTAACTCTTTTCAAATTAGTGGCAGCTTTGTTATGAAGAAAGAACTACAATGGATTCTTCTATTGATAATTGCGAATTTGTGCACATATAAAGGCATAGGGAGGATAACGCTCAGAAAAGAACTCCTTAAATTAATTTAGCATTGCGGCAGATCCATGAGCACCATTTAATTAATTTTCTCTTCAGCCCAGCAGTGGCGACTAGGGGGTGTATTCTGCCAACGTCACCCAAGATGTGCACTTGGCCCCAACCAGTGTTGCATGTTGCATGTGCTAGTGTGCATCCACAAGGGTGAGCATAAGTACAAGTATGTCATTTGGTAGGACTTGAACCCCGGTGGAGATTATATTCGCTATCCACAATCATCTATCTGAAAAGTCTCCTTTGACCCCTGTCTTTTTTTATATAAGGACAAACTACATTTGCAACTCTTAGCACTTGTGAATGCAAATCAAAATAATCCAATGCGATTGTTTGATAGCAAGAAAATACTGGACACCGTATTGGATGTCTCTTGGTCCTTTCATGGATCCATTTATGAAAGAATACACCATGGATCTTGGTGGGGTCGATACAGGAGTTCCACGATGCAATTCCCCACTAAAGAAAAAAAAACTGAAACAGTTAATAAATCAGTATTCACCGTATGTTCATGAATTAGGCAACTGAATATATGTGGCTGGACTTATCTTTTCCATAGAACAACCTCAACTCCCCTTGAGAATTTTTATTACGTACATGTATGCCAATAAATAGCTCTATGTTTGAAGATTAAACTATTTTTTGTTCTCGCTGCTTAAAAAGTATTTGATGTGGCAATAGTAAGATATCACGCAAGCTACCTTGCTTTCCACCTTACCGTTATTTTGGCAATCATTTACAACTTTATGAGAAATAATATTCACAACAAAAACAGTACTGTTTAACCTCCTGCCTTATTTCACATAGAAAAACCAATGGGAAAAGCTGGCAGAAGCCAAGATATTAACATACTATCTCGAGTCAAAGTCTTCATACACGAAACATGGTCAGATGTATGCTTGATTGGATCATGGATGAGACCCGCATCCAAGGCTGCACACATATAGACTTTCCGTTTAAGCAACCTTAATGTCTGAACTTCAAGTGATATATTGTTTATATTGTGATATATTGTTTATATTGCTTCTAAGAAATGTGTGGATATGATATAAATACCTGTATGATAGAAATACTTGCAACTGTATCTTTTTTGTTGAAGTCTATTACATGTGAGGGAAATAATTGAGTTGAATTGAAGAACATTTAATGTATTTTCAGAATGGATTGCTGGTGTCCTGCTATTGAGGTTAACTTGCTTACTGTTTTTGACAGGTTGTCAACATTTCAGATTTGTGAAGTGCATTGGGCGTATTTCTGGTGTCCAACTCTGTTCTGCTTCTAAGAGTTGCATCCCGATATATTGTTGACTTGCATAGTTGCAGTGTCTACAAATTTCAATATTTCTTGAGGTTGGTGGATTCTTATCTTCGCTGGGACATTGCTCCTGACATCCAAAAATATCTGCTTGTTTAAGTCATTCTACCAAAGTCAACCAGAGAAGGTATCATCTGTTCTGTTCTAATGACATTAACTTAAAAGTTCAAAGGAATATTTGGAGAATTTCCTAGTGATTGATGGAACTTACCAGATGAACTATTTATGAAATGTCTTAATGCTTAAATTGAATTTCATTAGGATTTGTCTCATGGATCTGATTCTTTTCCACTAATTTCATTAGGATTTGAATTTCACAAGACACAGAGGAATGGGAGGAGGCGACAAAGGACGACAAGGGGCTGAAGAAAGTGACAAAGGGCTGTTCTCAAACATTTTACATGGCCAATCACCTTCAGGATACCCACCGTCGGGATACCCACCATCGGGATACCCCCCTGCTGGATACCCCCCTTCTGGATACCCTTCTTCAGGATACCCTCCTGCAGGGTACCCTCCACAGGGTGGTTATCCTCCACCAGAGCATAATGCACCACATGGTTATCCTCCACCAGAGCATAATGCGCCACATGGTTACCCTCAACATGGGCCTCCACCAGGAGCCTATCCTTCTCCTTATGGTGGCTATCCGCCTCAAGGTCCCTCTTCAGGGCATCCTCACCAAGGTATGTCAGTTATCTTTTTGATCCATATTTCGTAATATACTTACTTCAAACTTGGTTCTTGAGATGGTAGTTTTTCTTAGTCTGCTTGAAAGTTAATGAATGGAACTAGAGTTAATGGATTAGCAGGTTACAGGTCTTAAGGGTATGCTGGTAAAAATTTAATATTCATTTTTCTTGCAACAGCTATTTGATTGGAAAATATTATCTTTGTCATTTTTTAAAACTTAAATGGGTTATAACTTAGAGCATGTGACGATTAGTCAAACACATTTCGAGAGATTGTGCATAGTTCCTGTGTTTGAAAATTCTAGTGTATCTAATAAAATTACTTTCCAAGTATAAGTACTGATTAGTGTACAAGGCAAGAAATTACTTGTTATCTTTATAGCATGTATCTTGTAACAAGTAAGAAATTTACAATATTATTTTTCTGAAATTTTCCTGCATATGTCCATGGTTTGAATTTATGGTACCATTGCAACCCCAGTGAAATTTTCAAATAAGCCCTAATTTCTTAAATGCCAAGCTGGTTTCTCTCATTGGAATAACAGAACACACTAACCAGTCGTGATTTTATCCATTTTCATTGTTTTGATCAGCTTACCCAGAATTTGCTTGAGTAGTAACAACAGTTAGAATTTAGAGGGAATAATCCTCTACGAGGACAACAATCCGTAATGCATTCTAATTGCTGTATCCTTTGATACAACATCTGGGAAGTGAGAGTTTACTGGCATATTTCAAGAGTATTTTTTTAGAGGGCATTCCCAGCAATGATATATGATAAATTACAGGTCCTATTAGAGCGTTCCATCCCAAACATGCACTATTCAACTGGGGTTCTATATCCTAGTTTGTCACCTAACTGCCATCTTTCCATGCATCTGTCTAAATGATATCCTAGCTATAATACAGTAAATTGATCCTCGTTAATATTTATGAGCATAGATTCAACCATCATATACAAGGCTACATCATTTCATGCATATTCATATCATTGCATTTTCTCTAGTGTATAATGTCTTGAAACAGATTGTTACAACCTATTAGGCCTTCCACCTTTTCTTTCTACCATGTTTGGTCTACCAAGTCTACAGTTTTTTCTATTTGAATAAAGATGTCCCCAATGCACGGTAACTTTCAAAGAGATTGTTATATCCTTTTATACCATAGAACCTTGCTACACTTTATGATTCTCAAATTAAAATGACTGCATCTTCTCTGTTCTTATAAAGGTATAATCAGAAGTGTGTTTGTACTTCCCCTGCAATGTTAAAGGCTTGTAAGAGGGGGTAACAGGATTGTTTCAAGTCACTTACCAAATAGGTAAAAGTATTTTAAAGAAAAGTTAATATGAGATCAAATTAACAGAACTAGATATCATGGGAGCCCCAACTTTAGCTGGTTTCCTTTTTCAAGGTGATTAACTTAGAACTATCCGTGCCAAATTTTGCCAAAAGAATGAACTGGATGATGGCATTCACACTATTCAACAGGCTTGGTACTATTGCATTGATGCCACTGCATTGCTATGGTCATACATCTAGGGTATGTATTTAAAAATGTACAGTTATGGTGTTTTTCATTTTCCAATGGTCTTCACAAATTTTTGGCATTTCAGTAGTTTGTGAAACAAAACAATGCGTCTTTTCTCTCCTATGCTTCTTGAGTTGATTAGCATTGTAAGATTGTGAGATCAAAACATGGGAATTGAACTTTAGCAAAGAAGAATCATGAAAATGCCTAGGGAAGATGTGTTGGTAATGGGTTGGTAATTGTAAGATTAGCCACCTCATTACTAAACAGGGTTCAGCTTCATGAGTGCATTGTTTGTGTTTGGGTGCATTTTTTGTCTTGACTCATGACATTGGAAAGTTTGTGAACCTTTATTCATTTGGTTTCTGAATCATAATTTCATGCTATCGTCAATGCCACATGGCAATTCTGAACCTTGATGATATGATGCTTGATCATAATTGTATGATAGTCTGCGAAATGTTTGCATATGTTATTTTTGAATTATATACAGCATTGGTAATTCCCGCTAGCTCACTCGGTTAAGGTGTGGGTCTCATCTGCAATGCGACCCATGTCAATTCCCCTTGGGGGTGACTTAGTTGGAAGGCGACACCCAAAATCCAGCCAAGTTGGGGCTGATGCGGTCTAGACTGGGTGCGATCCCCAGGTGATCTTGATGGCTTAGATGCCCTTGGGTCATTGTTTCTCAGACCACAGCCCACTCCTGCAATTTAGGGAGATTCGAGCAAACAAAAAAAAAACATTAATTCAGTATAATCTTTCATTTCTAATTTAAAATTCAATGCCGAAAATTTATATTTTTTTTTGTTCAATATGTTGAGTTATTACTGGGCTGACTCATGAGTTTTTGCTGAGTCTTGAGTCAACTTTGAGTCTTTGGCCAAAACAAGTCTTGTGCCGAGTTGAGTATGGTGATTTTGAAGATGAGGATGCAGAAGAAGACTTGCCTTGATGACCTAGGGATGTTGTTTTTTCTGTTTCATTTTTGGAAATGCCATTAGGCAAGTTTTCAATGTACTTGGTTCAAGAAACTATAGTATTCAATGAGGATGATCAAGTTTTTGTTATCATTTTTCAATGTTGAATGCCCATTGTCAATTGATAAGTGCTTAAATGATTTAAAATTTTGAATGTCCTCTGAAAATGAATTTGATTCCTTGCCAATTTACATAAATTTGAAATTTCGGTTCTGTTCTTTTCATATATATAGAAAATTTATGTGTACTCTGACGTACCCTGGTCCCCTGTTTCAACAAGTGATGTACCTGCATCCATACCTGTGCACTGTGGCAACTTCTTGAGTCTGTTACCCACAGGTTATTGTTTGTTTGTTTTTGTTTTTGTTTTAATGCCCTTTGAGACCTGCATGGTTTGTAGGACCTCTTTTCTTAGAATCAGAAATGTGAATTGAATGCAACTACACATAAGCAGATTAATTCTCCTTTTTATGGTCTCCTGCTGTGACCACCACCTATTCCCTCGGAGGAAGACAAATTTATTATTTGAAAGAGATTAAATGCTCTTTTTAAAATTTCAACAGCTTCAGGATTACAGAAAAAACGGACCTTTCTAAGTGGTCATTTTGGCATTTTCAGGGCAGTCCTCGGGGCTTGGCATGGGTACACTTCTCGCTGGAGGTGCAGCAGCTGCAGCTGCAGCTTATGGTGCTCACCAATTAGGGCATGGTATGGGAAAACCACATGGTAACACTGGGATGCAAGGACCACATGGCAACACCGGGATGCAAGGCATGTATGGGCAAGGCAATTTTGGTGGGCATGGTGCTTTTGGTGGCGGGCAGCATGGAAAGCATGGAAAGTTCGGGAAGCATGGCAAGTCCGGGCATGGCAAGTTTGGGAAACACGGGAAATCTGGAAAATTCAAGAAGTGGAAGTAATTGTTATTATCAGATGCAGTCTTACAGGCTTGTGTTACATTGAATGCATCTGTTTTAACTTCCAGAGAGTAAACTAGCTTTTTTCAATTCTCCCTCCCAGAATATTTTCCTATTTTTATTATAGTGGTTATACAAGCGATTGAAATAATTAAGTTGACGCGTTGATGTGTTGCAGTCACCAATAGTAACTTTCAAGAATTTACGGTTTTGAATCCTCTCTTTATGCAAAATGAAAGTTAATTGAAGTTATTCTTTTTATGTGAGTATTTGTATGGATCAGGGTTAATAACAAAGACATGTTGGAGAGAGGCTGACACAGTTCTGAGATCTATGATAATTTTCTTGCTGTGGTGTCAATCTCGACTTTGTAGATCAATTAGATTGTGTATGCATCTGCCATCGCTGAAAAGTGGGTGCTATGGCTAAATTCTAATGCAAATTACTTAATATTTTGGACTTTATGTTTCAAATGAAGGCGTGGTTGTGTATCTTTCCATTTCTGTGTCTACTTGCATCCACTTTTTGTGCAAAATGGAAGTTAATTGAAGTTATTCTTTTTACGTGAGTATTTGTATGGATCAGGGTTAATCACAAACACATCTTGGAGACAGGCTGATATAGTTCTCATATCTATGACAATTTTCTTGCTGTGGTGTTTGTATTGACTTTGTAGATCAATTAGATTATGGATGCATCACTGCAAGGCGGGTGCTATGGCTAAATTGTAATGTTTACTTATTTTTTTGACTGTATGTTTAAAATGAAGGCGTGGTTGTGTATCTTTCCACCTGTGTCTACTTGCAGTCAAATTTACATCTTGAGATGCATAATTTGGTTTGAAAGTTTAGCAACCATACTCTTTTTTCCCCATAAATTTTAACTTTGCAGCAAAATTGAGTAATCGTGGATTGAAAGATTACGTGGATCCCTTACTCATCAAGGGATCAATAGATTCATCTCTTAGCAGTTGGATTTGGAGCTCTTTCATACTAGTCTATTTGGGAAGCTGGAGCTACTATGCTTGGATTTCCATTACTAGATGATGCTTGTGTATCATTAAGTAGCCTTCTAAATTACATCATGAGATGCATAATTTGGTTTGAAAGTTTAACAACCATACTCTCTTTTCTTCCATAAATTTTAACTTCGCAGCATAATTGAGTAATCATGGATTGAAAAATTACGTGGATACCTTACACTTCAAGGGATCAAACTTCGCAGCATAATTGAGTAATCATGGATTGAAAGATTACGTGGATACCTTACACTTCAAGGGATCAATAGATCTACCTCTTAGCAGTTGGATTCGGAGTTCTTTTATGACTAGTCTTATTTGGATTCTGGAGCTACTAAGTTTGGATTTCCATTACTAGATGATGCTTGTGTATCATTAAGTAGCCTTCTAAATATAAATCTTGAGATGCATCATTCATTTGGTTTGAAAGTTTAGCAACCATACTCTCTTTTCTTCCATAAATTTTAACTTCGCAGCATAATTGAGTAATCATGGATTGAAAGATTACGAGGACACCTTACACTTCAAGGGATAAATAGATCGACCTCTTAGCAGTTGGATTTGGAGCTCTTTCATGTCTAGTCTTATTTGGAGTCTGGAGCTACTAAGCTTGGATTTCCATTACTAGATGATGTTTGTGTATCATTAAGTAGCCTTCTAAAGCTAGTCTTTTATCATAAGCGTTCTAGAGGTAATTGGTTGATGTCTGCTAGGATGCTCTTAAAAAAAAAGATATGGAATTTGATATAGAGGAGGCAGGATATGAGGCACATTGAGTCTGAAAATCACACTTCGGTGTCGAGGTGTTTAATTATCTCCTAGGAAAACCTATCCAAGGATTTTTTTCTCATAAGCGTTCTAAAGGTTCATTAGTTGATGTTTGCTAGGATTAAATAAAAAGCTATCGAAATTTGATATAGAGGGGGCAGGATGAGTCATATTGTGTCTGAAAATCACACTTTGGTGTGGAGGTGTTTATTTATAGGATAAGTCATATTGTGTCTGAAAATCACACTTTGGTGTGGAGGTGTTTATTTATCTCCTAGGAAGCCTATCCCTTGTCCCTTGATTTATGGCATTGTCTTAGCTGACTGATCCACAAATTAGCTTTTACCAGTCGTATAAGGAGACAAGACACGAGACCACATGTCAAGTGGGGAGGGGGTTGTAGTTTCACTCCCATCCCACATTCCCCTTTACAAGGCTCAAATCAGTACTACTTGAAGGGGATAACTAATTAAAGGTGCTTGCAAAATCGAAGGGGTAATTAAGGCAGAGTTCAGATGTTAATCCCATCATGAAGATTAGACAAGGAGCAAGTGGTTAAATGAGAGCAGGGGATGGAGAGAACAAAACCATGGACCAATCTAGCACTATGGCAGCAGAGGATCCTATTCCAATCCTTGTTGCAGGTGAGGAAGGAATGATCAGAGTGCAATCGATTTTTTTTTCAAATTGATTGAGGAATTAAGAGTTGCAGTATAGCAGGCGTAATGGAAACAAAGATCAATGATTTCAGTATGGTATTCAACCTTAAAGTCGATTTTTTTTTCAAATTGATTGAGGAATTAAGAATTGCAATATAGCAGGCGTAATGGAAACAAAGATCAATGATTTCAGTGTAGTATTCAACCTAAAAGTTCCTAATAGTTGCAACTTCCATGCCCCTCATGGAGCTAACGGTCATTAAAATTGGAGTAATTTTTTGTATGGTATTCAACCGAGACACTGGATATTCGATAGTAAGCTAAAGGTCTAGCTAAAGAAAGATAGAACACTAAAAGAGAGTATAAGATGGTGCTAGCACAGTAAACTTTAAAGTGCTATACATTGAAAGCCTTTGATTAGGTCAATGATACCTTTGTGGAGAAATACCTTTAGAAGCATATAATAATTTTAAAGTTTGAGAACACTTTTGAACAAAACATTTACTCATCTCTTGACATCACTTGGTGCAAGTACAACAATTTTAACATGGCTCAGATTGGTGTAGTTTACATGTTGGCAATATGGCAGATATATAGGCTGGCATTAATGGCAAATAGAATGATGACAAAGCAGATGGTGTTAATTGTTTGATCTGTTAACTATGATGATATGATGCCATGATAGTATGCAGTTAAGCATTTCATACAATAGAAAGCCATGTTGTTGAAGCCCTCCATTTGTTGCCTTAGGCTGATGAAAGGTTGAAAAAAGAACTCCGAGGCCAACCTTTAAATTGGAACAAGACCCTGAGTTGGGAAACTTAAATCCATATGAAGAACCGGAAGCCAAATCATGCCTTGATGCATTTGCTTTGTCAGAAGAGCAAGTTCAAGGTGAACCATAAGCTGGTAACACTGAAAAACTCTTTATAGGAAAGGTTTCTATAAATGATGGTTCTGCAGTAGTATGTTCAAGAATTGTTGATGAGGAAGGCAGCTCTAATGGAGTAGATCTTGATCTGAATGTAGGAGTTTACATTTGCGATGGTAATTAACAGAGCAAGATGTTTTAGAAGGTTCTAAGTCTACCGAGCAAATGTATTGTGGTGTATGCGTAAGGGAAATTGAATGGTGCGATGAACAGGGTATGAAAATGCGATGGATTTTCCTGCGTCTTTGGATCGTGCGTGCTATATAGAAGGGATTAAAACGTAGAAGAGCCAAGGCAAGCATTTCTATGCAGGATTGCTAGGAAGCAATTGCTACGGAAGCTCAGACAAACCCTAGTGTCCGCATCCAGATGACAAGTAGAGAAACAAGCTTAGTAGAGAACTTGGTTTGGTACCTGTACAAGTCAAATGTTGTTTCCAGATTGAACAAAATGAACGATCTTCTCACAAAGTCTTTCACCAATTATGTTGATCTCAAATGTGCAGCCTTGAACGAGGACCTTGAGGCTAGTTCTGAGATGGTAGATATGGAGACTAAACAAAATCTTGGGCAGTTCTTTGAAGAAGTCGGTGGTATAAAAGCAGACATGGAAACTATCAAGGAACTTCTTGTGAAGCTGCAAAAGTTGAACGAAGAAACAAAATCCATTCATAAAGCCCCAGCCATGAAATATTTAAGAGACCGGATGGATAGAGAAATCACAGTGGAGAAGAGTGAAGAATTGCAGGAGGAGACTCAACAACCATCCGATCAAGAGATCAACAATGCAGATTGATTCGATGATTGGGATTTATCCCACATTGGAAGTGCGGAGAGGTTTTTATGTGTTTATATGCACTAGCCTCACTATTGTTATTTGACGCGTAGAGCGAAGGTATGGTGGGGGCTCTAGGTGTTTGGACTCCACGAGTAGTCACCAGCCTGGAGCCCGGGACGACCTGTCAGACCCCTTACCTTTTTGGAAGAAGTGACAACATCGGTTGATTTACCGAGGAGATGATGTTGTTCGCTGGATTAATATTTTTAGACACGAAGGTCATATGAAGTGATCGTTGGCTTAGGTGTGTTAGTCATTTCGGTTGGTAGTAAGAATGTTATCTTTATTGGAGTTTTTGGCATAATGCCGAGTCTAGAGGATTACCGAAGTTAGTAAAATCCCTGCAAAAACAAAATTAAAAAATGATGGAACAAAATTAAAAAAATGACAAATTTTTTATGTTTTTTTAATTTATTTTTTATTTTTTATGAAGAGGTGTGATGGTTATGAAGAGTTATATTGAAGATTTTTAAGAACTACAAGTATGTTGAGATGTGAAGGAGAATGTGTGTGACTGTAGAAGAGTAGTAATCATGTTATTTAGAGTATAACACAAATTTTTTGAGATTGATGAACAAAGGGTGGTCGGGAGGAGCTAAGGCAGGTTGGTGCCTGTAGGGGAGTAGGTGCTTCCTTGTCAGTTGTAATTGACTAAATAGGGGTGTGGGTGCATCCTGATCAGTTGGTGTTGATCCAAAGAGGAAGAAATAACATCTTCTTTCTATTGTATATTGTAAAAACATATTTTGTTGTTAATAGAAAAGTATTGGTGGTTTTTCCCAATTGGGTTCCACAATAAATTATTGTGTTCAAATTTGTTATTATATTTACAAACCATAATTAACTAAGTAAAAATTGGTTTAGAAATTGTCACTGATTCACCCCCCCTCTCAGTTACAGGACCTGATCCATCAATTGGTATCAGAGTGGGTCTCTTCACTAGAAAGTTTAATCACTTGAAGAGAAGTATACATTAGAATGGATTAGCAGATGAAGATCTCATTAAGAGTCCACCTATTTGATGGTGAAGACTATGCTTTCTGGAGGATTAGAATGAAAAGCTATAAGATGTCCATTGGACTAGAAGTATGGGAAGTACTTGAAAAAGGATATGATGTTCCAAAAGTCATTCCCATAGAAGCAAAAGACAAGAAGAAATTTTGGGAACATGCAAAGGCTTTAAATACACTACAAGATGGACCGAGTAAGAAGGTCCTTGCGAAAGTAATAAACTGTGGAAATGGAAAACAACTCTGGGATAAGTTGAAAACTATATATGCAGGAGATTCCAAAGTAAAGAGGGCCAAACTTCAATCTTTCTAAGTACAGTATGAAGGTCTAAAAATGAAGGATGAAAAAAATATCTTAGAATACTTCGAAAGAGTTAATAGTATTGTAATGCAATCATAGGTTTGGGAGTAGAAGTGCCGTACAGTGAGATAGTTGAAAAGATACTGAGAACACTTCTTATGCGATATAATCCTAAAGTGTCCACTCTTGAAGACCAAGAGAATCTTGATCAACTCACTATGAATGAATTGTATGGAATCCTCACAACCTACGAGTTAATATTAGGTCATGAGAACCTCCCAAAAGGAGAGGCAGCCTTCAAGGCCGTCAAGAAAACAAAAAATCAGAAGCAAAAACCTCAACCCAACCATCATGAAGAATTTGATGTAGAAGAAGCCAATTTTATTAAGAAACTTCAGAAATGATCAAGGAAGTACAAAGTCAAGGTGTCTTTCAAATGTTTTAACTGTGGGAAAGTTGGGAACTTTGCAGCCAAGTGTCCCTATCCCAAGGAAGAATCTGAAGATGAAGATGACACAAATAAACAATACAAGAAAAAGGGGAAATCCCACTATAAGAAAAATAATTACAAAGGAAAAAAGAATTTATACTCAAAAGAAGAGAACAATAGTTCATCCGAGTCTGGTGACAATGATGATGCAGTCTTTTTTCTAGGTATTGATGAGTCTAATGAGATAGAATAAATTGAGCATAAGAAAGAGTCAGAAAATAAAGCAGGGGTTAATATGAAAGAATAACTTCTCAGTGCCTTGGATGAATTAAGAAGATACAAAAACAAATATAGACAGCGGAAAAGTTTTATAGTTGAACAAAAAGAAAACCATGAACATAAAGAAAAAGAGATGGAGAAAATAATGAGCAACTTGAAAAACCAAATCCTAGATGCAAATAGGATGGAAGAAAGTATGGAGAAGTCTTTTAAGGAAAAACAACTAATCCGTGAAAGAATGGAGGCATAGTTAGTTCACCTAAGAAAAGAGCTTGAAGCAAAGCTTATCCAAACAAGACATGAAAATAGATCTAAAGTCTTAGATAAGATTATAACTACACAAAGGGATCCAAGTAACAAAAATGGAATATGTTATTCTCAAGAAGAAAACCAAGTTAACACAATCTTATGCAGTTGCTCTCCTCAGTACATTCAAGAAGAAAGATGAAGAAAAGACAAGCAATGATCAGAACTCCAAAGGATTATTTCCACCCATCAAGAAGGAATTCAAGACAACACCAAAGAAGGTTTATCAAAACAGGTATTCTCACATTTTCTTTGGTTATTGCTTTGCATGCTCTAACTTCATACACAAAGCTATGAATTGTAGAGCATATGGAAGGAAAAACTTGAGGGTTAAGAACTATAACCCCAAAGACAACCAAATAGTTGATCAAGTTACGAGCATAAATTATAACTCCTTTGCACCTCTACAAGAAAGAAACTTAGAAGGCTTCAAATGTCATAACTATGGACATAAAGCGAGTAATTGCATATTAATGGAAATCTTAGAAAAACCAATGTTCATGAGAAAAATAAGCTTTGGAAAGAAAAAACATCAAAAGAGGAATGCCTTATTCCCTTGAAAGCCCACGATAAACGAGATCTCTGGTACGTTGACAGTGGTTGTTCAAAACACATGACAGGAGATAAGGACCGTTTTTGAACTTAAAGAAACATAAGGGTAAAGTTACATTTGGTGACAATGCTTCAGGTAACATTCTTGGGAAAGTCACTGCGAATTTGGGAAAAGACAAAGGCAAGAATGTGTTGCTTATTGAAAATATGAAACCTATCCTATTAAGTGTCATCCAAACCTGTGATCAGGGGTACATTTTCATCTTTGATTCTCAGAAATGTGAGATTAAGAGAAAGGACTCAGGAAAATTGGTTGGTACTGCTCCTAGAACTTCTGAGAATGTATACATACTAAATACAAAACTGCATGAGGAATCTCATATAAATTTAGTGGATGAAAGTTGGCTATGGCATAGGAGGTTGGGGCACATTAAATTTGACAATTTAGTGAAAGTCAGGTGTCACGTCCCCACCCCTCTACTCGGCGGAGAGGACGCGACCCAAACCTGATGCTAACTAATCCAAGAAACTAAGCTCCATGAACACGATATAGAAATGCATTGAACTAATAACAGACACAGATGCATAAATGATTATCAAACAACAAAAGCAAATTCATTCATTGACAGCATTTAACATGTTCATTCGAGTTATGAAACAAAACACATTTTTAAGGATTTAAACACATAGATACTTATCTTAGTAGAAGCTTGTCTCGCAACCAACTATGTCGTTGCAACGTTCGACCCAACCGTAGGCCAGTGTGCTCATCAATCTCTCAGCAACATTGCCACCCCCGAGCTGGGTATGATTTCCACAAGGAATAAGGGGAACACTAGCAGGCTCACACGTAGACAAGGATACACAAAAATTCAGCCAAGTCAACACAGTTGGGTTTATCAGGCTATACAGGAGCTGGAAAGGCTGACTGCTAAGTTAGTGAGCTCCCCAAAGAGCTATGGAAACCTGCACCAGAACTAGCCTGACTTCTAAAATATCTACATGCTCAACACAAGGAAGCATCCCCTTCTTTGCTATACAATCCCTCGGGCTATGTCTTCCCTTCCAGTGCTATTCAGGGGGTGTAAAGAAGAAAGCCAACCCTCTATCTATGTCTGTGAGGCTCCTGCACACACTAGGTTTGTCAAGCAATCTCAGACCCCATTTCCACTCCAAAGAGAGTCCAAAGACCAACAACCATATACACACAACAATAACAGCTCTGGGACTGAAGGGAGAACACCGTAGAGACCAAAATCGGTTATGGAAAATGGGTAAAAACAACTCAGACTATGACATTCGATTTTCCAGAGTCGTTTATGGCCCTAAAGTGGCCAAAATAACTCAGCAACACCCAAAAATTCATGGGGAAGAAAACAACGACCTCTCCGTCTGCGTGAGAGGAAGAACACGACCCCTCTCGTGAAGGGAATTACACACACAGATAAAAATCAAGGAAGAAGAACCAAACGCAAATGTCTTCCTGCGTGAGTGTAGAAGAATCGGTTCTCTTTTCCCACCGTGAGGAGCTGAATGCGATCCCCCCCCTCCTTGGGGCATTTGTGTGGTCAAGATCTGACAGCCGCCTACCAGGACTGACGCTTCCCATACATACGTTTCCCCAAGGAAATAACTGCCCAACCAACTCCTGGGAATTAAATCGGTTGGTGGATAGGACCAGGAAATGATGAGTAAGACAAAAGGTGGTTGGCAGTTAGATGGGTTCATCTTTTGACACATGGTTGTTCCTCAATGGCTCAGAGGTTAAACATCCCCCCCTTATCCCTAGGAAAATCATGCCCCATCTCATTATTGTTGTATTGACATAGCTGGTTGTAAGTTTTTAATTAATTTTGCACATGTACATGGTGTTCAACATTATATTGTGCCTGGCTAGCACACAATACCATCAGCATCGATTTTAATCGCCGAAACATAAAATGATAATCTATGGTGGGTCTTTTTTCTTTAGCTCCTCACCATGATTAATTACAATATATACATCATATACATTTTAATGCAATTGGGGCAAAAAACCGGGGTGTTACAATCTCCTCCCCCTTCAAATAGCACTGTCCTCGGTGCTTTACAAATTTGAACAAAATGCTACATTGGCATCGCCTCAGTGCTCCACAGAATTGAACAAAAATGGATGTGCCCATCGCATGGTATCATCGAGCTCCCACATAGCCTCTTCACGATCATAGTGCTTCCATTGCACCTTTACCTATCCTATGGCTCGGTTCCGAAGCATTGTGACCCTCCTGTCGAGGATGCGCATTGGATCGATTTGGAACTCTTCCTTGGGTTCCACCTGAACCACATCCCAATTTATTACATGGTTAGGATCATGTACATATTTATTAAGCAAATAAACTTGAAAAATATCACGAGCTCTAGTGCTAGCAGGCAATGCAAGTCTATATGCAACTGACCCTATTCTTTCAAGCACTTCAAACGGCCCACAATATCTAGATGACAACTTGGCACAACTTCCAAGCTTCAAGGAACTCTTCTTTTCTCTCACTCTGAGGTAAAATATGATCCCCAACATTGAATTCTCTATTCACCCTATGCTTATCTGCATAGCTTTTCTGTCTGTCTTGGGCTACTTTCAGATTTTTCTTGATGTTTACAACCTCTTGCTCCATTTCCTTGAGCAATTTTGGCCCAAGCACAACCCTGTTCACTGGATTATCCCATGTCACTGGTGTCCTACACCTTCTGCCATACAAAGCTTCATATGGATTCATCCCCAAGGATGCTTGCTGTCCATTGTTATAAGCAAAATCTACCAAGTGTAAATAGTTTTCCCACTTGGTTGGTTTGTCCATCACATACAATCCATGTTCGCCTAAAAATGGTCCTTCATGTCAAAATTTGATCTTGTGCCTTTTTCTGCTTTCGGTGGTTAAGAGGGCAAAATATCGGAGCTGTTAGCTATCGAAAGCGGTGCTTTCAGTGGCTAATGAATTGCTTTAGTGTCTGCCTAAGCCACCGAAAGTCCTGTTCTTCAAAAATTCTTAAGCCACCTTCAAAATTTTTCTTTCAAGTTTGTCTGCTTAGCTTTCTTCTTCAGCAGCCTCTATGTTAGGAAGGTTAACAGCAGCCTGGCTTGCTTCTGGAGGCTGAAGGCTTAGTGTAGCTTCAGCTAGGGTTTCCAATGTGAGGTGAGTGCTAGGGTTTAGCTGAGCTTCCTTCATCTGCAATCTCTAAAGCCTAATCATTCTATACAATCTTGTGTTGTCTTTCAGGTACCTTTTATTTAGTCTTTTTAGGAAAGCATACGTTTCTCTTAGCTTTAGGTAAGGTTTATGCAGCAGCTTGTTCCTACTGGTCAGTGTAGCTTTATTTTTCTTTATCTCCTTTTCCAAGATCTCCATCTCATACACTTGCCTCAGCAACTGATTTATCCTTTGAGTCTTGGGCTTGCTAGAGGAAGCCTTCTCTGTTAGTTCATCTTGCTCTTTGGTGTAGGTGATGGTAGTTCTTCAATCTCTGCTACAACCTGCAATGCTAGGTCTGCACCTTCCTCTTGTTCCTCTTCTAAATTTGAGTAGGGTAGGTTCAAAATGTTCTCACTGTGTGTTGTAACATCCTGGCCCTTTTCACTGAAATCCAAGTTTCTTTTGACCTTCTTGGCTTTGGAAGAGGAAGAAGGCTATTCTGCTGCTGCTGGGGATATAGCCCTTCTCTTCATTTTCCTACTTCGTGGAGTTCTGGATTTTTTTAGCAAAAGACTTACTCTTTTCTTCTGGCTGAAGGCCTGTTTCAAAACCATTCAAAAATAAGAAATAAGCCCATGCCATATTTCTCCTTTTTAGCAATTCTTGGATCAAAAGTTGGATAAGGCCATGATGAGACAGTCTGCTAGCAATCTTGGTTGGCTGGGCCTTCACCTGGTGTGCCATTTTTGCCAAACTCTTGTGTAAGTAAAAAGACAAATTCAGTGGGATTTTTCCTGTGAAGTGGTTCATCAATTTAAAATGGTAAATCATGGCTCTCTTGTATCTCCCTTCACATATTATGTAGACCACAATGGCCTTCAGCAGTTGCTGCCACTTCTCTTCTAACCAAGAGGATGGTACACTTTTCTTCCACACCACTCCTCTATGTTCAGGCTTTAGGTAAGATCTGAACTCTACATCCTTTGGTATGGTGGTTTTAAACCACTTCTCTCCTGTGCTAGGGAGTTCAATCACTTTAGTAATTAGGGTTTCATTTATCAGGAATTCTTCTTTGCCTATGAATGCTTTGGAGCCATTGAAAGAGAGGGAAAATTCCTCAGCCACCTACTGGTGTGAACCTTGAATTTTCTCACAAAACCTATAGCAGCCATTATCCTTGAAAAATTGATAGACTTTTGGATGTGCCTCCAAGTAGCTGATGTCTCTCAACTCCTGCCTGAGAGCATGTCCTCCCTTCTTCATTTTGCTGAATGCCACTCTTGGGTACCTGCAACAATAAATTCAAGTTCTGTAGGATAGTGTTTTAGTAGGCTGCTTCTTAGAGATGGATTTCTGGTGGAGAGAAATGCCAAAGTTGAGGGTGGAGTGTACTGAAGATTTGACACTGATTATGAGGGTTTTCAACTGCATGATTGATGCTTAGGTCAGAGGGTGATGACTCTATTTGATCTTTTCGAGACCCCTTGCCCAACAATCATGTCAAAATCAATCATGGATACTCAGTGGGATTTTCTGTAGTTCTGTGGACAGATGGAGGGAGAAGGAGGGTTTTAAATCACATCAGTCCTTATCAGTTTCAATAACGACCTCCTTACTCATTTCCTCACGCAGTTATGCAACCTCTTGTCCTTTCGGTGGTTTATCACACCCTTTGATGATTGTTGCTTTGCTGGCTCTGATTTGATAGATTTATAACCGTTTCTCTCTTTTACCTTTTCGGTGGTAATTGCCTTCAGGAATTTGTCTGCTAGCCGCCGAAAATAAGGCTTTCAATGGCTAATGAAATGCTGACCTTTCCGCCCAAGCCACCGAAATCGTTTTCCCAATGTCGCAGTGAAACTCAGCTTTCAACGGATAGTGGTCTCTCTGGATATCCCTTTTAACCACCGAAAACCCGTCCTTTTGGTGGCTAATGAAATGTCAGAGCTTTCTCCTAAGCCACCGAAACCACTTTTTTCCCAACGCCTTTTTTTCCTACTTTCGGTGGTTAACGTCCTTCTTGAACTGTTCACTAAGCTTTCGAAAGCAACACTTTTTGGTGATTAATGATATGTCTGAAGTCTCGCATAAACCACCAAAAGTGATTTTACCATTTACTCGACTGAGCCCGCTTTCGGTGGTTAACCTTTATCCTGCGTTAAACTGTTAGCTGCTAAAACAAAGCCTTTCGGTGGCTAATGAGATGTTAAGAACCCCACCTAAGCCATCGAAAGCTAAAACTTCCAATTTTTTCAACCATAGCAAAACCAAAGACCTTCAATTTGTTAGTCATCTTTAAATCTTTCATAACATGACTCGAATTCTTCATACTATCAAAATAAATTTATTTTGGGAGATAACATCTGGCTCCTACTTGGGGATGAGAACCTCCCTATGAGGTCCCAAGAACCCCAGAACCCCAGAACAAAATGCCTTTCCTTGAAAATAACTAAAAACTTAACACTATCATTTACTATTCCATTGGGCATGGAGTTTATTCTGTAAGCAAAAACAATCTACTAACTACTAATTTTCAATAACAAGGCCTCAGAGCCTCAAATAAAGTAAAGTTTCAGAAAACGCCCATTCACTGAGCCATCAAACACCTCTTCCCTTTCCAGATTCTGCAATTTGAAGGTGTTGTTCTTCTGTACTCGTGCTATCACAAAAGGGCCAATCCACAAAGAGTCAAAATTTCCATGTTTGCCCTTGTCCTGCCTGATAGTATCCCACTTGAGGACCCAATATCCAACCTGAAAGTTGTCTACTTTTTCCATTTTGTCAAACATGACCTTTATCCTCTGTTGATGGGCTTCTGATTTTCCTATCACTTGTTCCCTGAATTGCTGCAACTCCACCAAATCTATCATCCTCCTCACCATATCATTTGGTTCATCTTCCTCTTACTGAAATAATTTTGCCACTGGTAGAATGAGCTGAATGGGAAAAATGGCCTCAGTACCATAAAACTAATTTGAATGGAGAAGTCCCTATAGATATTTTCTCTGTTACCCTATCAACCCATAAAGCAAACTTTAGCTTAGAATCCCAGCTTTTCTGATTTGTCTCCGACAGTTTTTTGATGATCCTGACTAGGCTTTTGTTAGATGACTCAGCCAGGCGATTTCCTTGAGGATAATAGGATGTGGAATGCACCAGCTGAATACCCATTGACTCACACATTTTAACCAATGCCCCGACTTTGAAAGTTGGTGCATTATCAGTCACTAACCTTACTGAACAACCAAACCTGCTAAAGATATTCTCATATAAAAACTTCACGATGACTTGATGAGTGGCATTCCTGGTGGGTACTGCCTCTATCCACTTGGTAAAGTAGTCCGTGGCTACTAGGATCCATTTATGCTGCCCACTGGAAGATGGATTTATTTCACCTATGAAATCCAGACCCCATTGCTGGAAAGGCCCATTCACTACAATAGGCCTAAGGGGCAAGGATTTGAGCTGTTGCTTCCCTATAAATCTTTGGCATTGGTCACAGGCCCTCACAAAAGTACACACATCAACAAAAAGGACTGGCCAATAGTACCCTGCCCTCAGGATCTTGTGGGATGTAGTCTTCCAATAATGATGGCCCCCACATGTGTTGGAATGAAAGTGATGCATGACCTGATCTGATTCTTCTTTATCTAGACATCTCAACAAAACCCTAGACAGATCTTTCCAGTACAATAGTTTATGAACTATGCAAAATTTAACAGACTTTAGTTTAAGAGCTCGTGCTTGATTAGGAGTGAGACTATGAGGAACTTCTAATTTCTGCAGAAAATGAATAATATCTGAGTACCAGTCATATGAATACAAGTTTTTAGCCACTGATTGAATGTCATTCTGATCCTGAATTACTTCTGCTGCTACTATAGTTTGCACTTTTGCTGAATTGACACAAGTGAAGTTTATCCCCATTAGTTCACAGTTTTCTTTAGCCATGAGTTTGGCCAGAGCTAGTCCCTTTACTAGCTTAGTGGGATTCACCTCTATATCAAACTCGATGAGCTTGGAAATCCATTTAGCTCTCTTTTCATCAATGTCAGGCTAATTTAAAACATCCTTCACAGCAGCTGAAGGGACATAGGTAAGAACTTTTGCATGGAGAATGTAAATCCTGAAGGTCTTCAATGACTTGATGAAAGCATAAGCCTGTTTCTCAATTGGATCATACTTCAGCTGAGCATCTCTCAAGGTTTTACTGAATAATGCAATGGATGATCGAGACCCTCATCATATTTTTGTAATAGCACAACTGCCACTGTGTCATAGGATGTAAAGGAGAAGATATAAAAACTCTTGGTATAGTCCGGACTAATCAGGGTTGGGGCTTCCATGATAGCCTTCTTGATGTCTTCAAAAGAGCTTCTTGCCTGGTCAGTCCATTTTATTTCTGTATCATTTTTTAGCATGGCTGTTATGTGCTTTACCAGCTCAGAGAAATTAGAGATGAACCTCCTGACAAAGTTTATCTTACCTAAAAAGGACTGAATATCCCTTTTTGTCCTCGGTATGGACAGCTTCTAGATTGCTTCCACCCTTACCGGATCGATCTTTACACCTTCAGCTGAGACTATGTGACCTAGGAGTTTCCCCTCACTGAGTGCAAATTGGGACTTGTTAGGGTTGAATGATATCCCAAACCTATTGCACTTCATAAATACCCTCCTCAAGTGCTGTAAATGGTCATGATGGCTGTGAGAGTAAACCGTTAGGTCATCTAGGTATATAAGCACAAATTTATCTTTCAACCCTATAAAATCTAGGTCCATGGCTCTCTGAAAAGTAGCCACAACATTCATCAGCCCAAATGGCATTTTAGCATACATGAAAGTGCCCCAGGGGGTGGTAAAAGCAGTCTTCTCTTGGTCATCAGGGTGCACAACAACTTGGTTGTATCCAGAGAATCTATCCAGAAATGACATGACACTAGCTACTGAGACTCTTTGCAACAAGTGTTCCATCTTGGGAAGTGGATAGTTGCCTTTTCTGGAACATTTGTTCAGGTTTCTAAAATCCACACACAACCTGATCTCCCCGTTCTTCTTCCTTACCACCACTAAGTTTGCAATCCACTTGGAATACCTAAGGGGGATTATGATTTTTGCTTTGAGGAGCTTATGGATTTATTTTTCAATTACAGGTAGCAGGAGAGGACTGATGGATCTCAGCTTCTATTTGAAAGGGATGGTGTCCTTCTCCAAAGGAATCCTGTGCTAGATGATATTGGTGTCATAGGTTTTCAGGTCACTGTACTCCCAGGAAAAGATATCAACAAACTCTTTTATCAGGCTGCAAAATTTGGAACTCTGATCAGCAGTCAACTCAGTGGACAGATTTATAAGCTTTGGATGGCTTTGGCTACCTATGTTTTTCTCTTGGACAGCAGGGTCTTGCTCTTTTTTGGCAGGCTTGAAAGGGATATCATTATGATCAAAAAGCTCTTCTAGAGGTACTAGACCCCAAGGTATATAATTGCTAGGTAATTGGACAATATTTTGATCAGCTACTTTATCTTTCAACTTGAGCTGTTGGGATTCTTCTATGTTTAGGTTTTCCTGATCTATATGTATATCAGAGAATTCATCTACTAGCTGAAGAAATTTACCAAGCTCATCATCATTCTCAAACACCTTCCAAAATTTTACATTATTTGGCAGGGAAGGTCTGTACTTAACCTGAACATCATAGCTGAGCTTAGGAGGTAAAGGAGGAACAAATAGACTTGCAGAGACAGCCAAGGAATAAACCAGGTGATTCAAATCCCTAGGTATATATGATAGTTCAAAAAACATAAAGGAGTCTCTGAGTTTCCATACCTCGTCCCTGTAGGCCTTCAGTCTGACATTTTTTGCTTGAAAAGTTTTGTTGACATACTGTATAATAAGGTCTGCATCTCCAAATATTCTCATGCACATGATCCCCATTTCCTTGGCAGCTTTAACTCCTAGTAGCAAGGCTTCATATTCTGCTATATTGTTAGTGGTTTTAAAGTCAAGCTTATAAGATAGATGAATATTTTCTTTGGATGGAGAGATCAATACTACACCTTCACCTGCTGAGTTTTGAGTGCTAGCCCCATCAAAATACATGTTCCAGAATGTTGTGGTCACTTCTTCGGGCTGCTGACAGGTGGGCTTGGTAAGCTAGACTGGTGTTTGCTGAGAATCATCTATTTGCAGAATGCATGATTCAAAATCAGTGTCTACTGCATAGATGGGGTGGTTCACTGAATTCCTTTCATTGCTTATGATGTAGGCAAGCTGATTCTCTCTATAAAGCCTCTTGGTCTCCCCTCCAAACATGGGAATTGTAGCATATGTAAGGTCCATATGAAGGGTGCCACCTAGCCTTTTACTCCATGATCGAGATAGCAAGAGACCAAATTTGGGAGGGATATCAGCCACCACAATCTCCATCATGATGCTTTTTGAAGGCAACTGAGATAGGTTTACAACAAGGTCTTTGATGAAGCCCAAGCACTTGACCTTTTGGGAGTCAAAGGAGAACAAATCATGGCAGGGCTTCGTAATTATGAGACCAAGCTCATCCATCACATCTTTTGGAATTAGGTTATGGGAAGCTCCTGAGTCTAGCAGAAAGTTATGAAGGACTTTATCATAGATATTCAAGGATATGTAGAATGGTGGGCATGAATCCTTTAGGTCTTTGATCATAGGGCCTAGGGTTACAATAGGTTTATCATCTTGCAGATTTACAAAGTCATTATCAATATGTATCTTTGGCTGAAGAGAATTCAGTATGGAAGATTTGAATGCATCATTTTTCATCAGCTCGATTAATGGGAAAGGGATTTTCAATTTTTGAATCTCTGACTCGAGTTTGAAAGAATAATGTAGTCTATCAGGAAACCTTACCTCATGTATTAGAGCTTTGAGTTGGACATGGTTAGGGCTTGAGGAAGTTTCTGGTTTTTGCAATGGTTTGGAAATGACAACCATTTTCTTTGGTAAAACAATAGCCTTTTTAGCTGGTGCAGCAGGCTCTTTGACAGGAAAAACATTCTTCTTAAGAGGAGCAACCAGCCTGGACCTCAGATTATACCCTCATTGACCATTAGCATGATATAATGCTTCTTCACTGATATACTCATCAATTAGGGCTTCCTCATATTCTGCCTGTGTTAAAAAATAATAGTCAACTTCATCTTCCAAGCAGTGAATGTTTTCTTCAGCCTCTCCTTCTTCCTCAATGAACTCTGGTTCTTTTTCTAGTACAACATTCTAAAAATGAACTTTGATTCTTTGATCTTCCTCTTGATTCCTTTCCCTTCTGAGGATTTGAACTGGGGGGTTGCCTCTTCTGTAATGGAAAAAAATTAGGGTTTCGAGGAACAAAATCACTTGGCCCTTTACCTCTCATAAGTATTTGTCCTCGGTCCTTTAGCTTGGACATTTCAGTAGTCAAGTTATCTAACAATTTGGTCATTTTGTCTATCTTTTTCTCTGATGAAGAAGCCCCAATAGGGTCTGCGGGATGCTTCTTCCTATCTATCTTTCCTTTGACCTTTTGAGATGCCACAATGTTAGATTCTACCTCTAGGGCAGCATCGTACCTGAGTGATAAGGAGGCAGACCTCCTTTCTCTGAGAAGCAGGCAGAAATCAGAGTCAAAAGAATTTGCATAAGTTATCCTGGCTGAGGTATCAGTGGGCTTGATTTTAGTGGGGATCTTGCTGTACATATTATTGAACCTCTTGGTGAAGTTGGAGACAAAATCTCCATTCTCTCTTTTCAAGTTGCTGAACTCTGTGATATAATAGAGGTGGTCTCTCCTCTCTCTCCAATGCTTTAGAAAGATGTCATCTAGGGATTTAATGCCTGCTATTGATCCAACAGGCAGTTATTTCAACCATTTCCTAGCCTGACCATCTAGGCTTTGTACAAAAACCCTAGTCCACACATCTTTCTGTTCTAGATTAATGTTCTCAACATAACTATAAAATGCCTCTAGATGTTCTTCAGCTGTGAAATCTCCCTCTCCTGTGAACTTAGGCATGTACTTGAGGTAGTCTCCAGTGGGTATGGCCGAGAGAGGGTTAGGCAAATTTAGGGGGGCATACCTAGCTACCGGGATCCTTTCCATTTTGGTCAATTGAGGGGTAGCCATATTGAAAATGGGTATGGAAAGGGTGGAGGAATGTAGTATTGATGTAGGTAGTAGCTGAGAAGGTGGTGGTGGTAAACTTATCACAGTGGAGTCACCAGGGATTGGATCTTCACAAGCAGCAGTGCTTGAAGATGCCCAAACCCTAAAATTTTCTGATGTATTTATAAATTCCTGAGAATTAAGTGTTTCAACAGAAGAAATAATAGTAGAAATATTTCTTGAAATACCTGATGTAGCTTCCTTTGCAGCAATGCTGGTCTGCCTTAGTGAAGCCCTAACTCTTCTCAGAATCTCTTTTGGAACTGAAACCAGTGTTGCTGGTGGCCCTTGAGGGTTTGCTCTGGTACTTGGCCTTCTTGAAGCCACCTTATTTCAATGGAGTCACTAGATAGATGATTACAACCAGAATAGTGTCCAAGCTTTGTCTGTCATCAAAGCAAGAATCTATGTCGTCTCCCAGGGAAGCTGAGCTTCAGTCTCCTCTCCCTGGCAACGGTGCCAATTTGTTATCACTCCAGGAAACTCCTCTAGGTTGCAGCTCGAGGATGCCTGGTAACTTAAATGTTTTTATGGTTTTCTAAGTGGATCAATTCAGGTGACCAATAGGACCTCACACTCTCAAGACATATATGAAACTCAATCAGGGATAAGGCTTCTAATTACCATTGTTCAGAGGTTGACAATATGGTGCAGAGATGGAGAAATTATCATGCTGACAGATTCATACATAAAACAAATATATATAAATGGCTAATCATGACAAGGAAAGCACTTATAATTCAAATCATCAATATGCCAATAGGATGACAGCTATCAGACATCAATTAACCTGAATAAAACTTGAATAACGCATTCAAGCATAAGCACATAATAGACATAAAATGGAAGCTGAACATATGATAACAAAAGAGCTTATATTAGGTCATGAGCAATATGAGAAGCTTGGCAATAGTAATGGTCTACAAGTCCCCAAAGTCGAACCCTTTCAATCAAATAAGTCTTAGGATTTATAGCCTTTACAAAAATATTCAGATACTGAAAAATTGGATCTGATTTACTAAAAATAGACAAAATAATTGTTTTTGCATAATTAGGTCAAAAAACCATAATTAACTACTAGTCTAACTAGCTGTAGAATTCGTTCATTGTTTGAACCTTCTGATAACTAAAGTAAGTACTGGAAATCACTGCCACTAGTCCTCTGCTGGTTAAGTCACTGCTTCACTTTGATAGTTAAGTGTTGGTGACCTTTTCTACTGTTATGTCACAGCAAAACTAAAGCATACCTTCCCTGATGTTTTCTTCAGCGTCCTTCATCTTTGTACTTCATCCCTGAGCAATCCATGTTCACCAAAAACTGGTCCTTCGTGTCAAAATTTGATCTTATGCATCTTTCTGCTTTCGGTGGTTAAGAGGCCAAAATATCAGAACTATTAGCTGCCGAAAGCAGTGCTTTCGGTGGCTAATGAACTGCCTCAGTGTCCACCTAAGCCACTGAAAGCCCTGTTCTTCAAAAATTCTTAGGCCACCTCCAAAATTGTTCTTTCAAGTTTCTCTGCATAGCTTTCTTCTTCAACAGGCTCTATTTTAGGAAGGTTAATAGCATCTTGGCTTGCTTCTGGAGGCTGAAGGCTTACTGCAGCTTCAACTAGGGTTTTCAATGTGAGGTGAGTGCTAGGGTTTAGCTGTGCTTTCTTCATCTGCAGTCTCTGAAGCCTAATCATTCTATACAATCTTGTGTTGTATTTCAGATACCTTTTATTTAGTATTTTTAGGAATGCATACCTTTCTCTCAGCTCCAGGTAAGATTTATGCAGCAGCTTGTTCCTACTGGTCAATGTAGCATTATTTTTCTTTATCTCCCTTTCCAAAATCTACATCTCATACACTTGCCTTAGCAACTGATTTATCCTTTGAGTCTTGGGCTTGCTAGAGGAAGCCTTCTCTGCTGGTTCATCTTGCTCTTTTGGTGTAGGTGATGGTAGTTATTCAATCTCTACTACAACCTGCAATGCTAGGTCTGCACCTTCCTCTTGTTCCTCTTTTGAATTTGAGTAGGGCAGGTTTAAAATGTTCTCACTGTGTGTTGTAACTTCCTGGCCGTTTTCACTGAAATCCAAGTTTCTTTTTACCTTCTTGGCTGTAGAAGAGGAAGGAGGTTGTTCTACTGCTGCTGGGGATATAGCCCTTCTCTTCATTTTCCCACTTCTTGGTGTGCTGTATTTTTTAGCAGGAGACTTCCCCTTTTCTTCTGGCTGAAGGCCTGTTTCAAAACCATTCCAAAATAAGAAATAATCCCATGCCATATTTCTCTTTTTCAGTAATTATTGGATCAGAAGTTGGATAAGGCCACGATGAGACAGTCTGCCAACAATCTTGGTTGGCTGGGCCTTCACCTGGTGTTCCATTTTTGCCAAACTCCTGTGTAAGTAAAAAGGCAAATCCAGTGGGATTTTCCCTGTGAAGTGGTTCATTAATTTAAAATGTTAAATCATGGCTCTATTGTATCTCCCTTCACATGTTATGTAGACCACAATGGCCTTCAACAATTGTTTCCACCTCTCTTCTAACCAGGAGGATGGTACACTTTTCTTGCACACCACTCCTCTATGTTCAGGCTTCAAGTAAGATCTGAACTCTACATCCTTTGGTATGGTGTTCTTAAACCACTTCTCTCATGTGCTAGGGAGTTTAGTCACTTCAGTAATTAGGGTTTCATCTATCAGGAATTCTTCTTTGCCTATGACTTCCTTGGAGACATCGAAAGAGAGGGAAAATGCCTCAGCCACCTGTTGGTGTGAACCTTGAATCTTCTCACAAAACCTATTATAGCCAACATCCTTGAAAAATTGATAGACTTCTAGATGTTCCTCCAGGTAGCTGATGTCTCCCAACTCTTGCCTGAGAGCATGTCCTCCCTTCTTCATTTTGCTGAATGCCACTCCTGGGTACCTGCAACAATAAATTCAAGTTCTGTAGGATAATGTTTTAGCAGACTGCTTCTCAGAGATGGCTTTCTGGTGGAGAGAAATGCCAAAGTCGAGGGTGGAGTGTAATGAATATTTGGCATTGATTATGAGGGATTTCAACTGCATGATTGATGCTCAGGTCATAGGGTGATGGCTCTATTTGATCTTTTCGATACCCCTTGCCTAACAATCATGTTAAAATCAATCCTGGATACTTAGTGGGATTTTCTGCAGTTCTGTGGACAAATGGAGGGAGAAGGAGGGTTTCAAATCACATCAATCATTATCAGTTTCAATAATGGCCTCGTTACTCATTTCCTCACGCAGTTATGCAACCTCCTATCCTTTCGGTGGTTTATCATGCCCTTTGATGATCACTGCTTTGCTGACGGGCTCTGATTTGATAGATTTCTTACTCTTTCTCTCTTTTACCTTTTCGGTGGTTAACCGCATTCATGAATTTGTCTGCTAGCCGCCGAAAACAAGGCTTTCGGTGGCTAATGAAATGCTGACCTTTTCACCCAAGCCACCAAAATTGTTTTCCCAATTTCACAGTGAAACTCAGCTTTTGGCGGATAGTGGTATCTCCGGATGTCCCTTTTAACCATCGAAAACCCGTCCTTTCGGTGGCTAATGAAACGTCAGAGCTTTCGCCTAAGCCGCCGAAACCACTTTTTCTCCAACGTCTTTTTGCCTGCTTTCGGTGGTTAACGCCCTTCTTGAACTGTTCACTAAGTTGCCGAAAGCAACACTTTTTGGTGGCTAATGAGATGTTTGAAGTCTCACCTAAGCCACCAAAAGTGCTTTTACCATTTACTCGACCGAGCCCACTTTCGGTGGTTAACCTTTATCCTACGTTAAACTGTTAGCTGCCGAAACAAAGCCTTTCAGTGGATAATGAGATGTTAAGAACCTCGCCTAAGCCACTGAAAGCTAAAACTTCCATTTTTTTCAACCATAGCAAAACCAGAGACCTTCAATTTGTTAGTCATCTTTAAATCTTTCATAACATGACTCGAATTCTTCATACTATCAAAATAAATTTATTTTGGGAGATAACAGACTGTAGCAATTGTCTTTTGATATCCTGGGTGACCAGAATATGGAGCTTGATGGATTTCATCCATAACAACTCTCCTCAAATCTGTTACATTTGGAATATAGACTCTGTTCTTATAAGTAAGAAGTCCATCTTCTTCCAATTTATATCCCTCATACCTCTTCTCAAGACTTTGTTGTTGTAATTTTTCTTTTACCTGCTCATACAATTCATCTCCAGCAGTGTGATGAACAATTTGCTGTCTCAAATATGATTGGAAAATACTAAGAGATTCCACGTGCATTCCCTGTACCTTCCTACTGATTGCATCAACTACCTTATTCTCCTTTCTTTTTATGTGCTTGATTTTGAAATCAAACTCACATAAAAACTCCAGCCATGTAGCATGCCTAGCATTTAGAATAGGCTGATCAAACAAGTACTTCAAACCACAATGGTCTGTCCTTAGCTCAAATCTTCTTCCCATCAAGTAATGCCTCCACATCTTGAGAGCATGTACTATGGCTGCAAGTTCTAGATCACGAGTATCATAGTTCTTCTCATGTTCCTTCAACTTTCTTGACTCATAACATATCACGTGGTTGTCTTGCATAAGGAATCCTCCAAGCCCTTGTCTGCATGCATCAATACACACCACAAAACATTTTTCTGGGTCTGCAATCTTCGAGACTAGTGCACTTGTGAGAAGATTCTTCAACTGTTGGAAGATTTCTTCACACTTCGATGTCCATTCGAACTTTATTTCCTTCTTTTACAAAGAAGTGACTGGATGTGCAACCTTGGAGAATTCTTCAATGAATCTCGTGTAGTATCCTGCAAGTCCCATTAAAGATCTTACATCTGTCACATTTCTTGGAGTAGGCCAATTCATAATGGTCTCAATCTTCTCAGGGTCTATAGATATGCCCTCATCTGAGATAATGTGACCCAAATAATGGATCCTATATCTATAGAAGTCACACTTTCTCAACTTTTCATACATCTTATGCTCCTTGAGCAATTGCAATGTCAATCTCATATGCTCTTCATGCTCTTCCTCATTCTTAGAATAGATAAGAATGCCATCAAGGAAAACAAGAACAAACTTGTCCAAATACCTGCTGAAGACACTATTCATAAGACACATAAATGTAGCTGGTGCATTTGTGAGACCAAATGGTGCCACTACAAACCCATAATGTCCATACCTTGTTCTGAAGGTTGTCTTATGAATGTCTTCATCCTTGATTCTTACCTGATGGTAACCATACCTCAAGTCGATCTTGGAAAATACCTTTTCTCCTCTCATTTGATCAAAGAGGTCATCAATCCTAGGAAAATGGTATTTGTTCTTTATGGTGAATTTGTTCAACTATCTATAATCAATGCACAACCTGAGTGTACCATATTTCTTCTTCACAAACATAACTGGTGCTCCCCAAGGAGACACACTCGGCCTGATATACTTCTTCTCCAACAACTCTTGCAGTTGCATCTTCAACTCTAGAATTTATGGTGTACTCATCCTGTAGGGTGTCTTGGACACTGGTTCTGCTCCTGGCACAAGTTCAATTGTGAAATCAATGTCCCTCTTTGGAGGAAGCCCTGGAATCTCATCCAAAAACACATCCCTGAATTCCTGCAACACATGAAATTCGTCCGACCTAGGAGTTTCATTCTCTGTTGCCTCCAAAATACGAGCTGCATGCAACTAACAACCTTTCCTATAGAACTTCTTCAACTGCATTGCTAAAACCTGCCTTACTGAAATCACCTTTGGAATTCCTTTCACAACTCTTGGGTTCCATTCTTCATCCATGCATTCAAAAGTCTTATTATAACAGTTAATCTTTACCTTGTGAGCTTCTAAGCAATCCATTCCGATGAGAACATCATAGGAATCAAGTGGTAGAACATTTAGATCTACATAAGAGATTAATCCATTCATAACCAATGGACATTTCTCTACCACTTCACTAACATTTCTCTTAGTTCCAGTGGCTAGTTGAACTAACCAAGATTTTCTATGCTTTACTTTCTTGAAAGCACAAATATCCACTACTCTAGGAGTAATGTAATTGTGAGTAGAACCAGGGTCAATCAAAATAGAAACATATTGCTTAACAATCTTACCTGCAACTTCAACCACCGTTCATTGGTGATTTGCTTGACGGTCCTCTAGTGCTGCATACATCCTAGGGACGGCCCTTGCTACTTGACCCACTATTTCTACCTCTTGAATTTTGTAAGCTGGCCTTGCTTTCTCATTCTCAAGTGGACAACTCCTGCGCATGTGGTGTCCTCCACATTTCCAACATTGGAGAGGTTCTCTGTTCTGATGTGGTTCTTTAGTATTTTCTCCCATTTCCTTGACTGGTTGCTTCTCAGCTTGTGATGGATGCCTCTGTTGATTCCTGAAGTTAAAAGGTTTGAATCCTTTCTTCCTTTGGTCATACTTCTCATTCCTTTTGTCCTTCCATGTATTCTAGTAATCAGGTTTTTCTTTGCTCTGCTCATAGCAATACTTAGCTTTCCAGATTGATTCTTCCAGAGTTCTAGGTTCATAGAACTCAATTCTGTCTTTGTAAGACTGAGGCAATCCACTTAGGAAATGCTGGATCTTCACTTTTTCATCCTTGATGTACCTGACATACCTCAACAATTCCAAAAACTTGTTGGCATACTCTTCCATGGTTTTCTGTCCCAATCTCAGCTCATGGAACTCCTTAATTTTGTCATCATAATACCTATCAGAGAGGTATTTCTACTTGAAATACTTCTTGAACTGTTTCCACTTAAGTCTTATTTCACTGATCCTCTTTACTTTCCTGAAGTGCTCCCACCAAATGGATGCTCTTCCAGTCAAATTGAATATGGCTACTCTTGCCTTCATGTTTCCTGAATAGTCCTGAACTTGGAAATACTTATTTATCCCAAGAAGCCAAGCTTCAACTTCTTGTCCCGTCTTTACCTCACCATCAAACGTAGGAGGTTTAGCTTTCTTAAATTCATCCTGAGAGCGATCCCTGTGGCGCCTCTTTCTCTTGCTTTTGTGAGAATAATATCTTGAACCATCAGTGGATCCTTCGGAGTCAGATGAATCACTAGGATATCTCCTTCTTCTTCTTCTGGTACTGCTCTTACTACATTCTGGTTTTGTTGTACGTCACCCCGAGCTCATCCATCGTTGGATGTCTGTCAAACTTTGCAACATATAAGCATTCAACTGATGCTGCTCCTCTTGGGATTTGATAAAGATTCTCATGGTGGCTGCAAACTCTAGTGGTGTCTCTCGACATCTCCTTCCATTAGATTCTATAACATCATTTCCAACTCGGACGTTTCCCCCCATAGCATCTTGCGCATGCTCGTAGGAATTCCGTGCATCATATATGTCATCGGTTCTCGTGGCTGAACCAAACTCACTTTACCGAGTCACACTACCTGGAATAATTTCTTTGAAGGTGACTATGATTCTGCAAAATGTGTTAATAACACGATTGTTAGCTGCATAACATTCATATGAATCATACGTTACTTACCTGCACATGGAAAAATATCATATGGACAACTTGTCAAAACATAAAATTTTTCTTTTCCCCAACGAATGATTATCATTTTCCCATCTTTCTGGCCCTTGCAGATTTCTCTGAAAACCTGCTGATTTTCCCTGTCAAAACCCTGTTTCGGATCCATCTTCAGTTTTCTTTCGTTACGTTGGAAAGATCTTCTACTTTCACCTGCCGCTTTGTCGGCTCATTCTTCCCTTTCTCTTTCGCCACCATAGCAGATCCATTTCCCTTTTATTTTCGCCGCATTGCGACTCTGTCTTCCTTTCTCTTCCGCCACCGTAGCGGCTCCTTCCTTTCTCTTCTTTCCTCGTTGGCTCCTTCCTCCTTTCTCTTCTGCCCCCGTAGCGCATTAGAAGGATTTTCCATTTCCAGCCGTCGTTGCGGCTTGGTCTTTGTTTTTCTGTCGTTGCGTCAGCTTCAAATTTTTCTTCCATCAGCTGTAGCGGTCCCAACTTCTTCTTCCACCCGCCATTGCAGCTCTATTTTCCTTCTTCATCAGCTCCTTTATTTTCCATCCGCTGTTGTGGCCAAATCTTCTACTTCATTTCGTCGCCATTGCGGTTTTAACTTCTTTTTCTGCCGGCCACCGTTGCGGCTCAAATCCTCCTTAGTTCGCCGCTGCTGCGGCTCATACTTACCTTGTCTACCGCTGTGCATCAACTCTTTCTTCCACTTCTAGTGGCCACCATTGCGGCTCATACCAAACTTACATCCGTCGAAGTCTTCGAACTCATTGAAGTCCCCGAACTCGTCGAAGTTTCCGCTATAACGGGGCGAACTTTGGTTGTCGTTCGCCGCTCGTTGGCTGGTCCCAGTCGATGTTCATCGATGCAAACCCGATTCTCCAACTGCCGTTACAGAAATAATTTGTGCTTTCGCCCGCCCTGCTACGTCGGAAGGGAATCCCGCTGAAGGCTCTACTGTTGCGGAAAGAGCTTTAGTTGCCGCCTGCAGTTGTGGCTCCCTTCGAAAAATGCGGCCATCGACGCATTTCTGGAAACCCAGCCACCGATGCGTCTTGCCTTCAACCTTTCTCAGCCATCGTTGCAGCTTGTCAACTTTTCGGTGAGAAGATCCTTTTTCCTTCGCCGAAGTATCGGCTCTGAACTTCATTTCCTCGCTGATGTATCGCCTTCGATTCTTCTAACTGGGTTGATAGGAAATTTCTCATACTTAGAGAAATTTTTGGAAAATTTCCTTTTCTATGCTTCTTTTTCATGCTGACCACAGAGGTAATTCTACCCTCTATTAGATTCTCTCCCTGGCCCATTGAGGCCCAATGCTGCAACCAAGTAGCTATGATACCAAGCTATCACGTCCCCACCCCTCTACTCAGCGGAGAGGACGCTGCCCAAACATGATGCTAACTAATCCAGGAAACTAAGCCCGACGGACACGATATAAAAATGCATTGAACTAATAACAGACACAGATGCATAAATGATTATCAAAAAATGAAATCAAATTCATTCATTCACAGCATTTAACATGTTCATTCGAGTTATGAAACAAAACACAGCTGCAAGGATTTAAACACAAAGATACTTATCTTAGTAGAAACTTGTCCCGCAACCAGCTACGTTGCTGCAACATTCCACCCAACCATAGGCCAGTGTACTCATCAATTTCTTAGCAACACCGCCACCCCCAAGTTGGGCATGATTTCCACAAGGAATAAGGGGGACACTAGTAGGCTCACACGTAGCCAAGGATATACAAAAACTCAGCCAAGCCAACACAGTTGGGTTTATCAGGCTATACAGGAGTTGGAAAGGCTGACTACTAAGCTAGAAAGCTCCCCAAAGAGATATGGACACCTGTACCAGAAATAGCCTGAATTTTAAAACATCTACGCACCCAACACAAAGAAGCATCCCCTTGTTTGCTATACAGTCCCTTGGGTTATGCCTTCCCTTCCAGTGCTATTTAGGGGGTGTAAAGAAGAAATCCAGCTCTCTAGGTCTTTCTGTGAGGCTCCTGCACACACTAGGTTTGTCAAGCAAGCTCAGACCCTATTTCCACTCCAAAGAGAGTCCAAAGAAAAACAACCATATACACACAACAATAACAGCTCTGGGGCTGAAGGGAGAACATCGCAAAGACCAAAATCAGTTATGGAAAATGGGTAAAAACAACTCAGACTGTGATAGTCGATTTTCTAGAGTTGTTTATAGCCCTAACGTGGCCAAAACGACTCAGAAACACCCCCAAATTCATGGGGAAGACAACAACGACCTCTCCTTCTGTGTGAGAGGAAGAACATGACCCCTCTCATGAAGGGAATTACACACATAGAAACAAATCGGGGAAGAAGAACCAAACGTGAATGTCTGCCTGCATGAGGAAACAAAACATCTGCCTATGTGAGTTTAGAATAATTGGTTCTCTCTGCCCACCATGAGGAGCTGAATGCGATCCCCCCCTCCTTGGGGCATGCGTGTGGTCAAGAGCTGACAACCTTCTACCAGGACTAACGCTGCCCATGCATACGTTTCCCCAAGGCAATAACTGCCCAATTAACTCTTGGGAATGAAATCGGTTGGTGGATAGGATAAGGAATGGATGAGTAAGAAAAACTGTGGTTGGAAGCTAGATGGGTTCATCTTTTGATACATCGTTGTTCCCCAATGGCTCAGAAGTTAAACATCCCCCCCCTTATCCTTAGGAAAATCATGCCCCTTCTCATTATTGTTGCATTGACATAGCTGGTTGTGGGTTTTTAATTAATATTGCACATGTACATGGTGTCCAACATTATATTGTGCCAGGCTAGCACACAATACCATCGGCATATTTTTTTAATCGCCGAAACATAAAATTATAATCCATGGTGGTGCTTTTTCCTTTAGCTCCTCACCATGATTAATTACAATATATACATCATATACATTTTAATGCAAACTGGGTAAAAAACCGGGGTGTTACATTAGGAATCTTCGGGCAATAAGAAACTTGCCAAAGATCACAAAACCTTCAAATTCTATATGTATACATTGTCAACTAGGGAAGCAAACTAGATTAAGGTTCAAAACAAAAGAATACTCAACCTCAAAACCTTTAGATTTGGTTCACACTGACCTCTGTTGACCTACAAGGACCAAAAGTTTGCAAGGAGAGTCCTACTTTATGTTGTTCATTGATGATTTTACTAGAATGGCTTGGGTATTTTTTCTCAAGGAAAAATCAGAAACATTTAACAAGTTCAAAGATTTTAAAACCCTTATTGAAAATGAAACAAAGGCAAAAATAAAATGTCTTAGATCAGACAATGGCGGTGAGTTCAACTCAAAAGAGTTTGATCTCTTATGTGAAACCCATGGAATTAAGAGACAATTCTCTGTTGCCAGAACACCTTAGCAAAATGGGATTGTTGAGAGGAGGAATAGAATAATCCAGGAGGTTGTAAGGACTATGCTCACTGAAGCAAAATTGTCTGATGGATATTGGAGGGAAGTTGTAAGCACAACAATACACATAGTAAATAGAGGCTAGCTCAAGATTAATAGTAATAAGACTCCTTATGAGCTATGGTTTGGGATAGCTCATTTGGTAAAATACTTCAAGGTATTTGGAAGTAAGTGTTACATCAAAAGGCTTGATGAGAATCTCAAAAAATTTGATGCTAGATCCGATGAAGGTATATTTCTTGGATATGCTTCTGCCAAGAAAGCATACATATGCCACGATCTTAGATTACATAAGATTGTTGAGAGTGCAGATGTTAAAGTGGATGATTTAAAAACAAAGAATACCAAACATCAAGAGACCATAATTACCAATGAAGACGAAGATGATGATGAGTCAGTTGGTACACAAGTAGATGAAGGGTCAGTTGGTACACAAGAATATGAAGAAGAAAATGAAGATATACAAGAAGATGAAATGAATACTAGAGAAGAAGAGGAAGATATTCGAGAAGAAGAGATAAAAGAAGAATCCCCAAGAAGAGACACAAAGACACCTTCGATAATAACTCAAAGGAATCATCCTGAAGACCTAATTATTGGAGATAAAAGCACCGGAGTACAAACAAGAAGACAATTGTTGTATCAAACAGAAATAACACTCTTGTCACATATTGAGCCTAGCTCAATCAAAGAGGCGTGTAAAGATGAGAATTGGGTCAATGCTATGAATGAAGAAATGGACCAAATTGAAAAGAATCAAACTTGGGAACTAGTTCCAAGACCAGAAAATAAGAATGTCATTGGAACTAAATGGGTGTTTAAAAACAAAGTAAATGAAAATGGGCAAGTAATGAGGAAAAAACCCAAATTGGTATGTAAAGGGTATGCTCAGGTTGAAGGAGTAGATTTTGAAGAATATTTTGCACATGTGGCCATATTATAGGCAATTAGGATGTTCTTAGCCTTTGCCAGCTACAAAAAATTGAAAGTATACCAGATGGATGTCAAGTCATCATTTCTCAACGGAAACTTAGAAGAGGAAGTCTATATTGAACAACCAGAAGGATTTCAATTAACTGATAAAGGAGACTATGTCTGTAGACTAAAGAAAGCATTTTATGGGCTAAAACAAGCACCCCGAGCATGGTATGCAAGGCTAGATTCTTATTTACAAGTACAAGGCCTCAAAAGAGGATCACTGGACAATAATATTTATTGTAAAATTGTTGATGATAGCGTGATTATTGTGGAACTATATGTTGATGATATTATATTTGAGAGTGATGATGAAAAAATGAGTAAGGACTTTGCTAGGAGGATGCAACAAGAATTTGAAATGTCTTTACTTGGTGAACTAAATTTCTTTCTAGGATTACAAGTAGTACAGTCCAAAAGGGGAATGTTTATCCATTAGTCCAAGTATGTTAAAGATATAATCAATAAATTCCAGTTAGAGGATTGGAAATCTGCTTGTACACCTATGACCGTAGGATTCAAACTAAGCAAGGAAGATGAGTCCAAGGTTGTAGATTCAAAACACTATAGATCAATGATTGGGAGTTTACTCTATGTAACAACTTCCATTACTGATATCAAGCAAGCTGTTGTAATGGTGGCTAGATTCCAAGATGCACCAAAAGAGAGCCATGTTCAAGCTGTGAAAAGAACCTTTAGGTACTTAAAATGAACCATAGATCTTGGATCATGGTACCCTATCAAGAATTCATTCTCTTTAAAAGCCTATTCAGATGTAGATTGGGCAAGTTGTATAGATGAAATGAAAAGTACAAGTGGAGGAGCATTCTTCTTGGGAGAATAATTGGTAGCTTGGACAAGCAATAAACATACCTCAATTTCTCTATCTACCACTGAAGCTGAGTATATTGCATCAGCAGAATGTTTCACACAAGTGGAATGAATGAAACAAACATTGAAATACATCAAAGTAGTGTTTGAAGAACCCATTATTATCTACTATGATAATACAAGTGCTATAAGTCTCTCCAAGAACCTTGTCCAACACTCTAAAGAAAAACACGTTCCAATAAAATACCACTATCTAAGAGATCAGGCTGAAAATCAGAACATTAAATTGGAATATGTCCCAACACAAGAACAAGTTGCAAACATTTTTACTAAACCCTTAAGCAGAGATGTATTTGAATATATTAGGAAAAGATTAGGAGTAGTCTCTCTTCCAATCTAATCTCTCAAGAAAATAATGCATCAATTGGCATCAGTCCAGGGGGACATAGTGATCAAAGTAAAGGGGATTCGTTCAACCCTTTTCCCTTGATGTCAAAAGGGGAGAAATAAAAATAGTCTTGCCATCAATGGCAAAGGGGCAGGTTATTGGAAATATGGAAAATATACATGTTGGCATTAATGGAAAATATAATGATGACAAAGCAGATGGTGTTAATTGTTTGATTTGCTGACTGTGATGATATGATGCCATGATAGTATGTAGTTAAGCATGTTCATACAACATAAATCCATGCTGTTGAAGCCCTCCATTTGTTGCCTTTGGCTGATGAAAGGTTGAAAAGAGAACTCTGAGACCAACCTTTAAATTGGAACAAGACCCTGAGTTGGGAAACGTAAATTCATATGAAGAACCAGAAGACAAATCATGCCTTGATGCATTTGCTATGTTAGAAGAGAAAGTTCAAGGTGAACCACAAGCTGGTAACACTGAAAAAGTATTTATAGGAAAGGTTTCTATAAATGATGGTTCCACAACAGTATGTTCAAGAATCGTTGATGAGGAAGGTAGCTCTAATGGAGTAGATCTTGATATGAATGTAGGAGTTTACATTTGTGATGGTAATGAACGGAGAAATATGTTTTAGAAGGTTCTAAGTCTACCAAGAAAATGTATTGTGGTGTATGTGTAAGAGAAATTGAATGGTGCGATGAATAGGGTATGCAAACGCGGTGTATTTTGCTGCGTCCTTGGATCGTGGTTGCTATATTGGAGGGATTAAAACGTAGAAGAGACAAGGAAAGAATTCCTATGGAGGAATTGCTATGAAGCAACTGCTATGGAATCTCAAACAAACCCTATTGTCCGCATCCATATGACAAGCAGAGAAACGATTCAAATGTTGTTTTTATATTGAACAAAATGAATGATCTTCTCACAAAGTCTTTCACCAATTATGTGGATCTCAAACGTGCAGCCTTAAAGGAAGACCTTGAGGCTGATTCTGAGATGGAGATGGTAGATATGGATACTGAACAAAATCTTGGGTAGTTCTTTGAAGAATTCGGTGGTATAAAATAAGACATGGAAACTATCAAGGAACTTCTTGTGAAGCTGCAAAAGTTTAATGAAGAAAAAAAATACACTCATAAATTCCCAACCATAAAATATTTAAGAGGCTGGATGGATAGAGAAATCACAGTGGAGAAGAGTGAAGAGTTGCAGGAGGAGACTCTGCAACCATCCAATCAGGATATCAACGGTGTAGATTGATTCGATGATTAGGATTTATCCCACATTGGAAGTGTGGAAAGGTTTTTATGTGTTTATATGCACCAACATCACTATTGTTGTTCGGTGCGTAGAGTGAAGGTATGGTGGGGGATCTAGGTGTTTGGACTCCACGAGTAGTCACCATCCTGGAGCCCTGGATGACCTGTCAATGCCCTACCTTTTTGGAAGAAGTGGCAACATCTGTTGATTTACCGAGGAGATGATCTGGTTCGTTGGATTAATATATTTTTTACACGAAGGTTATATGAAGTGATCGTTTGCTTATGTGCGTTAGTCATTTTGGTTGGAAGTAAGAATGCCATCTTTATTTGAGTTTTTTGGCATAATGCCAAGTTTAGAGGATCACCAAAGTTAGTTAAATCCTTGCAAAAAAAAATGATGGAACAAAATTAACAATGGAACAAAATTAAAAAATGATGGAACACAATTAAACAATGGAACAAAATTAAAAAAATGACAAACTTGTTATGTTTTTATAATTTTTTTTTATGAAGAGGTGGGATGGTTATGAAGATTTATATTGAATATTTTTAAGAACTATAAATATACCGATATGTGAAGGAGAATCTATGTGACTGTATAAGAGCAAAATCCATGCTATTCATAGTATAACACATAACATTTACAGATTGATGAACAAAGGGTGGTTGGGAGGAGCTAGGGCAGGTTGGTGCCTGTAGGGGAGTAGGTGCTTCATAGTCAGTTGTAACTGTATAAATATGGTTGTGGGTGCATCCTGATCAGTTGGTGCTGATCCAAAGAGGAAGAAAAAACATCTTCCTTCTATTGTATATTGTAAAATTCAAATTTTGCAGTTAATAGAAAAGTATTGGTGGTTTTTTCCCAATTGGGTTCCACGATAAATTATTGTGTTCAAATTTTTTATTATATCTACAAACCATAATTAACTAGGTAAAAATTGGTTTGGAAATTGTGTCACTGATTCACCCCCCTCTTAGTTACAAGACCTGATCCATCATTATAGTGATTAGATATAGAGTAGTAGTTGGGTCTAAAATAATCACTAACCTCTAAACAATTACACAAAAATCAAACAAACTTTCAATCAAGTTTAGCATAAACTAGGTTTGTTCCTATGTCCCTAATACCTCATAGATTATCGGTATTAAAAGAATTCCTACATATCGCTGGATTTATAAAACTTAACCAATAACCAAAACCTCGATAATACAAGATAGATGAGTTGTGATAACAAACTGCAAACAATGAGTTATCACTATTTTGAATTGAATGTGATAATTCAGAAACAAAATAAATCATCTCACTACCATTCATCAAATCTATATCTAACAATACAAGTACTAGTCAAATTAGTGAAACTTGCAAGCCATTATCAACGTTCATCAATGACACCATTTCTAGTTTTATCTGCTCACCTTGGAGAAGACTAGAAACCAATCGAGCCAGTGCAAATACTCATCGTGAAATCACAGAATTTATGCTTTGAGAATCCATGATGTATGAGGGTTTTTCTTCTTAAACATATTCTGATTGTCTTGTTCTCCATCAACAAGAATATATAGCAGCCCTCCATAAAATAACACTATCTAGTATTACAAAAATAAATTGGTGTTGTGATCCCCTTGTTATACTGAATTTTCTTCGTATTCAATACTTTCTATGGAAGGTCAAGGTACATCTGCTTGAGTAGAAGAAGATTCTCATTCCTTTCTCCTAGTAGCTCCCATCTCTCGTTATTAATTGTGAATCCCCAAGAGGATATGGAAGGTTTTTTGTCCTTATTGTGTATATTTTGTTCCCATATAACTATATAAGCTTCCACTCGATTCTTCAAATCTAGAATGTTGTGTTCTGCTTTGATGTTAAGTGCAATGAAGACAATAGGGCTTAGGAGAGAATTGGTCTGATGTTATATGGCAGTAAATTATGTCTTCAAGGCTAGCTCTTCCCGTTCATCCATGACACCATTTTTAGTTATAAATGTTAGAAGCCTAGAGGACATCACATAAGATCCCTATAGACAAAAACTTTGTACCAAGGGGAAAATCACTACAAAAAGAGGTAAAAGTACTTCAGTTTCATAAACAAGAGTACAATATCCAATACATGAACATCAATCACCATGGCAATGTTTGAGTTGTCACAAATTGCAAGGACATAGAACAAAAGAGTGTAGCCTAGTATTCTAATGAGATCCATATAGTTAGGGGTCACTCGACATGGTTAACATTGCTCGTTGGGTTTCCCACTCCTCTTTAGTCAACATGGTTTGATTAATACAAATTACAATTCCATTGCCCAATACCATCAGGCATTACTTATGAAAAGAGGCTATTCACACTCAACACACACAATATTAGATAAAGTAATAGTAGAATGACATGTCCATGCACAAGATTCTAACAACAATGGGCCTAATTTCAATTACTTGCATATGGTAGTTGGAACTTGCAACAAGCATCTAGCAGTAAGGAATATTTTTATCACATGCTTGTGTTTAGTTTTAGAATGACTTCAACTAAATAATGAAGGAAAACACCTCCATAAAAGTTTTTACTTTGTGGTTTTCTATGAATTTTGTTCCTAATTCTCAACCCATGCAAACCAAGATCAAGAGCACTCGTATCTAACAAATGATAGTGGAAGTTAGGATTAAAAGTGGGGAAGAGGGTCAACCCCTTGGTTCAATGTCATACCTTTGTTCTTTATGCTTCGGAAACAAAACTATTATATTAATGTGAGAGAGATGATAAACCCTCCAAAACAAAAAAAAAATTGAATAAAGAAGATTATAAAGACCTTCAAACATGTTAATTGTTCTATTGGAATCCCATCTTATTTATAATGAAATTCTTAAGCAGTGAATGCTAAATAGAGTTTGGAAATGGACTTGATGTTGTTTGTAAGATTATATATTTGTTGTGTTTTTCCTTATTTGGTATGATGGTGAAGGTAACAAATGCTCTAGAGTTCATCATGATAACCATTATTGGATTATTTTCTACCTTCTTATTTAAGAATCAATTATAGTTTCCTTGCTCTTTATTTTCCTCCCATACAAAAAATCAGAGCACATTTTCAGGGGTCACACTCTTAGCACCTGTTAAACTTATGGATTTAATCTTCCCTCAAGAAAATATGTTGACCTTATTGTATTTATTATGGCCATTGGTTCACCTTTGTGTAATCATTATTATATGGTTATTTTGGCTATTTTAAGCTAAGGCGGACCTAGTCAAACACTCTTAGGGTAATTCCCTATCCCTTCATGGTGTATAAATACATCATTTCTCATTTGTTATGTTCATCAAAGTGACCCCTTCATCAATAAGAATCCTAAGGGAAATATCTCTACTTCACTCTCTTTTCAAGATATTGTGTTTTTCTCTCTTATGTGCCCTTATGGTTATGACTATGTCTTTATATATAACACTAGTGTTCTTGCATTGTTTTCTATCGAATATTTATATTTTGAGTGGATTAGTGTTTGTTTATTAGTTCACCATAGGTTTTCTACTTCTTGTGAATCTTAACATGGTATCAGGGCTAGCACGAACCTATCTCACTACCCTATCTAATGTTATTTTTCTAGTGTTTATCCCTTTTTCATATTCATCTTTTGATTGGATTAGAGTTTATTGGTTAGTTTACTGTATATTTTCTATTTCTTGTGAATCATAACATGGTATCAAAGCTAGCACAAACCCATCTCACCACCCTATATAATGTTATTTTTCTAGTGTTTATCCCTCTTTTATGGAAAACATAACTATCTCCTAGGGTTTTCCTAATTTCCTTTTTAGTATTTATACCATACCTATCCTAAGATGATTGAAATCCTCCATTGTTTGAATTGATATATATATATATATCATTTTGCTTTATTGTATCACAGATTTCCAGAATATGTTAGTACTCTAGTGCTTTTCTAGGTATATATAAGACCAACACATTGTTCCTCTACTTTTACATTGATAGATATGGCAGATTTGTTGAACTGTATTGCAGATTTTTGGAAGAAGTTGGTATTCATATTACTTTGGGTATAAAAAATGTGTTTTACACCTAGTCCAAAGTGGACCACTTATGGCCCTTAAGGGATGAGATGACATGTAGTCATCTATAGATAGGGAACACCAATGTGTAGATGACAAAATTCAACAAACAAATTTCCAAATGGAAACAATAGTTTGTAGATGACATACTCAAATACATGATACATGATTGAGATGTTGATTTATACTATTTGTAACGTTCTCTGAGAGTGCTTTAGTGATTCTGAGAGTAGAGTGGCGATCCTACATATTCACCAACTAGCAGAAGACATCAACCTGTTCTAGCTAAATCACTTGGAAAATTATTGAATTGTCAAGTAAATAGGGAATGTTCAAACATTGGCAGATGTTCACTTCTATATTTTAACTGATATTTTCCAATTAATTTCAGATGAACCATGAAACATCCAGTTATGGAGGATCAAGGCTTCTAAAATATCCACGATGTCATCTTTTCCATTAGTGTTTATTGCTTAGTTGATATAGATATATATACTTGTGATCGAGTGGGGGAATGTTCCTCTATGGATTACCTTACCAATCACAAATTTAAATATTCACCATGATTTGTATTAATCATTTAGGATAAAAGTGATTTATCCTAAATGTTGACTAAGAGATTTGGTTAATATTTCCATCCTAATCACCAATATGTAAGGTGTTAGGATCTAGAGAAATTCTCTCATTGAGGTGGTATTATCCATTGTACTGTATGATAAAAATTTGGAGAAAATATAATTGAGTTGGCTAGGTATCCTTTTTTGTCATATTGTTGTTCACTTGCTTATTTTAACAAATAGGACCAATTAACATGGATTGGTAGACTAAACCATTTCTCTTCTTCAAAGCAAAGTCTCGTGGATGTACACAAATATTTGTTCCTCCCACCATGAATGATCCCACCATGACTGACAACAATGATCTCATATATTTGAAGAAATAGGAATATGTTGGGCTAATCACCCTATATATTGAGACATATTAGATACATCATACTAACGCTAATAAATAACAAAATAAATATGGGGACTCTGGCTTATTGAATACAAATAAAGTCAATAGACTTGAAATGTATCGTTTAAACCTTAGGCTATGTGACTCTGATAATGCTTAGGAATATATAAAAGATTCAAGAATTTGAACACTGGTATCATCACTTTTGTCTATTAATATTTTGAGTAAATATGGAGATGTTTGAACTTTAAAACTTTTATTAATCAATAACTGCATATATGGATCTCATAAGACAAATCAAACACACAAATCATTCAACCATAAGACACAAGATATACCCTGGGAAAACCCCCCAAATATAGAGGATGAAAGACCCAACAATTCTTTGAGTATGATAGATAGATTTGCAGAGATTGGTTTACAACACATTAGTAGATTGCCTAATAAGATATATCACCTCAACAATACAGAATAGATATCCAATACAACATTGTGATCAACTGTAATGAACTTTCCATATTCCTATCATATTAATAACAATTCGAATACCATGCCATGCAAACCCTAGAAAATTGTTGCATGTCAATCATGCACCCAATCATGCACCCATGTATTGCAAATTCAAATTAACTAGAGGAGCATCACACACTAGTGCATGGGATCCTCCCCATGCAAACATTAGCGCCCTTTCTGCACTAGTGTCAAGTCAGTGTCCTCAGAATCTTCTCCATGCACAATACATGCACCATGCCATCCAAGAATAATTTTAACGGAATGCTAACTAAATTTGAATTGAACTGCATCTTCAACTGAATGCATGAGCAAAAATTTAGGAGCTGACTAAGAGTCATATTGATTCACTCTTAGTGCCCTCAATGCTTCACTATTAATGCCATCCATGCAAATCATTTTATTTACTATTTTTATCTTTGCATGGATCACTTATAGATTTCTTATTTTTACTGATACATTCTTTAATACAACTAAGGTTTTATTGAAGCCTTTACATTTCCCTAGAGGTATGCATGGATAATTTGAATCCTTTATCTTTCTCTATGCTTTATCTCATTATCATTTACTTTTATTGCATGGTCAACACATGTATTAATTATTAATCCATTTTATCATATCATACTCAGAAGAATTGTCACACATATTGATGACCACATATATTACCCCAAACCATATAGTCATATGCTAGAATAATTCACTCTAGAGGTGATGAGTCTCTAGAGGATAATTAATAGATTTATCCATCTTGAATGACCATGGTTAGTAATACATCACATAGTATAACCACTTTACACAGTAAAGTATGCCACCTCAACAAATGAGGTCCACCTAAATGAGTATCCATTCTATGGATGACTTCATTAGGATCATTGCTCGATATTAATCACAAGCCCGTCTCCAGTTAAGGAGAACCATCTCATAGGGTAATGTTTATAAGAATAATTGACTTGATAAAACATAAGTACATACTTTATACAACACAAGTTTACAATCTTGATACAACACAAGGCCAATCTTGATACAACACAAGACTCCAATCTCAATATAACACAAGATCATAGTAGTAGCATCCCACCTCAACACATGAGGATATAGATAGGACTTGATACAAAACAATGTCATAATATGATACAACACAAGTCCAAAGAATGAATCCTGATGATGTATGTTCAACATTGACAACATGGCTACATAAATTCCAAAATATGTGATTATTGCTATGGGTAATATTTCTCCAACATTCAAGTCCTATTCCATTATTTGTTATAACATTCCTCTATTTGTAAAGGGTTACATTACTCCTTCCATAGAGTATATCTTCTCCAATCTAATCCATCATCACGTAACTTTGAGGAATATGGGATAATTTTCCTTTGATAAAGCCCATCCTAAATATACCTTGATCCCTTGCAAGCATGAGGTTAACAGCGAGAACTTGGTATAATAAAAAACTCATTTGCAGTTACTATCATAAGGAGGGTCATGCCTTCAAGATTTGCTCCTGTCTTGCGAATTTGAAGATCTTGTTGGACATGTATGGTAGTGTTTGTATGTTCCTAGATCAAATGGAGTGGCCCATTTTTTGTATGTTTTGAGTAGCTTTTGGCCCACAATTTTGTGGCCCATTTAAAACTAATTCCAATCAAGGAATCGAGGTTGTAATCTAATATAAGTTAATGGATTATGGTTTTGGGTGCTATAATATTTCATTGCAAACAACAAAGATAATACAAAGAGAGAATGGAGAAACATGTATGAATGTTGGTTTTCCAGGTTTTGGGTTTCCAGGGTAAATATTTATGTAATGTGTGTGTGTGAGCCATTGTTAATTATTGTGTTTCAGATTTTGTTTGGTATTGTTTTTATTTACATCTCTTGAATTATAGACAACATCACATGGGGGATAAAGTAGTGAGTTACGGTTGGACAAATGGGTCATTAAAGATATGAATGATGAATTTAATGCGGTTTCCTTTATATCTTATGATGAATATGATAATATGCATAAAATAGGGAAGACTACTTCCTCACAAAGTCAAAACAAGTTTATTACAATGGTAGCTAAGGTTGACAACACCAGTTTTGGATATTTGTGACATAATCCATTGACACCATATCAGTCAAATTAATAATTGGAGGGATTTAGGGATGAATTTTGGTAATCATAGGGCTACAACAACAGGGTTTTTCTTCAAGCAATTCATCTTCATTTTTCTCTTGGTCTTACTTGGACAGAGAGTAGCATTTGAAGTAGTTTTTGCTCCTTCAACTTCATATGAAAATATAAGTATTTGGCATCTCTATTTATATTCACCCTTATGTGTGAGAAGGGTTTGATGTTCATGGTCACTTGAGGTATACTTGTTCTTCTATTAATGAATCTATCATATGAAAGGTTACTGGATTTTTTCCCTAAGGAGAAGAGAGAGTTTTCCTAGGATAAAATATGGTGCCTAATGTGCATGTATATTTATGTGATTTGATACATTTAATTTTACTGTCATATGTAATTAATGTGGTTGATACTTTCATGTGTAATTATGCTAAGAAAATTGTAAAAAATGCACACATAATTACCTGTGTATGAAAGTAGTTAAAAATTTCACATATATGGTAGAAATATCCATATGTAACCCTATATAATCATCAATGGTGAGCGAGTACAGCTGAACCCAATCATGAGAGATCTTATTAAAGGTAGGACTTCCATGGTCCTTAAATTACAATTCTCTCGTTCGAAAAATCACACATGGGATCTCCCACAAATGTCCAATAATACATATCCATATCAAGCTCATAAGGAAAATGCACATCATTATATCCACGGCAACCATCTTCATTAGCGGAAATATACTCAAGCCTATCATCTTCAAAAATTTTGTCTTGAAGAGAAAAAGAGAGAGAAAGGCTCACCAAACCTTTCATCATGAGGGAAACGAGAAGAAGCATCAACTACATCTTCATCCATTTCTTCAGCAACCATTTCAATGGGGAATGCATCCTCAAGAGCTTCTTCATTTTGTTTTAGATCTGCATAAAGAAGCAATTTTGGTTGATCCAAATTGAGAACCTCTTCACTTCTGCATGAAATGAAGATCATGGACATATTCCTCATAACATGTGTGGAACAAATGCTCAAGTACAACACTCCCGAACCTTGAAGAATTATAGATGGGAGGGCCAAGAAACCAATACTAATTGTCTTCTTCATCATGCAAAGGAATCTTTTGACTTTCTTCCAAAGGGCCCAATACATCATAGGAATCTTCAAAACAATGACAAGGCGATATCACCATTTCTTCACTTTCTTTGATTAGGGATTCTTGGTTTTCATGTGCTTCTTCTTTGACCTCCTTCTCTATATATTCATCACAAACTTCCCAGGCTTCACTTTCTTGAGGATCTTTATCTTCATGTTCAAAAGTACCATCCTCTTCAAGCATAGGGCTCAAGATGTCGTCCTCCTTGGATTCTTTAACAAAATCCTCAACAAAAGATCCTTGGACAATTTTTTCTACTGAGATATTTCTAGGGGTTGATCTTTTCCATGGATTTATTTGACAATATATTCATCTTCTATCAATGGACTAGAAGCATCTTCTTCCTTCGTTCCTTCTTCTTCCTTCAAGGATGGTCCAAGACCCTCTGCAATAATTTTTTGTGCATCATAGAAAGTGTTGATCTCTTGAACTTTAGGTAGCCATTGATTAATGTTGTTAGGGAACCAACGTTTACAAAATGCTTCCAAAAATACTAAAAAAGATGTAATTGTTTGTTTTCGAAGACATTCATACCAACTCTTGGCATAATCCTTGAATCCAAATGAGAAGTAATCCATCATATTATTTTCATAAAGGATGCCATTATCCACTTGACATTTGAAAAAGGTCCCAATACAAGTAAAGTTGAATCTCCATTTCCATGAAACTTTGGAGTTTCCCCTATAGATACATCTAATTCTTCATGAGTGGGAGCCCAAATATTTGAAAATCTAAATGGCCACAGATTTCAAGAAACCAATCAGGATATTACCCAAAATAAGAATAGATGTTTGTCATATTGAATATAATTCTTGAGTAGAGTCGCCAAGATGAACATTTTCTTATTAACTGACAGATGTGTTCATCCTTTATACATAAAATATCATCAATAGTTGAGGCCTTTGTCTTGAAGTGCGGATATTTGTTGTATTTTCTTCAGTGGAGTTTCTAGATAAGATCTACCAAGTTAGTGCTCAACAATAATATTATCAAAGTACAAAATAAAAACTTATCTCGACATCCTGAAATGCTTTCTCACAAAATATGTCTTCATTCTTGGGAGATGGAGGCTTTGACTTGAGCAATGTGCCCAAACTGTCATGCAACAATCTTCAAGCGGTCCCTAGCAGTGGTACCAAAAAATGCTACCACACAATTTAACATCCTTTTGATAGGTCATGAGGGTTAGTGCTAAGATTGGAAATTATTTTGGGAGATGCACCCATTGTCACCACATTGTACTCTCCTTATACTTTAGGACAACTTCTAGAGGCCATGGCGGAGTCCCTAATGTTGGTGAAAAAAATATGCACAATAAGAATACCTCATGCACAACCTCTTGACGAAGATCAATGCCTTATGGAGTCAAAGCAATGAATACAAGCACATTTACCAAGTACCTACTGGACTTGTAGTTGGACTTGACTTATCGCAAGTGCAAAATCAGATAATTGTTTTGACTGAGAAGATCCAGGAGTTAACCATTCCCAAAGTACACAGAGATGATGTATGGTTTATTGGATGTTTGAAAGAAGGCCATCATGCTTCTAAATGTCCAAGGTTGAGAGGCATACTTGCACCGAATCACCCCATGGGACCAATTCTAATGAGACCTTCAACATGTATTGCGCAAGTCAGTTCTCATAATCATTTCCATGGGCCATTTTAGTGTTTCACTTGCACGCAATCAAATAAATATTGCAGAATTTTTAAAACGTATGGAAATTCCTAATGCCAGTGCCCTATCTTATAGAGGTATTCCTTTGTCCTAAATAACGTTGATTATGAATATTGTGGGTATACTACTCATAATATAGATCAATACAGATCCTTGGATGCATTGGTGGATAAGATGGATTGTTCTTTGTATCGAGTATGTAACAATTCCCCTCCTCAGAGATTGGGGTGGAGGCTGAGGTCAAGGAGGCAATTATCAAGGTGGTCGAACTAGTGCTTGAGGAGGAGAAATCCAATGTTACAAATATAATGATTTGATACATGTAGATAGGTATTTTCCATTACCCCGATGTCTGTGGTGTACCTTTTTCCAGGAAAACAGAGATGATATTGAATATTTCCTAGAACTAATTGCAAAATAGGAAGAATGGATGTAAAACCACCAAGCTAGTTTGATAAATTTAGAGTCAGGAGATGGTTCTAGGATAGCTGGGCATGTTACACCTTAGAGTGTTTGAATCATTCCTTTCAGATGTGCCAGAGTGAGGGGTTTCTTCTTCTTTTATAAAGGTCTAATTTTTGGGCTACATCATGTAGAGTGTTGATTTGGGGCTAAATACCCCTGATCAGGTCATGGAAGGTCCTCTTGGTTTTCATGCCAAGAAGTGTTGGCCTAGTTGCATAACGAATTCCTCTTGATGGGATAAAGTCACCCATCTTGTTGGGCCATTTGGCCCCTAGGTTTCCATAACCAGTTTACCACACCTAAGTTTTCCCACTTTGACCTATTATTTTGAGAGAAAACTCCTCCTCTTGGTTTCCAGACCCATGATGTCTTTCCTTAAAGAAGAAGCCTACATTGTTAAACAAGGAGGGAATTGAGGAACATGCATATGTTGGGGTTAGTTGGGGCATGATGTCCTCCTTTTGGAGCACTTTGCACTTGGTGGATCCTAATTGCACATTTTTATTCTTATTTTATATCATTATATGGTTTAGTCCTAAGTTGTACGAAACATAGAAACGAGGACGAAATGGGGAAAACACGACCCGCCACAATTTTGGAAACATAGAAATGCGATAATAATAATAATAATAATAATAATAATAATAAATGAGCAAGGACATTTAAGAAAATGAATGTGAAATATAAATCATAAATCATACATGTCATAAAATCATTTCCTATATTGGGATCCTATTCATCAATAACACTCTCTGCTTCCCTCCTCTATGCTATAGCCCTTGCCTCTAACTCAAATTTTAAATTTGATCCTCTAAGGACATTAGTCAATAGCTCAACACCCTACAATTTTGATGAAACTTCCTAATCCAATTGTTAAAATAATATAGAAAAAGCTTCCCATGCTTAATAAGTGATTTTTCTTGAGTGAAGAGTAGCTTTTCATTAACGCCATGATAGAGGAGTTCAACAATCAACACCACTAACTTCAAGGTCAATATAGGGGTTGATGTGCTTGATTAAATTCCAATTCCATACTTTCATACATGCTAAAATCTTGTGGAAACTTTGCAATTTTGAAATCCTGAAACTATTAAGTTTGTTGAATTCTGAATGGGATTTAAATGCTAGTTTTTGCATGTGAAGTCCAATGAGGGTGGAGCCACTCTCATACATCCTAAGACAATTAATGGTAATGTTAAAAATTTAAGTAAAATGATGGAAAATAAAAGATAAAGAGAATGCCACTTTTAATTACCATTAATATTATTAAATACTATTGCACCATGGCACTATTTTTTGGGATACATGACCTCATGGACTACATCCGTACTGGAAACGAGTTTCCATCCAAGAAAAACACGTTTTTATCTTGGAGACATGTTTCTTCCATACAGAAATGCGTTTCCACGCCATATGATATGCATTTTGGGGTTTTGATATGACAAAACGGTGGAAACGGAGTTGGTGCCCACGTTTCCTGCAACATAGGTTTAGTGATGCAAAGGGATATGTGGATTGGAAACATTGCGTGATTTGAAGTATCACTCATTTAAACACATGTTTAATTAGAGTAAAAGTGTGTCCAACTAAATTGACAAGAATATGTATACATCATGGAATCCCCATGTGGAATTCACGTAAGTTAAACCGTTCTCTAAGGAAAATTACAAGGAGTGATTGAATCAACTTGAGTTCAAGTTATCCTTGGTTAACTCAATCTAAACCCAATAATCTAGTCATATATGCATGTGTTGGCCCACATGACATTCATGGAACCACCAACAAGATCGCTAGGATTCTTAGGAAACGAGACATTAAGGTAACCTTCTCCCCTCCTAACTCCCTTAGGAACATGCTAGACTCTGCAAAAGACCCTATCGAGAAAAAAATACCCCAAGGAGTCTACTCCATACCTTGCTCATGCGATAAGGTCTACATCGACGAGACTGGTCGTTCGATCAAGGCACGTTTAAAGGAAAATGGTGCTGACATAAACCACTGCAGGGTTAAGAACTCTGCTGTCGCACAACACTCGTACAATACCAAGCACCAAATGTGTATCGAACAAGCAGAGGTACTCGAAGCCGTCCCTCACCACTTCAAACGAAAAATAAGGGAAGCAATCGAAATCGAAAAACACCCTAATAACTTAAATCGAGACAATGACCTAAAACTAAACGACTCCTGGAAACTAGTCATCGAGATCGTCAAAAAGAGAAACAAAAACCGATAAACAAAAACTATCTTAAAAATTTCATACTTCAAACTTTATTAAAAACCTAAAATTAAAAAACATTAACAACTAATAACTACTACATACAAACCAAATTTAAACCTAAAATACTAAACATATTAAAATCAAAACTATATAAAAACAATAAATTAAATCTAAACTATTTTAAACTAAACTATAATAATATTAAAATTAATACATAATTTTTAATTCTAAGCTATATTAAACTAAACTATAATAATATTAAAATTAATACATAGAACAATAATAAACATTTAAAACTAAATATTTAAAATAATAACTAATAACTACTACACCAAAACCAAAATTAACCTAAATACTAAACATTTAAATTAAAACTATACGAAAAACAATAATTTAATAATTTCAAAAGCTTGTTAATTAACTTTTAAATCTAAACTAAAGTAAGCTAAACTATAACAATGTTAAGAAAACATTATAACATCTAATTAAAAATAACATCTAAACATGATAAAATTAAACTAAATAAAGTTAATAAAACATTAACATTTAAAATAAAACAATAATAAACATTTAAACTAACAACAATAAGCTTTAAAACTAAACAATAATTAACAATAAAAAATAATAAACATTTAAAAATTCAAATTATAACAATAATAAAACTAATTAAGATGAACATCTAATAATAAAATTAAACTAAATAATAAAAGTATTAAAACATTAACATTTATACAATACAAATATAAAAAAAATTAAATATTAAAACAAAGAAAATTAGTAGCAAAGATCGACAATCCTATCACCAAAGCCCTAAAACACAAAAATAAACAAATATTAATAAAACAAAGAGATTGATCTTACTTCTGTGAAGACTTCTTAAGAAGCCTCTCGTGAAAACTCCTAATGATAAACCGGCTTAAAGATCTAAAACTGTCTAGAAAAGAATGAAAACCACAATATCCTCAAATTTGTTAAATCAGAACTATGGAACACTGAACAGAGATAACTTTATATCAACCCTTTAAATCTCCTTTTACTCCATAATTCATTGTATACGAATTTTTTTTGGTTGATATCATGTATGGTTATAAAATAAAAAGACGCCTTTAAAATATCATGCATGCCAACTTTTGATTTGGATGCCACGTTGTGAGAGTTTAAATGGATGATCTGGCTATTTATCTTAACATGTTTCAACCTACGATTTCCATGCTCCATACGAAAGCAATTGTTCTTCCTTTTAATCATTGGGGTATTTGCTTGTCTTGGCATCTACGATTTCCCCTGTAGCATGCCCTATACTCTTGCAAATTACTGGCAGAATTGGGTGACTCGTGGCACCTCTAACCACTGAAATCACAACCCCTTTCTGTCCTTCGTTTATTTCATACTAGCTAAAAGAATATACTCATCAGATTTGAGAGACACCTTTAAAATTTTTGTTTTTGTTGTTCACACACGTTTAGAAATCAGAATGATTATTTTCACAGTGAATTGTTGTCGTCTTTCACACACCTAGGGTTAAGCGCAACAAAAATATTCAAGCTGCTAAGCGTGTCCTTGATGGAAAGTCTCGATGCAAGTACCGTCACTTGATCTTGACTTATCTGTTTAGGAAAAACTCTTACTGAAGTCAAGGGGGGTGGTCCCCAAAAAAGAGTTTAACTAAGGCTCTTGTGTTTTAGTCGTTAAGGATGGAAGTAAGTTTTTTAGGAGTTTTTGGAGTAAAACACTAAGACAAGATTGTTTGCAAATTTAAATAAATATTTCACCAGCATAACATCAGCACATAAGAAAAATTGAAATATTGCGAAATATACTAGTGCCAATGGAGTCAAAGTAAAGAAATAATGCTGTTGAAAATGAAATGTTTTGCAATGTGTTTTGGTTAGTTTTAATAATTGAAAGATGAGTTGAGTTACGGGAAGTGGATTCTTGATATATTGTAAAGTATTGAGAATATGTTTGGAAGATGACAAAAATGGTTCCTCGCTGAGAAATGTTGGCCAAATCAGAGTCTCTGAGAGGTGTCCATCACTACACCAACAAGAACGTATCCTGACGATATCTCGAGGTCGCTACTCAGTGGTTCTTGCTTCCTTTGAATAATTTTCCCACGATTGTCAAATGTCATACACCATATATTAGTAATGTTTTTTGGGGAGTTGATTTTATTAATGGATTATTATATTAATGTTTGGAATTTATAAAGTGTCACAAATCGCTTTTGATTTCCCAACGACCAAACAAAGCCTGCAGAGGGAAACAACATACACGAAGTTTATGACAAAATGGTTGTTCCAATTTGATAAAGTAAAGATGTTTGTAAAGAAGATAAACTAATGACAAATTAATACCGCAAACTATGTTTCACTTTCTAATCATCCACCAATATTCGACGAAAAGCATTTGGTTGGTGGCGAGAGCATACTTCGTGGCAATGAGTTGGGTATGAAATTATAATTACCTATTTAAAGATGAAATCAAAGAAAATAAACTAACCTATACAACCTTTCTAGAATGCAGAGTGTGTGCATGTGTTTATTAGTAAAAAGCAAACCATAAAAGAGACTGAGAATCCCCCGAGAGGGGATGGAGTGTGGGCGTTTTGTAGCCCATTTGTTTTCTTTATTAATGAAATTTACAATATGATAAAAATATGAATTGAATATGCACTTTGATCCTTGAAAAAGGATCGAAAGGCTTACAATATTGCCGAGAGAGAAAATGAAAGAAGAAAAGGGTTGAAGGATGAAGTTTTTGGTGTCCTGTGTGACCCGAAACTTGAATTTTAAGCAATATGTCCTCCTCCTTTTCTTAAAAACTGCTAAAAAAAACCAACTGAAATATATTAGAATGTTACAAATCAGTCAAAACAAAACAAATAATTTACACTACTCAAAATGCTTGAAAAGTCTGAACATTTTTGTTGAAAAAATGCACTTTGAGAGGCTAATTTGGAACTAGTTTGAAATAAATTTTTTTAAAGGAAACTAGATCTGATATATATGCATAATTAAAATTAGATTTAAGATATAATATTGATGTATATAATATTATTAAGCATAGAGAAATAGTAACAAAAAAAAAAGATTGAATTTTTTTAAAGAAGAAGAGAGAAATCCTCAAGCTCGTGCTTAAAAAAAGTGAAGGAGAGAGGGATCTGCAAAAACAAAGTATCTAAGGAAAGAAAAATTGATATTGTAGACAAGAAGTGGATGCAACCAAGATCCAAGCACCTTCTACCTAAGATGATGCTGCAAAATCTAGACAGTTTCTCATACAATCAAGGTTAAATCCAGTCAATCTCATCAACAAAAAAAAGAGAACATAAGTATAACCAACTATAGTCTGTTGCTCTCACAATATTCTGATAATTAAATGAAAATAAATTGAAAACATCAAATACTTATTTAAAATAAAGAGGATCTTAACACATTATTTGACAAAAAAGAGAGCACGAGATTCAACCGATTTCACCTCAAAATTAACCAAGATACAAGCTCACAATGCAATGCCACATATTAGCCTACAAATACTTCAATATTATTAATCAAATATTCAATAAAAACAATACAATTATCAGAGGTTCAATACATCTTCCTGAATGAGGAGAAAGACCCTACTTTTATAGCAAGAAAACAGCCCAAACCCTAATGGGGCACGATTCCCAATGAGGAGGTGGTTCTGGTGGTTAAGAGAATAGTAAGAGGAGGATTGAATTCGTGGGAGAGGAGGGTGCCACCTCTCATGAGGTATACCACTTGTTTTGGGAATCCTCCACCTCTTCTAACCATTTCATCCAAGTGGCAAGACACACGCTTCATGAGAGAATGCACCCCCCTTTGATGGATGTGAGTTGGAGATCCTCCTTTGATGAATGAAGATGCCCCTCTATGCTCATAAATGTCCCAATAATATATTCAACAACAATGACACCTCAAAGAAAAGTCGCAAACAAGATGCCTTTGATTTAGGAATTGGATTTTCTCCAATTTTCCCGTTTATTTGACCCTTTGAGTCACTTTGGAGAGAAAATCAAAATTAATAATGGAGAATTACTAAGTTGACTATCAAAAGTGGGTTTATGGGTTAAGTGGGGGATATAGGTAAAAAAAAAATCATCCCCATAACCAAATTGGATCCCTAGGCCCAATTTTATGATCTTTTGAACTTTTACAATTGAAATACACGTTATCAATGATTTTATTAAAAAAACTAATAATTAAAAAATCCTATGAAAGACTTAGCGCATGTCCACGGAAATTTGGGACTATGGCTAGAATGGTATAATACATAGACCCTAGGCTTTAATAAACTTTTAAGTCATAATCACCAATTTCACCATTGCGGCTTTGGAGGATTTTGAGTGAAAAACTTGAAAATTAAATCTCGCTTAAAAAAACGTCACATAATTGATGAGGGAAAAAACACTCAAGGATGATGACCTTGATGACCAAGCCTTTTATAAAAAGAAACCATCATGCTATGTTATTTATTACAATTCCATGAAGGGGATGTGAACATGCGAAAAAAGGATTACAACTAGCGCTGATGAAACCATGGAACTTCTGGAGCACTGAGTAAGAATAATTGATTTGTTCCAATCCTTGGTGGCTCACTTGAAAAATATCCTAAGTGAAACTTAGTGGACAACACCTGGCTCCAACTGTGGGACGTGCACTTGACTAATCTTCAATCAAAGAGAGTGGGAGAGGACCCTAGAATATCCAGTTCCTACAAGAAACTAAAGTGCACTAGTCCCATATACATGTGAATTAATTCCAAATGAAATACAAGTTGCAACATAATATACAAAAAATATGGTACATAAAACTATGATACATGATACAATGATACAAAAAACTATGGTACATAAATAATATACAACAATAAGCTATGTTACAAAAGAAAAGGGTTTAGAAAAGTCCTGATAATGCCCCCTTACGCATTAGATAGGATCGTTGAAGAACAATTTCAATTGTTACCCATTCACTGGTAAGAGCAACGTTTCTCCTTCCATAGTTTTGAGGATGAAAGAATTGGTGCCAACCATGCTGTAGATGATGAATGGCCCCATCCAGAGACTATTGAACTTCCCATGTTTTCCTGGATTTTCCCATGGGGTCTTCACTCAGTGAAACCATGCCATAGCACGCTCATTCGTGGCATATGAAACAATACCCCTAATTTCAATAAATATTGGAAAATACCTCCCAAAATCGTTTTTTTAACCCCCTCCCAATATTCCTTCCCAATTAAAAAAAACCCATAATTTCACTATAGATTGCATGTATCCATTTTTTCATTTACATTTTTTATACTAAATTTCTACCTAGTATATTGACATGATACCCCACATGCATTCTATAATGCACCTTGCTTCTTTCGATGTATATTGTGGAGAATATTGACATGATACCCCACATGCATTCATCAATGCACCTTCCAAAGTACTTGATGTTGAAGTTTAAGGGTTGGAGGATTTTTAATTTAAGAAGCAAACTTTAATGCATGAACATATAAAATCCGATTCAGAAAAATACTTCTCTACTAAAATTTGAACTGTAGAAAACAAACATAATTTTCATCTCTTTCAACTTAACGCTCCATTAGTCACTGTGTTAAAGTTGGTCCTCGAGAACCATCAAATTCCATGTACAGTAACAACAAGATAAAATAATGTACGATAGATATCAATAGTAAAGAATCATAACCAATATTTGAATCAGCCATATACTCAGATATTTCATATTTGATCTTGTCACCGAAGGGACAAGTCAATCTAGGAAAACAATACTTGTACCTTGAGAGAGATCCTGAGAGGGTTAAAGAAGAAGCATACTAACCCATAATTCTTAGTAAAAAAGCACAGTCATACCCAGTATAGTCATGCTGACAAAGGACACACAGTCATGTTGGGTAAGGATGCAGTCACATAGTGTAGAGGCACACAAGCATACTTTGCACAGTCGTGCTTGGAAAACCACGGTCCACCCATAAAGTGAAACTCACTATCACGTTGGGGAAGACCTGACAGTCCACACAAGAAAAAAGGATCATGGTCACGCTAGGTAAGGACCCAAAGTACACTCAAGAAAATAGATCATGGTTATGCTAGAGAAGGATCCACAATCCACTAAGAAAACAGATCACGGTCACACTGAGGAGGGACCCACAATCCACTAGTCAAGAAAACAGATCATAGTCATGTTGGTGAAAGACCCACAGTCCACCAAGATAGTGCCAAGAAAAAAATCACGGTCACGCTGGTGAAGGACCCACAGTTCACCAAGAAAGAGACTCATAGTTACCCTGTGGAAGAACCCATAGTCCACCCAAGAAATAGACCACGGTCACGTTGGGGAAGGACCCACAATCCAACAGACTCACGGTCACGTTGGTGCGAAGTGACCGCGTGGAAGGTGTAAGAAGGAAAGACCAGTCACGCAGGAAAAGTAAACCACGCTGGTGGTGCAACAAGAGATCACATGGAGCAACAGCAAAGATCATGCAGAGGGAGAGAGCTCAGTCACACTAGAGAAGTAGACCATGAACTGGATCCGTCTCTCATGTTAAATTAAAACTTTAATTTATAATCTAGATATCTTTACGATAGGGTATCAGAACATTAATAAACATAACCTATTGAACAAGTAAGATAAAGGATCATGAGTCAACCAAGGGGGACACAACAAAACAAACCAAAAACCCACAAGGTCAAGGTGAACTATATAAGGTGGACAAGCAACTTCTTTATAGGACCAACAAGACCAACAATATTTTCTCTCTCTCACGGTACATTGTTTTATATATTTTTGTCATCATTGTATAAGAGTAATTAGTTTTAAACAATAATTTTCGTCTCTTTCAACATTAGCACTCCCTAAGGTCCTTGTGTTAAAGATGAAAAGCATACAAAGACAATAAATAACAGAAGTTGTAAATCTAACCCAAATTACAAAGAAAACAAATAATATAACCCAATAGGAGAGTTGAAACCTTCCTTATACTCAACTTAGCATACCCAAACAATGCAGCGAAGATATTAATCCACACAAGTCTGAACACATAGTTTGCATCTGTTTCAACATTAACACTACGGAAGGTCCACATTCGGGAGTGTAAAAGTTGAAAGAGATGAAATTTATGCTTTAAACTTATCTTGTATGTGTCTTGCCTCACTCTTGTACATTATTTTATGAAATTATACATTACAATTATATCACAAATAAAACAGGAGCAAGGTAATACTCTAGATTCTGTTGTTAAAGGGTCAAGAAATATAAAAAATTGGAAAACACAGAATACTTGGTGATATTACTAGGGTATTCAAGCATTGAGCATTGCAAATCATGGTATAGGAGATGTCCTACAAGAAGATTTTCTTTTCTCCCTATCAGGCGTACTTGTGAGACTTTTTCACCATTTTGATTGACTCTCTCTGCTGCTTCCCTCCACCTTCCTTCACTGGCAATGCATCTGCAAGATGCTTTGCTTTTATGCCAGTTATGTCAAACCTGCAAAACAAAACGACAATTCACAACTTACCAATTCTAGAATATATAATTTCTAAGCTGATTTTATACAAGATATTCACTCAATATATCACATTTCCTGCAACTATCCTAAAACAACAGATTTAAATTTTTGTATCAGCAAAGTAGTCCCCGATTTGTCACCTGTAATATGTGACAGGATTCACATATGTCTGAAAAAGCACATTTTATTCTTCATCAACTAAGAAGACTCTAGCACATAGGTCAAGTGAACCATCCTGTCCACCACTAACCATCTCACAATCTAGAGCCACAACAAAAGCTTGACCACTCTTTTCATCTTGGATACGCTTATTAGTCCGAGAAAGAGAACCAGCTTGAACCTGCAATTACCAGCCAAAATGAGCTAACATGGAATATTAGGCCTCATATTTTCACAATTGTTGTGGTTCACTGACAAACTAAGTAAAGAACACACTAAAATTGGAACATTCTACAGTCTATTATTAAGCACACCATAAACCAAAAAAAGCATTCACTTACAAAAGGTGAAGCAGACTTCATAAGGCATGTTACCTGATGAATGGTGGCTGGAGCAGGGCTATAAAAAAAAATCAAACACATTGGACACCCCATTTTGTTGAATTCTTCAGAGAAGTCAACTTTAGGCAGAGGATATGTAACAAAAAATGCACTAAAAGTTGAATTGTAAATGAAATCATGTTATAGGACTAAAATTCTAGCAATTAAGATCCGTCAAACATGAAATTACAACAATATGAATGTAGTGATACCAAGTGAGCATAGTATTAAGTATTAAATACGCTTTACCTTTACTAGCTAACAAAAAATTATGGGCATAGAATTTGGGCATGCTTGATTATGCCATGAAAAGACTGAATATCAACATAGTAGACAACCAGAATTACATTACAATAATAAGATGCTAAATTTGATTGATTTCAAAATTAATCTTTCCTCGACACCAGCCCCTGGGAAGAAGTCGGGGGAATATTTTTAGTGAGATGACTCTTCTTTGGAGATGCTTTGAGGAACATAACATATAATGTGGACTTCTTGTAGCTGAGGTGCCAAGTCTGAGGAGATATCTACTCTACCAAAATTTCAAAACCAAATGAAGTGCGCCCAACCTCATCACTTTGAAGTTTGAACCCATGCCATGCAAAAGGAAAGACCAAAGCAAGATGAAAAGAACATAGAAAACTAAAAGAGGCACACTGCAATGATTGGATACCAACTTTGCTTGATTTCAAAATTAATAAGAGAAAGCACCTCCCCCTGCCCCAGAGTCTAGAAGATCTTTTAAGTGAGAACGCAACAAAGATATTAGACCACTCAACTATGAAACCACGGGGGTGTCGTTGATGGACCAATACCACATCACGCCCGTTCATATTGGGGCATTCATAATTATTAAAAAAAACATTATATTGGGGTCATATTAAGGGTCTAGGGGTTTTTTAATGGGTTTAAAAAAATTAGAATATGTTGGGGATTTTATTATAAAAGAGGGTGGAGCAGCAGCATGAGTGGGGTGTGGAGAAGTAGCGCAAACACAGTGTAAGTGGGGGAGTGCTAGCATAAGGACCAATAAAGGGTTAGACTGGTGTTTTCAGTCGCATTGGAGCATTGGGGTTCTAGGCTCAAACTGCGCTGTGGGTCAATATAAGATCAAGAGTCAACAAGAGGGGTCAAGAAGTCGAAGGTGTCAAACTCGTGGTTAACCTGTTATATTATCTCTCAAGGTATCACCAAGGAAAAAGTTTTTCGACTGTGTTGGAGGAGCACCAAGGCATAGGGTTTTTGGTTGTGTTGGAGGAGCACCAAGGAATAGGGTGTAAATCACTAGAAAAGATAAGTTTAAAGAATAATTTTCATCTCTTTCAACTTTAACACTCCCTAAGGTCCCTGTGTTAAAGTTGAAAAGAATACAAAGACAATAAATAACAACAGTAGTAAATCTAACTCAAAGTACAAAGAAAAAAAATAATATAACCCACTATGAGAGTTGAAACCTTCCTTATACTCAGCTTAGCACACCCAAACAGTACAGCAAGGATATGAGTCCACACAAGTCTGAACGCATAGTGTTCATCTCGTTCAACTTTAACACCCCCAAAGGTCCACATTTGGGATTATAAAAGTTGAAAGAGATGAAAATTATGCTTTGAACTTATCTTTTCTCACTCTTGTCTAGTTATAGATGAAAAATATACAAAGACAGGGTTTTCGGCCGTGTTGGAGGAGCACCAAGGAATAGGGTTTTCGGCCGTGTTGGAGGAGCACCAAGGCATAGGGTTTTTGGCCATGTTGGAGGAGCACCGTGTGGGGGTTTAATTAGTAAAATAACCCAAAAAATTATATTGGGGATTTTCATCCATGTTGGGGCATTGGGGTTCCAGTCTCAGTCTTCAATGTGAGAGCATCATAGGAGCATAGGGTTTTTCTAGCTTTGAGGAGCACCATGTAGGAGGGAGAAGCTATCCTGTTTTCAGCTGTGTTGGTGTTTTTAGCTGTGTTCAAGCCACGGGGTTGTCACCTAAGGACCAATACGATATCACGTCCGTTCATATTGGGGGGGTTAAAATTAAAAAATTTAAAATTAATATATTGGGGGTATATTAGGGGTATTTAGGGTTTTTTTTTACTATTTAAATACCCAATATGCTGGGGTATTTTTTATTCAACATTTTCACCCGAGCGCTTCACTAGTCCTGCCTCTGCCTGCGATGCCTGTGTGCTTCACCAGTCCTCTGCCTGCGATGCCTATGCGCTTCACCAGTCCTGCCTCTGCCTGCGATGCCTGTGCGCTTCACGAAAGCTAAGAAGTTGTTGTAGAGGGCGTTTATTCACCGTAGCAGCGTTTTCGGGGCGTCTATTCACCGTTTTGTGGTCGTGGGTTTGTGGCACATTTGTGGTGGGTTTCTCTGGTGCTGGAGGAGGCACTTTGGAGAGCCATTGCATCTCATTCTTGGAGGTACGCTGTAGTGTGTTTAATCTTTGATTCCTAAACTCTCCATCCTTACTATCATAGTGATTCAGACTTCTTTGCACCCTCTGAAATGAGGGCTTGATCCGATTTCCCCGTCCTCTCCTCGCTTGGGTCCTTGCATCTAGGGAAATTTTCATAAACTGCTAAATTAGGTTGAAGACGAGTGTCAAGCTAGCATGCATTACTCGCAAGAGAAAGTGCTTTACTTTCGTTTTTCTTTGCAATTTCCAGAAGGTCTTCCACTGCAACTATCCCTAGCCCGTGCTATCTCCATCACATAAGAAAGGATAAAGCTTCTTTAGTGGTGAAGTCCCTAGTCTTACTCTGACTATTCATTTTATATATTAGAAAATACCCTGCTGGGATCTTTGCTGCGATTGAATATTCACCCAGACGGCATTTAGATTGATGACTCGAACTGAAACACATACCCAAGGTCTGGCTGAGCTCTAACATTGAAATGCATCTGTGCACCATCCAGCTTAGATTTTCCAATTGAAACCCATCCACAAAATGGTTTAACATATAATAAATCCTTTGGCTTCGCCCTTGATAACACAAGAGTAATAAAAGTGAATAACAGCCACCATATTAGTTTTTACAGGGCCTTTGAGCCATATTAGTTTTTACAATTATGAGGTTTTAGTTTTCTTAGGGCTGAGGTTTATTCGAGCTATTCTATTTAGGGCTATTAGAGTTATACATTTAGATGAGGCTGTGGAAAGCCCATGATGCCTTAGGTGGTGGGGGCATTACGAAGGTAAGGCTACTGCGTAGAAGGAGGTGTATTTGGTCAGCCCTTTAGTTCAGCTAGTGCAAGATTAAACAAGATTGAATTTTAGGCAATTGGTCAGACACACTATGGAAAACAATGGCCTTTTCATTGGCGCCCTCAAGGTCCAGAGGGACTCTAAATTTCCCCAACATATTTCCTAGAGCCACACCACAGGTTGATCCCTGTCTTCCAGCATATACTACAATCTCCAAGCATGGTTTTGAGTACCCCAAACAAGAAGAAGACAACTTCTTCAAATCAATCTGCTCAAGATGGAAGCTAGTTGAGATGTTATGAACATCTGGGTCAGATGACCTTGGGGAAATCAGGGGGGCTACTACAGTCTGAGGGGGTAGATTAGGCAGTCTGATCTCACAAAAGCACGGAGAAGT
>LPNX010614920.1:3216-21308 GCA_001517045.1 Pseudotsuga menziesii
GTACTTGTTGGATGAGGAATTAAATTCCGCATCCAATGAGCTTTCCTGCTCGAAATTTGAGTAAAAACACATGGAGATATGTCGAAAATACAAACAAAAAAATAGTTTTTTCTTTCTTCCTTCAAAATTAATAAATATTATTTTATTATTTTCCTTAGGAGGCCCATTTTAGACCTCAAATTTCCTCTAATTGCTAGTTAAGAAAATTTTTGCATGAAAAGATTGCCCCCTGATGGCTGAGGGCAGGAGTTCATCATATGACCGATAAACACCATATGATCATGGGGATAATGGAGAGACCTATGAAGAAGCGACACTCCCTCGTTCAAGACATGGCTGAGTTTGGTTTTTGTATTAAAATTGGTTCCCAACAATGGGTGAGATACAAAGAATATGTGACATGTATATGGACGAGGCGGGCATAACCATGCTCATAACAATGTCAAAAGAATAAATAATGGGATCAAGGCTCGAAAATATGGGAGTCGATCAATACATATACAACTGATGTTACATAATGGTGGCCTCAATGAGAGGCCGAATACAATGTTGATTTGAAGAATGGATACATAGGAACCTGTTAGGAACCCATGTCACTCCTTCTCTTTACCGTACTAGTATATTGTTGTTGGACGCATATGCTTTGTAAGTCATCCCATATTAATTGTTGATCCATAGTTTGTGTTATTTTTGTTGGGCGCATATGCTTTGTAAGCCGCCTATAGTATTTGTTGATCCATAGTTTATATTGGCCCATGGTTTTGACCCATAGTATTGGCGCCTATTTTTAGTATATAAGTGTGTGTTGAGGCCAAGGAAGGGACCGTGAAGTTATTTTGTATTGAACTTGCTCAAAGGAGGTTTCCCCCTCGAAGTGGCCTGCGATTAATATAAAAGTGATTTTGAGTTCTGCTGCTATATCGTATATTTTGATTAATTATTTGCTGCAGGGTCCTCACATCTGGTATCAGAGCACTTTCTTGGGCTCGTTGGGTGAAATTTCTGCCCAAACTTTTTTCGCTTCTGTTGCAGGTTCGGATCTGGGAATAATCCCTATCTGCTTAATTGTGGGAAGTACTTGGGCATAAGCCCTAAAACTCATTGTCAGGAGTACCACAGGAACCCTGAAGTAGCTGGTCCATTGAGAGGACCTGCCAGCGAAAAGGGAAACGACCCCTACCTGATTGACTAGTTCCCACCCGTGAGGTAAACCAAGAGCTGTCATTTGTGGCCAAGCGATTATCAGTTTTACCTGAGCCATAGAGTGAGGGGTACTTCCCCAATATGCAAGCCGTCAGACAGCATTGGTGGCCGAGTGAACCCCTTGAACCGATAGGAATCCGTGCATACCTAGGGTCCATATCTATTTTCAGTTGCACAATCACATATTTACTCTGTCCAGAACTATTTCCAGTCAGTTCCGCACCATTGCATATCCATTTGTTCCCAATCACTTCCGCACCATTGCAGATTCCACTGTTTCCGATCACTTTCGTGCCGTTACATATCGCTTCCTGAAAAAAAAGTATAAAATTCTGTTTTTCGGCCATATCTCCTTGGTTTCAACTCTGTTTTCCCTGGAACTTCACTGACACCTCTGCAATTCCATTCTACGTATTTCATTCCTGAAGACCCTATCCCAAATTCCACTTCCCAAGACCTGAAATCCCACATTTGTCTATTTTTAGGGTTTGCCATAACTCCTTCGATTTTCACCCAAACGCCTTCAAATTTTGCCACCGTATTCCTTTCCTCATTCTAGTTCTTTGTCCCTCTTTACCAAATTTTCTCATTCTTTCACCCCGCTCCTAAAATCCCCATTTTTTGCTTCCCTGTCCTTTCGACAGTTTCCAAAACTTACTCAAACCCAAATTACCCTTTCGATTTTTTTTGCTTCCCTGTCCTCTACTGAAACAGTTTCTGTTTTTGTTTTTCTACCCACTCCCTCCCCCCCCAACAAAAAAAAAAAACTCCTGGTTATGGTTGTCACCCGCACAGGAGAAAAAACCATGGAGGAAGCACTTGCAGCCATCCAATCCAAACTCCAGGAGCTAGATGAAAAATTTCTCGGTCTCCATCTTGAGCATTCAGCTATGAACACCAGACGACAGTCTAAGTCTTCATCAAATAATGGGTTCTCTTCTTCCAGCAATTTTCGCGGTCCGAAGCTAGATTTTCCTCGCTTCAATGGTACTGATCCGACTGGATGGATCTATCGTGCAGAACAGTATTTCAGTCTTCATAATACTTTTGATGTCAACAAAGTTCCACTTGCCTCCTTTCATTTGGAATAGGAATCTCTTCAATGGTATCGTTGGTACATCAAGGCTCATGAAGAGCTAAAATGGTCTGATTTTTGCCAGCTCCTTTTGCAACGATTTGGTCCTAGTGCTTTTGATGACTTCACAGGAGCTCTCACTAAACTTTGCCAAATTGGCACTATGAAAGAGTATCAAACTGAGTTTGAGAAACTAGCTAATCACACTGAAGGATTACCTGATGACATCTACCAGAGTTGTTTTATCAGTGGTCTAAAGGATGCAATTCGCTCTGAGGTCAAAATGTTCAGTCCCAACATAATGATGGAAGCCCTGGGGTTGGCTAAGTTGGTAGAAGACAAGATGGCAGCCCAACAACGCTCCAAATCCTCTTTTGTTCCCTTCCGAAATATGGGTTCTCAATGACCTCCCATTCCGCCAGCTCCTCGCTCACCTCCAATCAAGCATTTGTCTGAAACAGAGATGCAGGCATGCAGAGAAAAAGGGCTTTGTTATAATTGTGATGAGAAATTCAATCGGGGACATCAATGTGTGTAACAAAAGCTCTATCTCTTGGATGTGGGTTCTCCACCTGCCTCTGAAATTGGTGAAGAAGCTCCCGATACAATGGATGCTCCGGTTCACATTCAGGAGCCACCTACTGACCCTCCATCTCAGGATGACCAGCCCGAGATATCCCTCCATGCTTTAGCTAGAGTCACTGCCCCCCAAACAATGCGGGTACGCGGTTACTTAAAGAAGCGTCCTCTTACAATACTCATTGATTTTGGCATCACTCATACTTTCATTGACCCTCAGATCTCCAAACAAGCTGATTGTTTTATCCATCCTTGCTCCAACTTTGAAGTCATGGTTGCCAATGGGGGCACCTTACCTTGCAAAGGGAAGTGTCATAATGTGCGGATCTCTATGGGAGATTATAAACTCCTCTCTAACATGTTTTCCTTGACCTTAGGCTAATGTGATGTGGTTTTGGGAGCTCAATGGTTGTGCACATTGAAAGGATTAAAACCAGGATCTCTCAGCATCATCAGTTCACATCGCATGGAAAAAATCCTTAAGAAGAGTTCCCATGGTGTCATCGCTCAGCTCCATTCCATTCAAATGAAACCATCAGCGGCCCCCACTACTCCTTTGGATCTCCAACAAATTCTGGATAGATATACAGGTGTTTTTGCTAAACCAGTGGGACTTCCACCTTCACGACCAGAGGACCATCGTATTCATCTCCTTCCTGGAAGCATTCCTCCCGACATCAGGCCCTATCGCTACCCATTTCACCAAAAAATAGAGATTGAACTCCTCGTTAGGGACTTACTAAAGCAAGGTATTATTCGCCCAAGCACAAGTTCCTTTTCTTCACCAGTTCTTATTGTCTGCAAAAAAGATGGGTCATGGCTCCTCTGCATTGACTTCCGAGCACTTAATCACCTCACCATCAAGGATAAGTTTCCAATTCCTGTTGTTGATGAGCTTCTTGATGAGCTTCATGGTGCTCAATTTTTCTCCAAGTTGGATCTTCGCTCTGGGTATCATCAAATTCAGGTTCATGAGGATGATATCCCTAAAACAACTTTCCGCACACATGATGGCCACTATGAGTTTTTGGTCATGCCCTTTGGTCTCACTAATGCTCCTTCCACATTCCAAGCCTTGATGAATAAAATATTCCGACCCTATTTGCAGAAATTCATTCTGGTATTTTTTGATGATATCCTCATCTATAATAAAACATGGGCTGAACATCTCCAACATCTGGCTCTTGTAATGTAACTTTTCTCTGATCATCATCTCCATGCCAAAAACTCTAAATGTGTTTTTTGCCAAAAGGAAGTTGAGTATCTCGGGCACATTATCTCAGCACAAGGGGTTCATGTGGATCCTGCCAAAATCGCTGCCATGAACAATTGGCCACCTCCTAAGACACTCAAGAGCCTTCGTGGTTTTTTGGGGTTGACTGGATACTACTGCAAGTTTGTCAAGGATTATGGGAAGATTGCAGCTCCATTAACTGCTCTGTTGAAAAAGGATGCTTTTACATGGACACATGTTACTGAGTGTGCATTTGACAAGCTGAAACAAGCTATGTGTACTACACCTATTCTAGCTATGCCCGATCTTTCCAAGCCCTTCACTATTGAGAGTGATGCTTATGGCAATGGACTTGGTGTTGTTCTCCTTTAAGATGAACACCCTATTGCATTAACCAGCAAAGCCATTTCTAGTAAGAATTTAGCTGCCTCTACATATGAGAAGGAAATGATGGCTATTTTGCATGCAGTACAAAAGTGGCAACCCTACCTCTTAGGGAATCATTTCTGCATCAAGACTGATCACTAGAGTCTGAAATATTTCCTAGAACAGCGTGTATCCTCCCCGGCACAATAGAAATGGGTTAGAAAACTCATGGGTTATGACTATGAGATCACTTATAAGAAGGGTAAGGACAATATTGTGGTGGATGCCCTTTCTTGCACATTTGATGACCAAGGTTCTCTTTCCACTATTTCTATGCCTGTTCCAAAATTGGTTGCAATCGGTTCAATAGGGTTATGTCAATGACTCTTCATTATCTCAAATCATCCAATGCTTGGACAACAACCCTTCTGCTGTCACACATTACTCTTGGGATGGTGATTCACTGAGATACAAGGGTCATCTGGTGCTTCCCTAGAACACAGCTCTTCAACAAGCTATCTTCTATGAACTCCATGCTTCTTCGTTAGCTGGGCACTCTGGTTTTCTCAAAACGTATGAACGGGCACGGTGCAATTTCTTTTGGCAGGGTATGAAAAGGACAATTCAATAGATGGTGGCTGAATGTGATACCTTCCAGTGCAATAAGGGTGAAACAACACCCCTTCCGGGATTGCTCGAACCCTTTCCCATACCTACCCGGATATGGACATATATTTCTATGGATTTCATTGAAGGGCTCCCTAAATCTGGAGGCAAGACTGTGATTTTGGTTGTGGTTGATCACCTCTCCAAATATAGTCATTTTTGTGCTCTCAGCCATTCCTATACAGCCTCCTCCATTGCTCAAATTTTCCTGGACCAGATCTTTCGTCTTCATGGAATTCCTTCTTCCATTGTCTCGGATCATGATGCGAATTTCACCAGTCATTTTTGGATAGAACCCTTTTACCACACTGGCACTAAATTGAAGATGAGTTTAGGTTATCACCCACAAATGGATGGTCAGACTGAAATTATCAATAAATGCTTGGAAACTTATCTTCGTTGCTTCTCCTCTGAGCAACAACATCAGTGGGCAAAGTGGCTCCCTCTCGCTGAATGGTGGTACAATACCTCTTACCACACTGCCTCTAAAATGACTCCATATGAAGTAGTTTATGGTCAGGCACCACCAGTTCTTCTTCCTTACACCCCCAGCAGTTCTCCAGTTCAGGAAGTTGGCGCGGTCCTTTGAAACCGCGATGAGGTTCTTCGCATTTTGCGCGAAAATATTCACATGGAAAGAAATCGCATGAAGCAACAAGCTGATTAGCACCGTTCTGAGCGCTCTTTTGAAGCTGGTGATATGGTTTTTATTGATCTCCAACCTTACAAGCAATCCTCACTAAAACTCAAAGGGCGTCATAAGCTCGCTCCAAAGTTCTATGGGCCATATAGGATTCTTCAGAAGATTGGGTCTGTTGCTTATAAATTGGAACTTCCGCCTTCTTACCGCATTCATCCAGTATTTCATGTCTCTTGTCTAAAGAAAGTTCTTGGCACCAACATCAAAGGCCAAACTATTTTACTAGAAATGGATAATGAAGGATCGATCTTTTTGGAGCCGGAGGCTGTCCTCAATAAGCGCACTCGTCAGCTTCGCTCTCGCTCTATCATAGCGGTCTTAATTCAATGGCACAGAACGCAGCCTGAGAATGCTACGTGGGAACCACTCCTTCAGATTCAGCGACAATTTCCACATCTAAAGCTTTGAGGACAAAGATTTTTCTAAGGGGGAGGGGATGTTAGGAACCCATGTCACTCCTTCTCTTTACCGTGTCAGTATATTGTTGTTGGATGCATATGCTTTGTAAGTCGTCCCATAGTAATTATTGATCCATAGTTTGTGTTATTGTTGTTGGGCGCATATGCTTTGTAAGCCACCTGTAGTATTTGTTGATCCATAGTTTATATTGGCCCATGGTTTTGACCCATAGTATTGGCACCTATTTTTAGTATATAAGTGTGTGTTGAGGCCAAGGAAGGGACCGTGAAGTTATTTTGTATTGAGCTTGCTCAAAGGAGGTTGCCCCCTCGAAGTGGCCTGCGATTAATATAAAAGTGATTTTGAGTTCTGCTGCTATATCATGTATTTTAATTAATTATTTGTTGTAGGGTCCTCACAGAACCATGGAATTCTCATGGAATCCAATATCTGCACAATTGATGATCTGCTAGATATGGAAGTTTACATAACTTTAGGGACTCATAGATGGAGAGTCAAAGTCTGAGTGGTATAATAGGTCGCATCAATCATGAATATATATAGAAGCACTGCTCTAGGGGCTTCTGAACATTGTTTCCAACAAAAATCGACAATCACAAGGGACATGAACCTGTTTGTATCCCTAAATAAACTCACCAATATGCTAGAGTTAGATGACAACCGAGGTTTTCGACCAAATACTTCATGGACCAATACCCTATATGAATCTCAACGATGCAATGATGTAGCTGAAGTTGAGCATATGAGACACGACCATCCTAAGAGGCACTAAGGACTCCTCTCAAGTGGTCAAAGGAGATCATCAATAAGGTTAATGAAACCAGGATACAGGGACCTCTGGGTCTATCCTCTAGAATAGATGTGTTTTCGTTGACTAAGGGATACCTGCTACTGACCAAGGCAATAATGTTTCCTTGACCAAAAGCATGAGGGGGATAAACAAAGATGTGGCGCAATATGGGTACTAACACACTGAATGGGGGACTCAAACTTCCTTTGTTTAGATAATAATGATAGGGCTGACCTGGCAGCAAATGAAACTGACTCATGGGTGAGGGATAATAGTTGTAATACTGGGAATGTATCTGCAGATGGGAAATACTAAGGGAGGTAACTTGGAATATTGATATCCAGGGGATCCAAGGAAGACTCATCGTAGAATACTATGAACAAAGGTGACGCAATGGGGGAATGTTGCAGAAATGTAATATATGGGGTGGCACATAAAGGCACCATTATGACATGATCTCGTGGATTTTTAGTGAGCCTAAGAAAGTAAATTCTCAATGGTGTTTTCATTTTTAGAGAGTCTGAAAATAGGAAGAAGACATTAGTGAAGTCTTTTATTTGTTGATAGTCTCCTGTGTCCGAAAAAGGATAAAAGTGTACATAGGAGAGCTATCCCACCCTTTTTTGGGGGATAGGAGACTTCTTTACCATTGGTAATCTAGGCAGGGCGGAAAAGGTTAAACTTACACTGACTGTACGGTCATTCAAATACTTTAACGATCATGAACGAAACCAAGTTTGCTTGGCGATATTTTCTTGATGAGAACGCTAGAAAAGAGCTTAAAGACAAACCATGATGAGATTTTTCATGAAGTTTGGTCCCAATTCCCAAGAAATCATAAAAGGATGCAAAGGGAAACCCTCCATGACTAAGTGTGCCGAGGTGGTCCTTTTCTTATGGTAGTCTCCATAGTCCACAAAAGGAGATAAATGAGGCTATGTATACACCCTTTCAAATACTTTAACAAGCATGAAAGGAAGCAAGTTTGCTTGAATATCTTTTCATTCATTTAGGAGTTAGAAAATAGCTCAACAGAAACTCCATAATGGAGACTCGCGTGGTGGTACACAAATTGAGGTGGCCTCTGGGAGTTGGACCAAAAAGTCATTGTTAAAGCACAATACAAGGGTCTTGTAAAAATAAAGAGGATTAAAAACTGAATCCAACAGTGCAAACGACGTCTCAAATAGACTCTGGATAACTCTGCTTACCATCTAGTGATGTTGCCCCTAGTGTAGTGGTGCATGGGTAAAAACTATACCAATTGGAGGCCTATGGGTACGGATCTAGCTCAATGTACAAGGTGTCATTCACATGGTGGCACACAAATATAAGTGACTCTAAGAAATTAATCGAAGAAAGTAGGGATGGTGTCAAACTAGTGCATGTGATCTCATTACCTGGGAGCTTTTTGCACAGAGGTGGCAGCTTCCTATCCTTATAGAGGATTATCCATACATGAGCATGGACAATTGGAGAGATCCTGGAGACACCTCGACCTTCGGTACAGGTCTAGGGACATGAAGGTATTCTAGCATGGTGGTAGCTATACCATACATGCAACATACTATGTGCATGTGCATACGTGGGACTACACCCTCCAGTGGGATACCAGTGGCGCAAGAGCAGGGGTTATATCCACCTTCTCACGTGCAAATAATGCGATGAAGTTCTATAATGGAATCATTGTGACTAGACATGGAGCAACTACTATAGGGGGTCTCCGAATCATGGTAAAAACAATGTAAAACAAAAAATAAAAACTATGCCCCAAGTGCTGCGTCATGAGTGACTTAGACATAGGACCTCCGACAAAGGAAATTGGCCTTTACTGGATAAGGAAATAGAAACATTTGGAAGAATGACCTGGGCCATTGTATAGCGGCCATCATAGGTGTGAAGGGCAGTAGTGGATGGTTGGAGGGTGGGGGACCTGAGTTTTTTCCAAACAAAAGTTGACATCACACAAGTGGATGCCCCTTCGTCGACAATGCATCGATGGACAACTGAATTCCAAATTGAGACTGGAATCTGGAAGGTGATGGTGGATGGAATTATTGGTTCATCATGATCCAGATCAAATGTGATTAATCTGGAATCAAGAGCATCTATGAAACCTAGTGCAGATAACAGTTCTTTTTTCTGTGGCGGGCAAGTTTTTAGCACTTATAGAGAGGAGATGGTTGTAGGTGATTGGGCCAAGTCATCAACGGTGCTATAGTTTAAGGAAGCTCATGTAGTTGCATTGTTGGTGATATGTCGTATAGGAAACCATGGACCTTTGGCTGCCCCATCAATGGGGGGTGTAGGTAAGTGGAGGGGCATGTTGGCAGTGTTGGAGGTAGATGCCGTTTATGGGTCAGTGGTTGCTATGGTGGAACCGTATTAGATGCACCTAGTCTAGAGGTTCACCTCTTCGGTTGACAGTGTCATTAGGTGATGGATACCAATTTCTGTAGGTGGAGCCGTGGTGGGTGTTGTAGGAGGAGGTGGGGGAAAGGGTGCATTTTCAACCAATCATTGGAGTGGTAATGGGTTTTGGAGCACCATAGATAGAGGGCCTAGTAGTGTTGGGTTGGGATGAACTGGTGTTGCCGCATTAGTGTCCCGTTGAGCTTCGTTCTGGAGAAAAATCTTGATGTGGTCCATATGAGGGCATTCATGAGTGTAGTGACCTCATATTTTGCATAACTTACATAGATGATTAGTCTGTAATGGAGTTTTTCATCCTGATCAATTAGGATCTTGGGGGTTCTGTGTTGATGGGTTAGCATCATTGTTGTTAGGAGGATTAGGCTGTTGGCCACCTCCTTGTGGTTGGTTTTTACCTTGGTTCCTTGCTCATTTTTTCTTACCCTACCATTGTTGGTTGTTGGGGGCAAGTTGGTTGTGAAGATTATGCTGAGAAAAAACTTGTCCCGTGGAAGTCGAAGGAGATGAGGCCGGGGCCGAAGCGGCTTGCATAGGTGGTGCATAGTAGGCTAGAAGAGATGGGGGGGCTACATATTTGGTCATTGGGCCCAAATACAATTTTGTTTTCTAAGTTTGCGCATGAGCATGCTGATTTAGCACGGGCTTTGCATAAGAGGATGTGGCTCTAGACTGGGCCATCATGCTTGAGTAATCGGGTATCTGGTTTGGTTGTGCAACACTATGGGTGTTTCATGGGTGCGGTGGCATCGTAGGGGGTGCCGCATAGTAGTGTGGGTGTTGGGAGACAGAGCCAATGAGACCATCTGTAGCATGGGATTCCCTCGGCGTATCACGGTGAGAGGTTCCATCACGGGGAGCATCTGGTATGCTAGTGTATAGGTATCCAGATTGAGCGTACATTAAATCAAACTATTGGTCCTTCAAGATTTCCTCTTCCTCACATTGGGGACGTTCAGAGGTCACTTCCTTAGCTATGGGCGGAAGCAAGGTTTTCAAGAACCAATCGAGGAATATCCTATCATCAAGTTGGATATTGCATAGGCTACGTCATCGCCACCACTCATGGATGTGGTCAGTGATGTGCATAGCAGTATTCTGATGACAAGATAACAAGATCTCCATGCCTTCGTTGTATTGAACAGGGATCTGGAAGTACCGAAGGAACATGAAGGCTAGTGAATTGAAATCAAGGTAAGAGGCTTTAGGTAGTTCAATATACCATTTTGTTGCAGCACCTGCGAGTGTGTGTTGGAATAATCTCATACTGATCGAGTAATCTACAATGTTGTTTGACGAGCACCATAAATAAAACGACATAATGTCCACAAAATTTGGAATGTCCGAAGGAAGTTTGGTTGGTATGGGAGGCCAATGGGGTTGATGACTTATTGGCTCATTCATTAACCGAGCCAAATTTGATAAGTTAAGGTGAGCCATGAAAGGTAGGTTGGACATGAGGTTGGATCAGGAGTGGATGACAATGGTGTCGAGGTTTTCAAGAGTATAATTTCCATGCATGATGGGGGCACATGAGGTTGACATCCTACAGTGGGGATAGTTGGCATGATCATGGAAGGGCCATTGCCCCTAGGTATATATGGTGGTACCGTTGGAATCATGGGAGATGGATTGGGGTCGCCACTAATGGGTAGCGTACCTACAGCAGCAAGCACAGTGGTGTTGTGACCACTGGAAGGGATATTGTTAAAGATGTGAGGTAGAGACATGGGTCCACTGCCACTCCCCCCTCCAAAGAAGGGATCGGGATTTGTTCTAGCCATGGGGATAAACGATGCAGTGAATAGATTCGGCTTGGATTGATAGGAATCTGATTCAGAATTAGAGGTCATGTGTCCTCCTTAAGATGAGGAAGGTTGTTGAGGAGAGCCTCGACGGTGATGGTCTAAAGAACCAAACTGAGGGGGGTGGCCCCTAAGTCAAGGAGGAATGTGTTGGATCAATTGTGGCTTGTGGTAGTAACTAGTAATGAATTTTTGGACCCTGGTTTAAATTGGCTTCCTATTGGTTCACAGGTAGTCACTCGGCCACCAAGACTTCCAGAAGACAGGCTTTGGATGTTTTCCTCACAAGGGTATATTTAGTCAATCGGAAGGGGTCGTTGTCCTTTTCACTTAGCAATTCCTCTCATTGGATAGCTACTTTGGGGTTCCTGTGGTACTCCTCACAATGAGCTTTAGGAAAAATACCAAGCTCTTCCCACAGTTGTTGCAGTTGAGACTTATGTCCCAAATCGAAAGATTATTAAGTAAGTTGGTTACTTTTATGGTTTTGCTCGGGGTCATGAACCAAGTTTTGTTTGATAATGTGGTGTGAGTATGTGCATTTGTGTATGAATTTGTTACTTTTACTTTTAAATATTCAATAAGAAAATAACACTGGTTTCCCTGTAAGAAACAAGCAAAGGGCTTGTACTAAAGCAGGGTTGAAAGCTAAAAATAATTCAAAACAACTTACAAGACAAACTGTAATAATGGGTGATTGACTATAATTTTTTGTGAACCAGTAGTGTGACTACACCAATTTTGTATCCTTCAAATCCAGGAGGGAGTGTTTGGATCTCATCAAAGTAGAAACAAGTCCACCCATCGATCAACAGTTCACACCCTAAATGCTCGGTTCTCAACAAGGAGGACATGAACGTCATGAAACTCCCAATGGTTTTCACTCCCAGTAGCTTCCAAGGTCACTTGTTTTTAATGGAAAAGAACAATAAAAAAAATGGATGCCTATTACTAAGCTTACTCAAACCCTCATCTTATCTCAGAAGACCCTGGAGGGTGATGACTGAGTAGAGGAGGAGGGGCTAAATAAGAATGTTAATTTCCAAATTTCTAATAATGAAATACAGAATTGAAATTGACAGAAAATAAACTTAGAAATAGAAAGTTCGCATATAATAGTCAACCAGTGGCTAATGGGTTGTTTAGAAAGGAAAATAGATGTAAAATAGCTCAAAAAAAGACAGGTCGCTTCTAACTATTGGACAGTGGCATTTGAGTCACACAAACAGGCCACACAATAGCAACTGGGTCGCTTCTACTGCAAAAAATAGCCGCGACTGTGTCCTTTGAGGCAAGTCGCACCTTTTGACGCTGAAGTAACGACCTGGGTCATGGGTTTTGACTCGAAAGCAGTGACTAGGTCATGGGTTTCAGCATGAAAGCAACGACTAGGGCCAGAACTAAAAAAAATTTAAAAATTAAGCCTGCAATGGCCGATAGGGATAGGCACTGGTGCCGTACAGACTCAGATCGGCCTCATGGGGGTCCGACCAGGGACCACTATGAATAAAAAAACAAAAATACCTACAAAACAAGGGATCCTATGGGATCAACCAGTATGGTCTCCAAAAATGTAGCCGAGTTTTCACCCTAGCTGCATGCAAAAGCACCTTCCTTCCATCTCTGGGACAAAATGGTATATTTCAATGGAATAGAGCTAGCTGCAAATAAAATATCAGTAACACATTAAACAATAAGAAAATACTACTAAACTAAATATAAAAAATGAGACTGGTATACCTTTTGTTTTCCTTGAAATTGGGCCACCGTGCCCTAACTTGGAATGATACTGCCTCTCCACAGGCTGGTTAGTATGGAGGGTGCCTCAACATACAAGATGGGAGGAGGTCGGGCAATGGAATGATTGGAAAATTATGTGAGTATTTTGAGAATGATGGCTTCTCAACATACTCACATAAATATAATAATGACAGAAGGAATAAGCTAATCTTTTGATGGAGACCTCCACACTATTTTTTAGTTTTTTCTTGTCCTTTTCTCTCTTTTAGGGTTTTGGACCCTAATTAGGGTTTTGATCCCTATTTAGGGTTTTAAGCCCCTTTTTTATGTTTTTTTTATCTCTTTTGGGGTTTTTAGCCCCTTTGTGAGCTTTTTAGCTCTCTTGTGAGCTTTTTAGCCCTTTTGTGGGTTTTTAGGCCCTTTTATATTTTTGAGCTTTTTGAGAGAGAATAAAGTTAAAACATAGTTGTGGAGGTCAAAAAATGAGGCAAGAAATATAGGAAAAAGATATATGTATGTGGTTTAGGCCATGTAGAGCTAGTTGAGCAATTTTTTGCGTTTACACTTTTATGCCAAGATTGTAAGGATTTTCTGTAGAGTGTAATCTATACGAATATTATTAATGAGACACAGATGTGCATCTCAAGATTTTGACAACCAAACATCACTGATCTCAATGGATCATCCTGATTTTAGACTCTCTTGACTTGATAGAAAAGCCAATCAGAGCCAAAAATCTAGAAGACAACTTTAGACCATTATGATCAATTTTAGAGACAAATATTTGTAAATAGAAATACAAATATCCCTAAAATAAAAATATTAAAATCAAACACGTTTAATAAATTTAAGTTCATAGTTTTGATAAAGAACTGTCATTGAATTCCCTCCCAGGAGTTTGCTTCTTTCTTTTATGATTAAGCAAGAAGATTTGAAAGGGCCCGGTCCTTTCTGTTGGAATATAATCCGTCAGGATTATACGTTAGTGTAAATAATAGGAAGATGAAAAGACTCTCGGATGTGTAATCCCAAGAGTCATTGTAATGTATAAATAAATGTTTTGGATATGAAATGATTTGAATCGGGAGTTATACCTATCAGTGGTATCAGAGCACCACCTACCGTAACTCCGGGCTGCATTTCAGTCCTGGCATTCTGCTTGCCAAACATTCGTTTTGCCAAATACGTGTCAGGATGCCTGCTCTGTTAGTCTTCCAGTCGCATGAATTTTATGCGTTATTCTCTTCCACTGTGCATGAAACCCTAATCCCAACGTTTTGAATGTTGTTCCCGCTGCTGCTTCTCACGTCTTCATTGAGATTTCGTGTTTTGTGGCTTTTGTTGTTGCCAGCCTGCTCCGCGTTTTGAATGTTGTTCCCGTTGCTGATTCTCACGTCTTCACTGAGATTTCATGGTTTCTGGCTTTTTTTGTTGTGATCCTGCTCCGATTTTGGACTCTTTAGAAGTGGAGACGGGCCATAATTTGGTGGTAGACGTTCTATTTTTGCTGCTATTAGCTAGGGATAAACACTCTCTCCTTTGTGTTGTATTTTCTGTCATGATAATGTATGGTTGTAGATGTATTTGTGTCTATAATACTGTATCCTGTTGCCTCAAATCATCTTCTAGGAACACAACCGGTCTGCTTACTGATCCTGTAGAATACCCTCAATGGCTACGCCCTCTGGCAGCCAGAATGGTCACGATTTGAACCGCCGCGAGTTGACAGTTATAACCCATGTAGAACGCAGCCAAGAAAAATACGTTGCACCAGCAGATGAGACAAAAACTCTTTCATAAGTGTTGCGACCTACCAAGAATATATCTCAGTACTCAAAGCTGAGAAGATTGCTGAAGAGAGATTGTATAGCTATGAAGCTGAGAAGATTGTTGAAGCTGAGAAGATTGGCGAAGAGAGATTGTATAGCTATGAAGATTCATGTCATTTGACATTATCCAATTGCGTGAAGGTCAACTTTACATAATTTAATGTGGAGGAGTGTGACTGTCTGAAAACCTAATTTTGGCATAATTCCAATGCGTGGAGTTTTTTTCTAGAAAATGTATGCAAATATGTTCATGTGTGTGCATGAATAATATGGTTGTTGTATGAGCCTGAGATCGTTGAGTATATATGCACTGGTTGAGTATATATGCTACATGGAGTCTGTAATTTTCATTCATGTTTCTGGTGTATATGATGTGTTGAAGACTCTTCTACGTTGAAGACTGCGTTGGAGAAATAATGTATGCTATATTGAAGACTCTTGCTATATTGTGACTGATATATTCTGACCGATATATATTAAAGACTCTTGCTATATTGTGACTGATATATATCATACATTAAAGACTCTTGTGGAAGATATATGTTGTTTTGTTGGTGTTGATTGCATTGAGACTGCTCGTGCAATTGGGAATATTGCCACTGTGCAATTTTTCTGCTGCTGCAAGTTCTTGAAGCTGCCTGCGTGGACCTGCCTACGTCTTGAGTCCATCCAGACCTGGCGCTGTTTCTTTTGTATGTGAAGGGAATTTCTCTGAATGTGTTGATATAAAGACCATTGCTATGACCAAGAACACTGGGAGAAGAGTGTGTAACTACAAGAGGTGTTGAGAAATCATTTCTCTGGGTGTTGCTACAAGTCTGTTCCAAGATAATGTATTGAGGTATTATTGTAATTTCTGATAATAAGATTTGAATTGTCCATGTAAACAACAATCTAAAGTAAATTACATGGAGATGAGTTGAAAGCATTCTAATCCTGTGTTTCTTTGAGAGCTGTGCCTCTCCCTCACCATCACCAGTGGTGAATTATTTGCTTATGAACTTATTGACAACATATTTTCTTTATAAATGAACTTATTGTAAATCACCTTGGCAGAGACTATAGACCTGCAAGGTTATTGTTTTTCCTATTATCTCATTCTCCTTGTCATATTAAGTTTATTATTGTAAATTACACTAGCAGTTGCAGAATATGCAATCTATAACATCTGTATAATCACTTTGCTTTGCTCAAAAAGAAAATAACCACACCAAAGACCAATCCAAAGATCATCCCAAAAGAGAAAGCAGCAAGAGAGGCAGAGGAAGAAGAAACTTCAAAAACAACTCCATCAAAAGATCATATTTGCAGTGCAAGCGTTGTGGAAAGAATGGACACACATCAGATCAGTGTTGGGCTTCGTGGGACTCCATTTAAGACAGACATAATCAGAATAAAGACGACAATAAAAACCAAGATGCTAGTAAACCTTCTGATTCTGCTCATTGTATTGTTGCACATTGTAATCTTGGTATTAATGAAATGACTTCACTTTCATCTAACACAGAATGTTGGCTACTTGATACCAGTGCAACATCACACATGACTTTCAGAAAACACTGTTTTGAAGAGCTTAATGAAACAATAAATGCCATAGTTTACTTTGCAGATAAGTCAAGTCTTAAACCAAAGGGAATGGGCACTATTCGACTGAAGATGCCTGGATTCCCTCATTTCTTGTTGAAGAATGTTCTTTATCTTCCAGGGTTGCAGAGAAGCCTACTGTCCTTGGTAGAGATTCGACAGCAAGGCCCTTCCATCCACATGTTTGATGGAATCGTAGAAATAAGTAAGTCCTCTGACAACCAAGTCATCATGACTGGATACGAAGATGGGAAGCTGCTGAAGCTAAAGGGTTCATCTGCAATAGTTCAGATTTATGCCTACCTCTCTCAGCATGGAGAAGGTAATTTTTCATCAAGTTTATTGTGGCATGCAATATTTGGTCATTTGAATTATAACAGTCTTCGTTTGTTGAGAAAGAATGGTGTATTTGGTTTTCCCACCATTCCCAAAGAGAAGAACAAATGTGATGCATGTATATTAGGGAAACACAGTAAGCTGCCATTCCATGAATCTAATTTCAAAGCAAGTAGGAAATTAGAATTAGTGAATTCTGATTTATGTGGCCCAATGCCAACTCCTTCTACTCATGGGAATAAGTATTTTATGACCTTTGTTGATGACTACTCAACAATGTGCTGGATTTATTGTTTAAAGACAAAAGAAAAAGAATTTCAAACATTCAAATACTTTCATGCATTGATATAAAAACAAGCACAATAAAAAATTGGTACACTTTGTACTGATAATGGGAGAGAATACACTTCAAATGCTTTTGAAGATTATCTTTCCCAACATGGAATTGCACATCAAACTAGAGTTCCCTACAATCCTCAACAAAACAGTGTAGCAAAAAGAATGAACAGAAGCATAATGAATATGGTTCGCTCAATAATGTTTTTTGAGAATGTAAAACTAATGTTTTGGGTTGATGTAGTAAAATGTGCAGCCTATTTGAGAAACAAAAGTCCCTCAAATGCTCTTGATAACAAGACTCCACATGAAATGTGGTTTGGCCATCTCCCTTCAGTTAGGCATCTCAGAGTTTTTGGTTCCACCTGTTATGCCTTGATTCCAAAGGAGCAAAGAAACAAGCTTGGTGCTCGAAGCAGAAAATGCATTTTCCTGGGGTACGAAGAATACTCCAAGGCATACCATCTGTATGATGAGGTAAACAAGAAGTTTGTTATTTCCAGAGATGTCATTTTTCTTGAAACTAATAAAAATGACCAGTCCATTGAGGGACAGCTTGATCATTTGGAAAAATATCCTCATCCAACAAAATATTCTGAAAATGAATATGAAATTCCAAACCTTGAAGGGGGGATTCCTATTCTGGATCAACCTTTGGAATTTCCATATAAAGCACCAACTCCCCCGCATGAAGAAGTTCCTGCTACTTCACCTGATCAAAAGATTCAACTAGATGATGTGATTGAGAGAATTGGAAGACTCTCAATCAATGATGAAGCACCACCAGCTGATCAACCAGGACCATCACGGAAGATTCCTAAATGGGCCACAAAGACACTTGAAAGTGTCCATCTAGATGAGGTTGGAAAGACAAGAACGAGAAGTTCGAAAAGACATGAAGATGGAGGAGAAGCAAATAATTCAGGTGATGACATGGATGTATCATTTGATTGTGAATTTAATTTATCTGCTAAATTTGAACCAACTTCCTTTGAAGAA
>LPNX010614931.1:0-67696 GCA_001517045.1 Pseudotsuga menziesii
TATATAGTTGAGGAAGACCCCAACCCCTTGAAGATCAACGACCAAGATTAGATCTAGATCTAGATTAGATCTCCACCACTAGATCTAGGTATTTGACTTTAGCCACTTACATCCAAGATAAATTTTTAACCTTAGACTTAGGCTACATACACATTTCACCTTAGATTTAATTTTTCAAATTAATATTTTTAAATTTTTCCAATTTTGACTTAGGAAAAATTAAAAAATAACTTGAAAAAATTATATCTTGGCCATGGGGGGGGTGAAAAATTTTGGAATAAATTTTCCTAGGCTTAGCGACCCCCAAACCAAATTACCATGGCATTTTTTGATTTTTTACTTCAAAATCAAAAAATGTGAATTTTTGACTTAGGGAAATTAAATAATTCCCTAGGGGAGATAGACCCCTCCTGACCAAAATTGGTCTATCTCTTCAACCGCTTATCAGAAAGACATGGGACTCGAAGCAGTGGCTTAGGGGGTTTCATAGCAATTTACTTTGCATTCATAGCCCCTATTACACCACTTACATCCAAGATAAATTTTTAACCTTAGACTTAGGCTAAATACACATTTCACCTTAGATTTAATTTTTCAAATTAATATTTTTAAATTTTTCCAATTTTGACTTAGGAAAAATTAAAAAAATAACTTGAAAAAATTATATCTTGGCCATGGGGGGGGAGAAAAATTTTGGAATAAATTTTCCTAGGCTTAGCGACCCCCAAACCAAATTACCATGGCATTTTTTGATTTTTTACTTCAAAATCAAAAAATGTGAATTTTTGACTTAGGGAAATTAAATAATTTCCTAGGGGAGATAGACCCCTCCTGACCAAAATTGGTCTATCTCTTCAACCGCTTATCAGAAAGACATGGGACTCGAAGCAGTGGCTTAGGGGGTTTCATAGCAATTTACTTTGCATTCATAGCCCCTATTACAAAATGCCACGCTTGAGTCATTACATTATTACATCAAAACTCAGTTAATTAATCACTAAGGGGTGAAATTAATTAACTGGAATAAATAAATAAAAATACAACAACATAACGAAACTCCGCAAGACTCTACATAAATGTCTAGCATGGTCATGAATAACATTTGAAGCCTTAGCCACCCCATGGACTTGACTACTAGAACGCCCGTCACCACTTTGGAGGATTTTGAGTGAAAAACCAAACCAATTAAAATCGTTTACTCAACAAGATCAATTGGAAAGGGAAAAAACACTCGATGAGGGGACTTCCCTAACAACCAGTTCCATGGTGTGGCATCCATATCATATGACCCACACCAGCACATATAATTACATTAATTTTCCCACGCAGGGGAGCGGACATTTCGTTTTACAAAGGGGCAATTGCCCTGCAGAAGTGAAAAATCCTCAGATTTTTCTAAGGTACAATTATGTACATCCTTATGTACATGGAGTTGCCACCTAGTCGAAATAGGTGGGCAACACGCTCTAGTTGCATATGAGGAATTCGTTTCATTAAGCGCTCCTTGTATCAGCCGCTGCATTTGTTATGTATTTCTGGTAAATGTTTTGGAATTCATCTCCTATGCTCCATTGCAGTTACTAGTCTCTGCTGTTTATTCTACCAAAGGTGGTGCAAGAGATTCATCTGCAAATAGGTGCCTCTTGCTTCACTGGGCTTCTTCCTCTTTCTCCTATCACCCTTTCAAGATATTTGGCTGTTTGTGACACTTACTTTGCCTCAAAGTACAAAGGAAATTCCCTTTCTCGTTTTCGCTATAATACCCTTGTTTGATTTAGGTTTCGACTCCATAGCCCAATGATTTTCCTGTCTGTTTGTCCTGCCATTTTTTTAAAATCTATCAACACCCTGTTCGCATCATAAATCTAGCCTTTTGACTCTTGTTTAATGCTAAACGTGTAGGTGAATTTGTTTCTGTGACAAGAGAGAGCCCTCTTTGACTGTATTGGCTAGAATGCAGTCTAAAGGTTGGTTGAAATGGTTACCCCTGTGACTTCCTACCGCAACCATAGGAAAATTACAGGGTGCTAACACCGAGGACGGTGTTAATTCTAAGGGGGAAAGGATGTAACATCCCCTTTCTACCTCAACCCAAAAACACATACTGTAAGTAAAACGACACTGTAAGTACCCATTCTAACCTTATGAAAATTATGGATGAAATTGACAGGGTTAGGAGACTGAAAACTTGACATGACTAAGAACGATTAGAGACGAATCCACTAGAGGGAAAGTTAAAACGACGGGTGGAGCCTTGGGAACTCGAAGAAGAATAACAATTCCCTGGACAACCTAAGCCCTTGGGTGTCATCCTAAGTTGAAGTAAGTCACTAATAGGCTGATTACTTGGTTTAGAGTTAGTGGATTTGTATGATTTTCTTTTGGTATCAAAGCAAAGATATTTTTATTATTATTTTCGTAATACATAATTTTATGCCACGGAGACCTCCCTAGAACTTTTAGTAAGAATATTAAAGCTTTCTCTTGAAGAAATTGCAGTCAATGATATTATTTCCCCAAAGGTTTATCTACTTGTTTTATTCTTGCAAAATTTATTTTAATACATTAAGAGAAATGACTTTTATGTTGGACATAAATCCATGTACAAAGGTGTATTTATGTTTTTGAGAATCCCTTATAAAAACTATCAACTGAAAAAGAATCATAAATACATAGGTGTAAATATAGTGAGAATCTTTTATATATAAACTAAATAAAGTTGTTTATATATTAAGAATCCTTTATTTAAATTGGTAAATGAAAAGAATCACCTTCTGATAAGAATATTTTCCTTTTTAAGACAAAGTTAGAAGTTATTTACCATTGATATAATTACTTGCCAAGATAAGTATTACTAGTGTACGTTATACATTATGTCCTCAAGATTTAAAAGTAAACTTTTAAATATCGAAATAAGATTGAAAACCTAAAGAATCCTTGGTTGAGCGCATGCCTCCAAGAAATTAATTCACCTCGGAAAAAAAGGGCAATCTGCCTCTCTTAAACCAGGGCAAAGTTAGGTGTAGTAGGGTGATTGCCGGGACTCTTGGGTCATATGGGGAGGCATGGCGCGCTCTGCATGGGGGATTGCACGTTTCTCTCCTTCCTGTGTTTTATTTATGGAGAGAGAGACCTGCGTTTTGAGGGGGGCTTGCATTGGATCTTTTGATATGCCTTCTTTGTTAATGCGTTTTTGGGGATTCTCACTGCCTGCGTTAAGAGTTGTTCGGGTACCGTTATGCATTTTTTTTTCTGGCCCGAGTCTCATTGTTCCAATGAATGAGGCTAGTGTTTTGTTTTTACTGCATACATTTCGATAACATCTGAGCCTGGATTTGTTTTGCCTGTGATTTGATAAAGATTTGAGCATGTATTTGTTTACCTACGATTTGTTAAAGATCTGAGCCTGTAATTATTTACATACGATTTGATAAAGATCTGGGATCATGCATTTTGGTGTGTCTGCTGCTAAAAGCTGGAACATGCATATGTTACCTGGGTGGATCTATTCTTTATGGCTGACATTGATTAGAGCGTTTGATCTTTTTATATATGCATGTATTGTTGAAGGCGTATTTGCTGGCATTGATTAGAGTGTTTGATCTTTTTATATATGCATGTATTGTTGAAGGTGTTTTTGCTGGCATTGATTAGAGCATTTGATCTTTTTATATATGCATGTATTGTTGAAGGCGTTTTTGCTGGCATTGATTAGAGCGTTTGATCTTTTTATATATGCATGTATTGTTGAAGGAGTTTTGCTGGCATTGATTAGAGCGTTTGATCTATTCTTTATGCTGAGATCGTTAATGCATTTTGGGGAAATCTAGGGAAATCTGGATGGTATACCGGGGTTGAGGTATTTTGATGTGCATTCATTGTTAAAAGGTTTGCGATCTGGATGGTATACATGCGTTGATATTTTTAATATGCCTTCATTGTTTAAAAGTGGGGATTTGGGTGGATACCTGGGTTGAAGTTTTGATATGGCTACGTTTTTCATTAAAGAGTTGGAGTATGTGTTTATGCCAACTTTTCTTGAAAGATTTGGAACGAATTTCCTTGCTAGCGTTTTGTTGAAGACCTAGAAATAAAATTGTACCCATAGTATGGATGGAAGGGTGGATCGCAGCATTATGTTCTGCATATGTTTTCCTTTATGCAGATCTAGTTTTTGTGTTTTAAAGACTGCTTGCGACTGCTTATGCTGCATACGTCTGCAAATTTTTGCTTAGTATTCCATTATGAAGATCTGGAAACGCGACTTATTTTGTTTGAATGTGTTTGATCTGGCTAGACAACAAATCTGAGATTGTTCTTTCTTTTGATCTTTGTTGATATGGCTGCATTTTTACTTGTGTTGGAGCTATTCTTTATGTTTGGATTGTGAATGCGTTTTGGGGATCTGGATGGATACCTGCGTTGATGTATTTGATATGCATTCATTAATAATGTGTTTTGGATTTGCTTGGGGTTACTGCAAAGAGATCGAGAGGCTTTCTATTTTTGGCTTGTATTTTTATAAACCCTAGGCATGTATTTATTGATAAGACCTGAGCTTGAAATGGTCGCTTGCGTCCTTGCTCAGTTCTGGAGTAGGTGTTTTTGCCTACCTTTTGATAAACACCGAAAGCTGAGCATGTATGTTGTTACCCGCAATTTGGATAAACGCCCAGTATGAAAATTTGTTGCCTGCGATTTGGATAAACTTCGAGAATGACACTTGTTTGCCTTGGTTTTGATAGATGATGGAACTTGGATTGGTTGAGAGCGTTTTGCTAAAAGCTGGAACATGGATCGGTGGCCAGCGTTTTTGATAAAAGATGGAACATGCTTTTGTTTGCTCTGTGTTTACTGAGTTTTGTATGTTTGTAGGCTTGTATTTATTTCATGCATTGTGCTTGCTTGGAAAGGGAGAAAATTGACTTTGTCATGGTAGGATTTATGGCTTACAGGTGGAGAAGTCATGAACTTTATTTTTGTTTCTTTAATCCTCCAAGTTAAAGAATCTCGTTTTTTTTTACAACCGTGCAGTTCCTTGTTTGCTTAGATTGTGAGAGATCTCGGAATTTATATCTTGAGGTTGCTAACTTGAGAAGTTGTAAAAAGGAGCTCACTGTTCATATTCACGGGAACTCTAAGAATATGGCAGAGCTTGTTAACTACTAGTTATTGTTATGATTTAATTAATTTAAGTGCAAGCCAATGATTTGTATTGTAAGATCAAGTTGAGATATTGAAAAGGGTCTCTTCGTTATACTTTTGTCCTAGTGGATTCGTCATCCAGCTTGGGGGTGGCTCTAGGCAGGAAAACCTACGCTAGATAGAGCCAATGGTTGGGAGGAAAAGTCGTAGGATGTTTTCAGTCGCCCTTGGTTTCATTTAGATCAAGGATGTAACTGTAATGGTTGATTTTATTTAAGGAATGTATTTTATCATCTTACCCGCTTGTTTGCTAAGTAATGCTGTTAAATTATTACTTGTTTTATGGTGATCCCATGTATATTTAACATGATCTTAAGGGTGGCTGCAGAAGAAGGTTTACCATTACTCTCGAGGGGACAGTTTGGTGAAATATTTCTACAGGTGTATGCATTTTATAAGTTAGGAACCTTTTACTATCGAAAGGGTTAGATATTTGATTGAAGTATGATTTTGGCCTTCAAGATGTATATTTATGCCTCATGTATGGAAATGTAATAATAGGTGTTTGGACATAAGGTGGATTTGGATAAAGATTAAATGATTGTATTCTTTCGTATATTTTTAGAATGGTTTCGACCATATTGTAATCACTGCAGTAGGATTATAACATAGTTTGCTTCTGGTGGCTATGACTTGTTCAATAATGAAGAATGTCTAGTAATTAGGGGTTCAGTTGGATATATATAAGTTCCGCAATTGGGAGCGAAGGGTCTCCATTTTATTGTAATCTTGAACCATTGGTTGTTAAACATTTACACATGGGGTAGGTATGATTGTTTGTTCTACAAGCTTATAACCTTTAGGATTGATTACAAGTTAATATGCATTGGACTAACAGTATTGGTGTGCTTAAATGTTTTCATTAAAGGAAAAATTTACACCTTATACTCAAGGAGCTACAGACAGTTTTTGGGTTATGTTACACATGCCCTGCAAATCATAATTTTCCTCAAAAAATCATACCACAACCCATAAAAATCACTAAGCAATTTCAAATCACGTTTTTGTCAACATAAACAGGTAAGATGTTTATAATAAAATGGCTGAGGATATTCTAAGTAGCCCAAAATGAGGCATTGACAAATCACTTATAAAGTTATGAAATTTGATTTTTTTAAGGGTTATTTGTCTTTGTAGTGGTTGGGGATTGAGAGGGAAGGAGTTTTTCCACCATCTAGTTTTTTTTTAAGATTTATGCATGGGTTTTCAAAGTGTTTGTTGCTTTTCTCTTATTAATGCTTTTTGGTGGGTCTAGAAAGATTTTTATAGGTCTGTTTTATCTACCAACGGTTTGTTTTTTTACAAACATTCTTTGATATTCAATTTGTTTTTTCCACTAGGTTTAAAGTTTGAATATTGCCTGTCCAATATGCCAAATATTTTGGACCTGTTTGGGAAGTATGGTGAACTTGAAGAAGGGACAAATTGATAGAGATTGATTTGTATACTATGTGGGCAATCAATGACGAGTGGTTTTGCCAGTTGAAATACCATGTTGTTAGAACCCTAGGGAAGGAGGTTGCAATTTGTGCATGGTCATCACTAGAAGTTATGTGAGCTGCTCACCAAGCTATTAATGAAAAGGATAAGAAAAATAAGAGGTGACGATTCTCAAACGTGAAATTGATGACCATGCAATTTGTGCATGGTCATCACTAGAAGTTATGTGAGCTGCTCGCCAAGCTATTAATGAAAAGGATAAGAAAAAGAAGAGGTGACGATTCTCAAACGTGAAGTTGATGTAGGTGGAGTATCTAGATCCTCAAAAACCATAGGTTCACCTGTCACGAAGACTTCAACTTTTTGAGTTTGAAGAACTGGAGATGGGGCACAAGCTTCCATATGTTTAATGGTTAAAAGAAAGGAGAAGCAATAAGCAAATAGGGTTGTGGGGAGGTGTCATTTTGGGAGTGGCATACCTTGAGCATTGCAAAGTCCAATATGTCTTTTGCAGTTAATGTTTGATGTTGACGTTTTTGTTGGTCTAGGGTATAAAACCCCTATCATATAATGTTAGGATATTTAGATATTTAGGAGCTATCTAAGATCAATTTGGTCTAATGTTCTTCAGGTAAAGTGTGTTTCTTTAGTATGCAATTGTATGCATTTGTGCTTACCTATTATGATGGTCACGATATGTTTTAGACATACAATGATCCGATAATTCATCTTCACCTTGATCTTAATGGTTATTGATTTGTCGCTTAGTACTTGATTGGTCCATTATTTAAAGAGCATGTTTATTTGCTTGATGATCGATTGTGAGAAACTCATATATAAATACTTTTTCCTTTTGCTTGGCTCCATATCCTACTTACGGGCTCTGGTGGCCTCTGCTTTAGATACAAGACACTCGTCTTCATTCGCAACCACTTTGGACACCCTCTTGGTCCTTCAGTCAGTGGGTCCTTGCTCTCCTTGGCCTTATTTCCTCAGAGGAAAGCCACCCTCCATGCCAGGCCTTTTCATGCTTTGAAAAGGGCGTTGAGTGATCTTACAACATTCTAGGGTTAGATGGGGTATAACGCCCTCCCTCTAGCTCACTCTAGCCTTTCGTTTGGAGTGATTCGCTTATTTGAGCGTGTTTTGGCACCTAGGGATACAAATACCCCAGGTAGCCTACCTTAAGCCTACCTTAGGCTATATTTTATTATTATTTTCTTTTAATTTAAGTTGACTTTTTATAATTTCAAATTGACTTATTTTAAGGCATGTAGGCCTGGATATTTTAAAAAGTGAGCATGAGATCATATCAAATTTAAATACATCTCCTCACTTTCATTTTAAGGACAGAATTGATGGGATAAAATCATAAAACACTATGTTACTTTTCTACCCTTCTAGGGCTCTTTGGATGTGATGCGCTCGTCTTGTGGAAGGAATTTTTCTGGGTTTGATGATCAATGCTTGGAGTTTCTTTGGTTCAACGCACTTGCTAAGGTGATGCTAGATTTGTTTGCTTAACACATGCATAAGGAGTTATCTAGGGTTTGCATCTTGATCTCTCTTTGCTACTTGTTGATGAGTGATGTATGTTTATGGATTGAATGGTAGCCTTTAGGGTTGCATTTTGTCTTGGCTAGATCTTTGTCAACTTTAGGCACCTTGGTTGTGGAAGTACGTCCATTTAGGAGTACTTCTAGGGTTAGAACTTTAGGTCTCTAGGGGTTTGTTGTAAACCTAGGTTAATCTTCTCTAGAGGCTAGTTATTCACTCCTTAGGTGCCCTAGGTTAGGGTAGGATTGTGCTAGGGTTTTGCTCCCTAGCAAACCTCCCTCTTTTCCAAAACCTAGTCAATAGGGTTAGATAGATTGCATTTTGCATCTGTAAATTTGCATTCTCGTGGTAAAATTAGGGTTATAATTAGGTCTGCATTTTTATGTTGAAAAACCCTCAAAATAAAAAAAAAAAAATAATTTTTTTTTGCATTTTTTGCCCACCCTAAAATTTCGGCCACCTTATAAATTCGCCCTGGACTCTAAAGCCCTAAAAACCCTAAGGTGGAATTATAGGAAACCCTAACAATCCAAAAATTGCAAAAATCTCAAAATCTGCCCTAAAAGGCCCTAAAACAGTCCTAGTTATGCCCTAAAGCCGTAGTTGCCTTTTACTTTCGTTGCTGCCCTCGTCCTCTCTCTCTTCACCTCTCAGGTCTCCCTTTGTGACCACTCAAACCCTTACCTTAGGGCTGCCCTTTATAGTGGCAGCCCTCCCATTTACCCAAACCTTGTCCTAGTAACACTTGCTTGACACCTTTCACCTTCACATATAGTCTGCAAAACACCTCACAAGTTAATGCCAAGGTTGAGAGAATAATTGCCTACATGCACTTGTACTACTGTTCATTGTTTTCACATAATTAATGCTGCTATAAATACTAGTGTTACATATATCGCCCGATTTCTCGCAAGTTGCCGAGAAATCGCGATTTTTACTGAGCGGCGATTTTAAAAAAAAAAATCGGGCACCGATATCGGGCCGATTTCATGCCGAAATATCGCCGATTTCATGCCGAAATATCGCCGGAAAATCGCCGTCGACTCGCGATTTCCTGACAGGGCAAAAAAAAATTAAAAAAGTTCATTTTTTTACCTTTTATGCCCGCGGCTATGGGTTAATTTGCTCATTTGGTCGCCGCTACAAAGGTCGAGAGGAGAGCCGGCGATTAGGGTGCAGAGGTAAGTAAATGTCACGTTTTTTTTCATTAAAATTTTGAATGCCTCCAGAGTCCACAGTGTGCCTCTGTCCGCGCCCGGCTTCCAATTCCTCGCCCAGGCCCCAACCCACTCCACAGCCGCCAGCGTCTCTCTGTGAAATTTTTAACAAAAAATTCTCACCAAAACCCCCAAAGCGACTAGTTGAAGAAATCGGTTTCATACATCAATAAACAAGTATGATTTTACCTTGTAGACAACTGATTTCTTACAAGAGACAGTTTGCTACAATTTCATACAAGGTATATTAGACAGTTTGCTACAGTTTCATACAAGGTATATTAGACAATTGTCTCTTACAAGGTAAAATATAAATATACAGTTAGAGTTTGAAAATTCTCTAACTGTAGCAAATTGTCTCTTACAAAATAAGCCTCAATTTCTTTTTAAATATGAAGAGAGAGAAAAATCACTAACTCTAAAATGATTGAGGATTGAGATCTTCATTTGATTCTCACCCTTTATGTCAATGGCTGAGATTAAAACATTATTTGCTGAGTTTACATGTTGGAAATCACACCCTTTGGGTGAGGGGCGCACTTGTTCAAATAGGCACAAGTGGGACCAAAAATTATAAGAGGATTACATCAAATGCTTAGTTGGACCATGACAAATACATCATTGCTGAGTCATTAGCTGAATTGGATGGCTGAGATGCAAAAGAAATGGATGAGAATGAGTCAATCCTGTTTTTTATTTTTATTTTTTATTTTTAAAATTATATTTCATTTGCAATTTTCAAATTTTTCAGCATGTTATTTTTTTACTGTTTTGTTATTTAATTTATTTGTTATTTGCAATTTTGCAGCATGCTAATTTTTTTTTTGTTGCCCTAGGTTTACTTGAAGTTGAAACTTCATTTCTTCCATATACAAGATGTTGAAATTGGATGCATTTTGGGAATTTGGCACAGCCATTGATCCAGAAAATCGACAAACGCTCACTTGCAATTTATGTGGGAAAAGAATGGCGGGAGGGATAAGCAGGCTGAAATATCACATTGCACAAATATCGGGGCATGATGTGATTCCTTGTACCGCAGCAAACGAGGATCACATTAACAAGGCCAAAAAAGCAATTGAGGAAACTAAGCAAAAGAAACAATTCAAGGAGGCCGTGAGACATCAAACTGCCTCAAGATCCGGGTCCGGATGTGGAGCGGGGGCTAGTGGGACGAGTCCGGAAACCTTCTCCACGCAACAGTCCACAATGCCTTCACCTTCGACTGCATCACCAATGGGTGCCTATGTGTCGAAATGCTCAGCTGGTGGACAACCTTCTGTAAAGTCCATGCTGAAAGTAAAGGAGAAAAAAGATGCAGATACACTTGTGGGTCGATGCTTGCTATGGAGTGATATTCCATTTAACTTTGCCAATAACCCATTTTATATGTCCATGTTTGAGGCAGCTGCTGTTATTGGGCCGAGGTATAAGCCCCCCACTTATGAGGAGTTGAGAGGGCCCATCCTCCAGAATGAAAAGGCCGAATGCTCTCACAGGTTGGAGGATCTTCGAAAATCATGGGAGTTAACAGGATGCACAGTGATGTCAGACGGTTGGACTGATATGAAGGGTATGACCCTTCTCAACTTTTTGGTTCACTGTCCAAGGGGCACTATGTTTTTGAAATCCATGGATGCATCTGCACATGTCAAAGATGCGGGTTTACTATGTCGCTTGTTGGATGACTTCATCCAAGAGGTTGGCCCGCAGCATGTTGTCCAAGTCATAACGGACAATGTTGCGAACTATGTGTCTGCTGGTAGGATGCTTATGGACATGTATCTTTCACTATTCTGGACTCCTTGTGCGGCCCATTGCCTTGATTTGATGTTAGAGGATTTAGCCAAGATTGATTGGATCAAGAATACCATTGATTCAGCACGGGGCATCACAAAATTCATATACAATCATGCAGCGGTGCTTAGCTTGATGAGAACTTTCACAGGTGACAGAGAGTTGGTGCGTCCTGCGATCACACGCTTTGCCACTAGCTTTATTTCTCTCCAGCCCCTCTTGGTTTCTATGTGGGACTTGCAGCAGATGTTCCTTTCACCTGAGTGGCGTGCTTTCTCATTTAGCACTAGACCAGAGGGGCAAGCCATATGCAGGCTAGTGAATTTCCATTAGACCTTTTGGGATGACGTGAGGGAGGTTTGTGCTGTCACTGAACCTTTGGTAAGGGTTCTCTGCTTGGTTGATGGAGATAAGCCTGCAATGGGCTACCTGTATGAGGCCATGGATAGGGCCAAAGAGTCCATTCGTGCCTATTACGAGGACAAGGGAGATCGGGGGCAGGAGAGACAACAGATTATATGGGGGATGATTGATGCGCGATGGAACAACACACTCCATCGCCCCATTCATGCTGCAGGATTATACCTCAACCCTGCGTTTGGTTACTCCTGTGGCTTCAGATTTGATGGAGAGGTTATGGCTGGATTCTACGAGTGTGTCCATAGGATGGTGCCGTCTGCAAGTGATCGTGCAGAGCTTTCCCAAGAGTTGGAAGTGTATAAGAGAGCCATAGGATTACTTGGGTTTCATTTGACAATACATGACAGGACCAACCTGATGCCAAGTAAGCTTCACCTTGTTTCAAATTTTCGTTTTCTTTTTCTAATTCTTTTTTTAAATTAAATTGTTTTTTCTTATGTTTCTTTAATTCGTTGTAGATACCTGGTGGGAAAACTATGGTGGTTGCGTACCTATTCTACAGAAGCTTGCCATTCGAGTGCTTAGCCAGACATGTAGCTCTTCCGGTTGCAAGCGCAACTGGAGTGTATTTGAAAAAGTACACTCCAAAAAGCGCAACAGGTTAGAGAATTTTCAAATTCATTAGAAAATATAAATTATTGAATTCTAGTTTATAATTTTATCATTTGTCATTATGCCCCTTTGCCTTCTAATTTATGCATTACAAATTGAAATTATTAACTTTATAATTTAATATCTAATTCTATGATCCTCCTGCAGGTTGGATACTCCGCGCCTTAATGATTTGGTCTACGTCCACTACAATCTCAGGTTGTGGGTGAAGCAATATCAGAGAAAAGTTGATGCAAAGGCCATTTCATTAGATCATATCGACACCACTGCAGCTTGGAGGTCGGAGTGTCAAGAGCCTGCTATGGAGGTAGCCCCTGATTGGCTAGCGGATGATCATGATCACGATGATGATACAGAGGCTCCATATGAGGGTGATCCAATTCCAGAGGAGTTTCACACTGAGTTTGGGAGTGTGCCACAGTTAGATCCAGAGCCACAGGCAGGGTTAGAGGGAGATAGACCCGATAGTAGCACTGCTACTAGTGGAGGAGTAGTTGTAGGATTACCTCCTCGAGCTCCTTCTTCTTCTTCAGGACACCAGTTTCAGCCACCTTCAGGTTCTAGAGGACATCATCATCCTTTTGCAGGGTCTTCTAGTTCTTCTAGAGGACGTCAGATACCAGTACGAGGCTGACAAGCCTTGAGGGCACCTAGTCCTAGAGGAAGGGCAAGGGCTGTTTCCACAGCAATTACCTTTTCCCGTAAAAGGGGTAGAGGGAATCCATAGTTTATTTACTTTATTTCACTGTAGATGACTCATGAGTCATGATGATGATCGTGAGATACATTTGTTATAAGTTATAACTTATATTTTTGATGATTCAGACATTCAGTATTCACTATTCAGGAGTAGGACTAGGACATGATCCATTTTGATGTGTGATGTATCTCTAGACATCTTATATATCTTATATATCAGTTTTCTTTCCATATTCATGTGGCAATGTGTTTATTTGATGTTATTGTTGCTTTAGATGTTTAAAAAATTGAAAAAAAATGAATATTTTTGTGTTTTTTAAGTTTGCCGATTTTTGCCGATTTTTGCCGATGTTTTGCCGAGATATCCCGAGACGATGTTTCCTGGACCCTGCCGATTTCCGCGCCGCGCCGATATTTGTAACATTGATAAATACTGTGAATGATGACTGATATATACCGGTGTATGCATGCGTAAAGGTCAGTTTTAACACATAATGAATGATGGTTCTTTACTGTAATGAGTATCTTTATTACTACATAATACTTCGTGGTTATGCCACTATAAATGCTGATTCAAAACTGATACTATACTGCTGCTAAAACATTGTATTCAGAGTTGGTACTGTCTGTTGCCTTCATATAAAGTCTAATGCATGTAGTTTGGATAAATTACATGTTGAAATAAATGCTCATCATTGCCACATGACTAATGCTGCTATATTATGAGTGAAGATATATGTGTTGTACCTACTGCTGTCATAACTATATATCTTAATGCATGTACTGTTGTACTTGGGTTTTTGAGCTATGATGAACGCTTATGCTTGATCTATAATTGCACTTATATGGTGGATACATTGTGGATAATGTTTGTTTTATGACATTGCACCTTACAACGTAATTGGTTATCAATTGAATGATACTTAGTGTGATGTTGTTTACTTACTCATTATTGAATAAATTGCATTATTGAAGTATACCCCATATACACACTTAACACGACATTTTCACTCTCATATTTGACTCCAATAAGGCACTGGTCACTAACTTCCTCGAAAGAGAACAATTTGGTGTTTTAGTGTCTTTGCAGAGTTGCAATAGGGCCTCTCCCCTAGAAGGTTTCGACTCCCGAAGTAGTTGGGGACAAGTGACTAAGGTGACAGTGGTCACTTTTCCCACATATGCTTACCGGTGGCTAGGCCTGCCATTTCAACCGGTAACAGGAGATAAACCTTGTTAATGAGTTTTTTAAGGCTTTAATATATTGTTCGAGTATGCGATTTAATATTTACAAAAATCTTCTGCTTTCTAGAACCAAGATAAGAAGGTTTCATTCTGAGTAGTACAAGTTACAAGAATGTTGCTGTGAATTTTTGCTCAGTATCCTATGATTAAGATTGTAATCAACATCAACATGTCACTGTTTGTATATCTAATCATATTTTAGTTTCAGAGCTTTTCTAGGGTGAAGAGATGGAAAGTATGAGTGATTCCCACTGTATGAATGTTGCTGTGAATTTTTGCTCAGTATCCTATGATTGAGATTGTAATCAACATCAACATGTCACTGTTTGTATATCTAATCATATTTTAGTTTCAGAGCTTTTCTAGGGTGAAGAGATGGAAAGTATGAGTGATTCCCACTGTATGTTGATAGGGTAAACAGACTTTTAGATGCTTATATACAAGGGATCCATATCTACTATTCCAAACATTTGCTAGTAATGTTTGACATTTTGGTAGTGGGCATTTCAAATATAAAATATTTGATAGATAATATTGTTTCTCCAAGAGCACGGGTGGAATAAAGTTATAAACTAATACTTGGATGAAATAATGCAAGACAATTCTATCTGAATTTTTCTAGGCAGCGTGGAAACATACGAGCATTTGTGTGGCTTCCTTTTGATTGATATGGACAGTGAAGTTTGGCTTGTTTTCTTTTTACTCCTGAACCTTGAGTTATGTTGCAGCATAAGGTTGAGAGGTGCATGTTCTTGGAATTACTAGATTGCTCTCCGGAATGTGCATATACGGCGTGGCCTTCTCATGCTGGTTCCAGAAGTTGTTGATGTTCTGGGGGGTATTGTGGAGCATCTGGAAGCAGCTCATCAAAGGCTTGTCCAGGAAGTAAACAAGCCACCACGAGGCAGACGGTTGGTATTTTTTTGGCCTGTTATAACTTATAAGTCGTTTGATCTTTTCATTTCTTTGTTTGCAAATGCTACTTCTTGGCTTGCATAGGAACTGATTTCATAATCCGCATGTCAATCATAGAAGCAAATTGCTCATTAAATAGTACTTAACTTGATGCAGTTAGAAGTAGCCATCGATTTCTATATTCCCTTTTTCTGCTAATTAAGGTCCCGTCTCTAGTCATTTAGTGGAAAAATGTATTTTGTTTTTTCAATGCAAGAAATCCCATTTGCTGATGTTACACTTCTATCAGCAGTGCACTTATGGAACTCAAATAAACATAATGATCTTCAATGGTCTTCAGGAGTGTGCCTAAATTACGAATTTTAGTGAAAGGTAACAAGTGCAGGTATATAGTATATACATAAAGGTATAAAATAATATTTATTAAATGATGAGTGATGATGGTGCAAAGGGTATGACCCCATTATTTATACACATTTCTTATATGGATGTGAATTTTCATAAACGGAGCTGGCATATCATAATGAATCATTAAATGTTTGGTACTATATTTATAAATTTATGTTACTTTATCATGTCTTTTATAACTTTACATTATAAAAGACATTGTACCTAACCTAATTATAATTATCATAGACATTGTACCTAACCTAATTATGATTTGACTAGTCATTGAGGGGATTTAAAGGGTTTATCACAATTCAGCCTCTCTTAAATGCTTTGACCTTGAAGCACAGGTAAATACTAATGTTGTGCGTAATTTTGTTGCTATTCAAAAGAACAAGCATCCCATGTTGCTGACCAAGTTCATGATTGCTATCATTATTTCTTTGGAAGCTTCACCAATCTCCATTGTTGGTGATCTATTACAATGATGTTTTTGGTGTAATTGTTCAGTATTAGTCACGTGCCATCTTGTAATAGTCTCAAATGGATCAATTCTTAATATTCTATTTGTAATTGGATCTAACATTCCAATTCCATCTAGATTAATCTGGAAAAGGACATCCATTGTGGTCTTAGAATCTGAATTTGGGAGGATCTTCACCTAAAATTTCTGCATAACGTTTTCTCCCTTTTCTGTTTTAGTCTTTAGAACAACTTGCATAATCATTGTCATTTTCCTATAATCATTGAACACTTAGTGATTTTGAACTTGAGCATGAATCCACACTGGTCTTGTACTTGTACCATGAAAGATGAGATTAGGATGGGATAAATGTATGTCAATGTATTTCTTTCAATAGGTCATTCTGCTTTGGTCGAGGGTTCGTGAGGGATCTTTGTGGGCAATCCCTGTGACTTCTGTAAAATTTTACTCAATCTTCAACTCTGATTTCTAATTTCACTGATGCATTGTTTAATACATGAACTCATTCAACATATAACAGCTGCAAATGAATTCTTTCCTCATAAACAACTCAATTAGAAACTCAAGAAGATCTTTACCACACTACTGAGAGCAGAAATAAATATCAGTCACATTTAAAACTTCTGACTCAGAATTTTTGGGGGAAAACCTGTGAGAGAGAGGATTTTATTTCTTCTTCAAAAGTTATTGACAGTAAAACAGCAGAATTAAATTCAGCATAAAACAGACTTATCTCAAGTTCTGATACAATTTCTCCACCTCGGAAAACGTGCCCAGCATACACAGAATTTCCCTGCTCGAATTTCTCCTGTACTGTATGGAACAGTACGGCCCTGACAGCTTCTTCTCAGCTCCTCTGTTTTTGTGCCAGGAAGGATATTAACCAGTTAAATGCTGCCTCAAAAATCATGCTGTATCTCACCTCGATTTTCGTGTCACTGCTGCTGTGTATGGGCTGTCAATTTCTGAGCACGACCTGTATGGATGCATTTAATGCAGAGAATAACCCTCTTGAGATTCATGCTCACCTTGGAAATTGTGCCCAGAATCTTCCTCATTCTTTGCAGCTCCTCAAATTTCGTGCTGATTCTCTACTAGAAAATCATGCCACTGTACTCAACTGTACGGTCTGGAAACTCATGCTAGTCTCAGCATCTTGGAATTTGTGCTATCTCAGCTTCTTGGAATTCGTGCTATCTCTCTCTCATGAACTCGATTTCTCTATCTCAGATGGTCGACCTTCTCTTCAACCCTCCTGGTGAGTGAAAATGAAGAATGAAGTACTTGTTTATCATTTTTCCCTTGTTTTTTCATTTTCTCTCCTGGGGTAGTTGAACAGTCACTAGATCAAGGGCCTACATTGAATCTAGTGATCTCACATCAATGGGTGAGAAAAATCACTTTTCTCTCCATTAAATAATTTCCTTTCAACTTCCACTTAAATTTATTGAAAAGCAACTTTATGATTATTAAGTGAATTAATTACTCATCTCAAGTAATTAATGCAAGGGTCATGTCACTTGTCCTCTTTTAGTGACTTAGGCACAAAGTCACTAGGGGAACACTTCCTTGGGATAAAATTCAACCCTCCCTCTTATCAAGGAAAGTGTTTAATACATAAACTCATTCAACATATAACAGCTGCAAATGAATTCTTTCCTCATAAACAACTCAGAATTAGAAACACACGAAGATCTTTACCCCATTACTGACAACAGAAATAAATATCAGTCACACATTTAAAATTCAGACTTAGAATTTTTGGCTAACTAGCCTAGGAAAAACCCCTTGGGGGGGAAAACCTGTGAGAGAGAGGATTTTATTTCTTCTTCAAAAGTTATTGACAGTACAACAACAGAATTAAATTCAACATAAAACACAGACTTATCTCAAGTTCTGATACAATTTCTCCACCTCGGAAAATGTGGCCAGCACACACAAATTTCCTCCTCGAATTTCTCATTTACTGTATGTAAAAGGAAACATAATAGTACATATCCTTTGCTTAATGAATAGTCTTGTTCTATCGATATCTAGGGAAGGGTGCTTTTATTGATAAAACTATGCCAGTAAAGTGGCTGTTGAATTGAAGTAAAATGTCAAGATACTGCAGGTCTATTTTAAGGGGCATTAAGTTTAGTTAAAGTTTAAGGGTTATCAATGAGGATAGGCAGTAAGCTGTATAGAGGATTATAGTTGCATCTTCTTGGTTATCCTAACCCGCATAGTGGGTTAGCGTCTGTTCTCGGGCTGTACCCGTGTTGTGTTGCTAATACCAATCTAATTTAAAAAATGGTTTATCTGTCCAATCAAAGCACTAATCGTTTCTGCAACCAATAGTTGATCTACGCTCTCCACACCAGACCAAGTATCCCCCTTCACTGTTTTGTTGACCTATCGTCAAATGGGTTACTACCAGCTGTAATCTTGATAGTCTGCCATTTGTCCAGTATAACTAAATCCTTTGGTTCTTCAGCCATTAAAAAATAAGATTTATGTCAGAGATTTACTCTGTAAGAGACGTCTATGTCTCTGTGGTTTCATGATGAAGATTATTTTGTGATAGCCTATAGGTTGCTTAGAGAGATTGTGAGAGGTAGTGATAAGTTAGTGAGAGGTTGACAATATTTCTGCTGTCCCTTGATCGAGACATGAACTGTTATGTTATGATGCATGCTTTGTTTAATGAGAGAAATTATATGATTGATTTGTTTGTGAGTAGTTGTTGCATCATGGTTGGTTTGTTCGATGATTGCCTTGATCTTCCCTTTCTAGATGCTTGGACTGTTATTATATGATACAGTTTTGGTTGGTTTCGATGATGTTGTATTGTTATAGTTTGATGAGTGATTTATTGTTTCAAGTAATACTATGGTTTATGATATGTATATATATATAGTTCGATATTCTTGAGAGAGATTTTTCTAGATTTGTTAGAGTCATTGTTATAGCTTTTAAGAGATGGTTCATGATATACAAATTTTTTTCTGTTGGTAGATTAGTTTAGGTTTTATAGGAATCGATTGGAGTATTTGATTGGTTCATGTTAGATCTCTGGTAATTTTACTTTAGTTGATAGGGTGCATCGTGATATAAAGAGATATGTCTTTCTCTTTCTTTCATTGATGATGCTTTTTTGGTTTGTTTTATGTATGGTTATATAACAATTCATGATGTACAATAAGTATATGGTTCCAACATATATGATGTGGTTTTTTGTTAGCTGAATGGTTTCTATCTATCTTGCCGATATAAATAGATATGATTATGTTGGTGAGAGATAATTGGTTGGTTCTTGTTTGATTCGTTAGTCCGGAGAAACTATGTATGGGATTTTTTCCAGTGATTTTTTTCCCATGTTTCCCCAGTGAAACTATTGATAAGTTTAATGCTATAATATTTATGGGGAAATTTATGATAAGTAAGCTAGATATAGGATAGAGTCAGCTAGATGTATAAGGTAAACTCATGGGAAACCTGCTCTTTCTCAACCTATAGTGTAGTTTGTTCATCACATAGGGATCGTAAAATGTGCTGTAAAGGGTACCGTAGTGAACTCTTGTTCCAGTCCTAGCCAAGTTGTGAAAGAGAGAAGAGATTTGGAGATAGGGGTCACTTCCACGAGTTGTGAGAGGGAAAGAGCAATAGGGAAAGCCACAATGATCATGTTATGAAACAAGAGTGTTTTAGTTCCGAAGCTAGTCTAAGTTAAGTGTAAGTAAGTCTAGTCTCTTATATTCTAAGTAAAGTAAAAGTGTGGGTACTTTTTTTGGTAAATATGGAAATAAAACCCGGTTGTAGGTGGTATTAAGGTAAAGGTACTGGAGGTGAATTTATCGCTGATTTTTCCGGCATAGTTTGATTAATTACATGACATGATGATAGTAATTGTTGTTGTTCCTAAGAATTCCTAAGTGAGTTCTAGGAGTTAAGCTTAGTTAGAGGAGCTAGATTTAGTTATAAGAGCTAAGTGTAGTTGGAGTTATAGTTCAATATTAGATCATTAGAGTTATTGTTTACTATAAAATTATGATTTTTCCTATTATAGAGTCTGATATTATTGTTGGTTATTCCTAATAATAATAAAGAAAATACTAATAAGTCCTTCCTAATCTATCTAAGATACCTAATAAAGTATAAGTCGAAGGCATAGGAATGGGTGGATGGACCAATTAAAGTTCCAACAATAGTGAGGGCAGATCCTATTGACTGAGTGGAGGACCATAGTAAGCATCCCTACCAGTCCTAGTAAATGATCCCTATAGGAAAGGGTGGAGAAAACAAGAGTAGTTAGAAAACGGATCAAGATCCATAGGATGCAAATGCAATGGCAACCACTAGAGAGGTGGGAGAGCCCCCCTATTTTAAAACACACATAGACACAAGCAAAAGCGAATGTAAAGGTAACAACAGGAGAGGATATCTAAGGGGTAGCATCATCTTAGCCAATTCCAGTTGATGATCGAGATTTAGTTGCGAATTCAGTGTACTAAATTTACCTTGTAGGCTTATTAGCTCTACCCCATTCCCTTTATTATGGGCTTAGGTGCTACAGAGTAAACATAGGCGGATTCCTTGTTCAAAGAAGTTGGGTGAATGCATTAGTCAAAGTTTCAAAAAGTCATGTTTCGTCATTGGACAATGTTAGAGTTTCGCCGATTGGAGTTCAAGCAACAACGACAACAAAGGAAGAAGTGAAGGCCGAATCCAAATTTATATATTGGTTAGGTCAAGGCTAGCAGGCGCAAATTCAAGCCTTCCACCATTAACATGCGTATATGAACAAATATCACTCTCACGACCGCTAGGTGTGTTGCTGCCTAATTCGCACTTTGGGTCATGTGGTAGAAATCTTCAAGCCACTGGGTGCGACCTTAGGGGCAAGCCTGAGCCAAGTGCTGTCACCTAATACTCAGCTCCTCTGTCTATGCTAACTCCTAGCGAAGCCAAGGGGGATGGTCCCTGGTAAAAGAAAATCTATGGTTTTTAATCTACGAATGAAAGATTAATTCTAGGAGTTAAACGTGAAATGGATTAAAACATTAACAATAAGCTACTGCAAAATGAATTATAACAACAACATTGATAATTCAAACACCATTCATGACAATATACAAAAAATGATTTAACCATAAAAATGCGGAAGACCAGTGCCAGTGAATATGGAGTGCTTGTGTATAAGTGTTGCTGCTGTAGTCTCAGTGAAAGTATTGCAGTGTCTCGTTGGTAAGTTTTGAGATTTATTAGATGAGTTGATTAAGGAGTGGGTTAATTTTGGGTTTTGCCCAATAAGGAAAGCTCTCTTGAAATGAGCGCAAAGCATCTTTACCAAGTGTCCAACAGGGCGAGGCATAACCTGCTTAGAATAACCCCCTGACTCCGTGGTATTCACCCTTTGTGACCTCCCGATTTCTAAAGAGGCTTATGTGGATTTTCCTATTATTCTAGTCACTCGTATCCCTTTTTGGTACAACCAGCTGATCAGACAAGCTGCAGCGGTGCAAAGCATACGGGGAAGGAGACTTCGTTGATTTTTATTACAAGCCAATGTGAGGTTTGTTAAATAACTACTCACGACTGTGAGTCTCTTTCCCCCTTTCCGGATACTCGGGAGAGCACCGCTGAGTTAATTTTATAATGCTAAAAGAAATAACAAAATGAAATTTGTTTTTTTAATTATTCCTACCATGAATGTCTTTCTCCTTTCCGGTAACTCGAGAATGCGTGGGGTTAGTATTTCGTTTCCTTGAAGCAAAATAAATAACTAAATAAGAAAGCAAAACTAAACTCAAGAAGAAATCAAACCATGAAAATCATGTCGACATAGATTTTGCCAATGGGGATGGGGAGTGGGCTCTTGGGAGCCTACTCGAAACTTTATTAAACTTTTTGTAACCCTTTGAAAATTGCACTTTGGTCTGTATAGATCGGATCCAAAAGCTTGCAAAATATTAAAAAAATGATTTTTGTGAAGAGAGAAGCTCCGTTGGGCTTCTGATGGCTTAATTTCTTGAAATTTCGCAAGAGTTTCCTTCTCCTTTTTCGCTAAAAGTGCAAAAACAATGATGAAAAGAATGTGAAAGACACCCAAAAACACTTTAAGAGTGTATTGGGAAAGTCTACAAAAAGGTCTAAAAATTCTAAGTAAAACTAGCTAACAATGACTAAGTAAGGCAAGCTTCCTAGCTTGCCTTAGGATCTTTGCTTGCCTCTTTAACAGAATGGCAAGCAAATCTCAAGCACTAAATGCCAAATGAATGAATTGAAAACTCTTTAATCTTCTTAACCAAGTACTTTTAAATTTCGGCCTTAAACTTGCGAAAAGAAAGCTAGATCTAGTATTTTAAATAAGAGCTTTTAATTACTCAATAAGATCTAGACTTTGGAATTTAAATCTACTTTAGACACGTCTTTGAAATGTAGATCTAAGCAAAGTAACAATAACCAAAGTAAACTTGAAAATTTTGGATCAAGAAGTGATAGAACCAGATGGAGCAAGAAGTAGAAAAGGGATGGTGACGCCCGCTTTAGTGAGATTAGAGGGATAATGTTTCTTCTTTTGAAATTATTGGAGAAGAGGGAGATCCCACTCGCTCATCAAACGCTCCAACTCAGGTTTCCTGTAAAATACCTTCAACAAAATGCAAAGGGGATTAAAAACACCTGTGTGAAATGATAGTAAGACAAGCAGTATTATAGATCCAAAAAAGAAATCACGTGATACCTGGTAGTCTCATATATTTCACAATAAGAAGTAACCTAACAAGAATCACTTCTTATTCTTACGGAAATGTAAATCTCCTTACGAAGACAAGTAATCCCAACAATTGCAAAATATGAAAGAAGCTGATATAGGTTACCTCAATGATTTAGCATAAAGACAACATCAATCAAACATCTATGGATCCCACACTGAAATTGTCTCCAAAGCCTTTTTATCAACTATACTCAGAAAAATTTACAACATATGCAAATAGAGGTTCAACCTTCTGATCTTTAACAATGGAGAAGTGATATGCTTAAATAGAAACCCAAGCGGGGGGGGGGGNAGGGAGTTGCACATCTCTAAAGGAGATGGGCCCCTACCTATCCACGACCTCTCCCATTCGTATGGTGCCAAACAACCAAGTCACATCCACATCATCTTTACTCCAACGCTTTTGAGCCGGGAGCAACTTGCATTGATTTAGGAAAGGATCTCCCGTAACGTTGAGTTCAAACACCCATTCCTTACGTGGACCATCCCATACGTATGGCTTTCGAAAATGGTGGGCGCATCATTAGAGCATAAGATGATGCCATCACTCAATCAATCTCCAAACACCAATAGTAAATGTTGGCCACCATAATCAACCTCAAATCGTATCCAATCATCAATCACTAATCATTAATCGTGGGCCACCATGATGTGAGGAATTAGGGCGATTGTTTGATTTATGAAACATTCGTGTGTATCCAAACTCACTTAAAAGTGACACTTCCTTCTTAGGATGAGGTCACCAACATGGGGACAAACAATGCCATGTCACCCCAATATATTTAAGATGTCCTTTTTTTTACTGTTTCAACCTTTGTCTTATGCCAAAATGTTGCATTATTAGCATTAAAATGACATTTTGATGCTCCGTTAGAGAAAAATGACCTTAGGTGACTTTTTGATCACCTAGAGTGTATGAAAAGTAAGTCTAGAGGTAAAGAGTATGCTCTTAGTGTGAAAACGTGTATCCACACGTGAAATTCCGCCTCCAGATCAAGCTTTTATGCCATTTACAATTTTTTTAATTAAACCATTAAAAAATGGCCTAAAAAAGCAAAAAAAATTATTTTCTCTGAATCTAACAAAAACCTAGGGGGACCTAGCACATGTCCGTACGACTCAAAATCCATGTTTGGCACGTTCATATACATTAACATGTAAACTTTATTAACCTCCCAAGGTTGACCACCAAGACGACCATTCCAGCTTTGGAGGAGTAGGTGAAAAGCTCGAAAATTATGCATCGCTTATTCAACATTGCATAATTAACTCAGGAAAAAACACCTTGGAATAATTGGCTTGATAACCAAGTCCTAGGAATCCAAGTTCTTTACAAAAACTTGTGCGAACACATTTTTTACAATTTCCCCAAGGGGTTATGAACATATGATACAAAAAAAAAGGGCCAAGAAGGCCTGATGGATTTCTTAGCTCTAAGTTTGAACAAGTACTTTGTTCATCCTTGCCGGCTCACTTGAAAGTCGAACTGAGTACAACCCAGGCGGTAACAAGGTGCTGATTTCGCCATCATCCTTTCAACACGAAGCCCAAAACAACTTAGAATCACGTCAGAAACATAACCAAGAACACACACCACATGGACCGCCCTCCCCCCCCTATTATGAATCAAAGAGTTCGGATTCAATGATATAATTTACGTGAAAGAGATTGGTGTTCTTGTTCAGATTCGAGCCCTTTTATCATAAATGTGGATTCAATTTATTGCTGCTCAACCTTGACCTATTCGCTTGTTGCTGGATCACACAACCAAATCGGAGCTTCAGTCACGTTCTAATGATCTCTCCTCCAAATGTTTTGTTCGGCGTTTCTAATATGTATGTAATAAACTTGACTTCAAATTATGAAAAGAAAAAGGGAAAGTTGCCTTATTAGAATATTGATTATCGTATTCTTGATCATCTTCTCACCTAACTATTTACAACGTTTACTTAGATGATCGGTGATTTGTTCAATGGAACAACTCTAATGCATGGAAGGGCCTTACAGGGCACTTACTCAAATAATTTTATATTCCTATCTTCCCGAATTCAGGAGGTTAAATTTACTCGTTTGTTTGACCTCTTCATTGGTACTAGAGAGAGAAACAAAGACTGCATCGTAGAATAATAGCATTAGCATTTTTCTCTGTGCTGCCGGGTAAACAATATAAACAACTGGAAAAGGTAGGCAACTAAAACTGGTAATTTAAATAGTGAAAGATGGTCTTATATAGAGTAGCTGGTTCATTCCCCCATGACGAAGGAGGCCTTTAACTGGTAATTTTTAGAGTGAAAACATGGCCTATCAAGAAATGGTTGTGTTAGATAAAGGTGGACTTACTTTTTTAATGACTTTAGATCAGTTACTAAGGGAACATATTAGCAAAGCATAATGAAGCCACATTGGGAAAGGGGGATCTACAACATATAGGATCTCTCATGCCTACATGCCTACCTTATATCGTTCTCCTTTTTTATATATCATTAAGTGGGAATGGTAAATTGTAGAGTTATAAGGTGGTGTATAGGGTGCAAACATGGTCGCAAGGTCATAGATTCCACGCTTTGATTTGAATTGGTAAATTCACTAGTTAAAACCTTGCCTTTTCATATGGTAAATCCTCTAGCATAAAGGTGGCCTATGATGGGAGATTCTCTAGCATGAAAGGAGAAGGCAAGAATACGAGCCGCTTGACCAATTATTACGACGTCCACAACTTCTCTTATTCCCTAGGATACAATACATCAGCTCAAAAAGATAGCAAAGTATAACCATGAGTATGTTGCCACCACAAGTATGCCCTCTCTAGGTGGTGCGATTTGGCTAAGAGGGCCCAAATACACAATGTCGGACCCAAAGCATGTAAAATGATGTCTAATGTGCCTCTAATGCATAACAAAAATAACCAAAGTCACTTTCAGCCCATAATTCACCCTTTGAGAAACATTAATAAAACCATGGTCACTTTTAATTTTTCCATTAAAATGCCGATAATGCCTGTAAATGCACAAAACGACCCATACTGATGCTTTCCCTTGCCTAGAACTTTGTTTTGAATGCATAAATGAACTTAGAGGTTCAAGAACCATAGGGAATGATTACTCATTCGCCCATATATCCATCTTTGATGTGATCTAGGAGAAAATCGATGTCCAATAATTAAAATACATGGTCCTATAAATAATAATAAATGCGTATCTGAGCCAAAATCCACCGAATAAGGCATGAAATGATCCAGTGGATGTCCATAGGCATAATCGAACATGAAATTTCAAATGAGTGTTCATAGTCACACTTGCTCTCGGGCCCCGTTGAGTGACCAAGTCAAGGGTTGACCAAATCAAACTTCGTCAAACATGGTCAAACTTGCCCAAACTAATGATTGATCTAAATCTGAATATATTTGCATGCACCAAGTACTATTCTATTGGGAGCGGGGAGCAGGAGCAGAGGGAAAAGCGAAATTTTCAAAAGCTCCTATTTTGGGAGCGCTTCAGGAGCATTTTTTGGGTAGTATATATTTTAATATATTTTGATTGATTTATATCTAAAAAACATGTAGGATGTTCAATTATCTATAGAATATATGGATTAAACCATATAACATCAATCATCTAGTAGTAATAACTTATAACATTATCATCAAATGATCAACCATAGAAACTTTTGTAGGAGCTTCGCAAAGAAGGGAGGTACCATAACATTGTCATCAAATGATCCACCTAGTATAGGAGCTTTTAGTATAGGAAAGGAAGGGAGCACCTAAGGAGCGCCTTAGGAGTGTTCTCCCAAAACTGGGAGCGTTTTGGGAGTGAGCTTCCTAAGGAAGCGAGCATCGAGAGCAAGAGCGAGGGGGTGGGGGGCACTCCCATCCAGCATAGACCAGCTATATAAAATATTCTCCAAATTATATTAGCATTATACATAAATCATAAATGGTCTATAGTAGTGATAAGCATTATAAGACGTAGACCAAAATTGATGATTTTACAACAATAATGAAGTCTTAGACATATGCTCAAGTTCAGATTCACTCCCATGTACAAGGTAGGCCACCCCAGACCTACACTGGGTGAAATAGAGGCAAGAGAAGGGTTAGGTCGTTGAGGTTTGACTTGTGTGGACAAGACTCAAGATCTCTCAAATTATGGGAAGAAAATGGAAACCATAGTGACATATGTCGGGCAGAAAAAATTAGGCGACAAAGGTGCCTCACAAATGGTGAGAGTGTTTATAGAGTCTCCAACAGGTTCTAGCAAACATCCTTTATAACATTTAAGTAATACAACCTTTACAACATTTCTCATTAAGTTAACATGGTCTTTCCTTCACTAGCCAACCTCCGAGGGGAGGTACCCTAGATAACCTTGTGGGCCCTAGATAATGACTCGGTTTGACTTCCATTTCTCACCACCGTCCATAGGTGCGATGAAGTTATTAGTTTTTCTCATAGGTCTCCACTCGCTTCGAGAAGACAAGATAATCAACTCGACCACAATATTCACTAATCCAATGTGAAATACACTTTAAACAAATTGAGAACTTGTAGCAAATGAAATCCTTACAAAACAATCATGTAATCACACGACTCATAAATTTACCCTGGAAACCCCAATGGGGAAAACCAACTATCTGTGGGACTTTCTTCTTTCTCGAGCCCAGAGCAAAATAAAATATAGGAGAGGTACAGTAAGATTTAGAGAAGTAACTAGTGAACCTGAAGGGCCAAAGCCCTAGATCTGTAGCAGCTGCAACTGCTGTTCCTTGGAAAATGCGCACCCAACAGTACACCCTCACGCTGGATTTCTCAAATCTAACTTTGCCAGCCATTGGATGTTGTACACTCTGTCTATCTTTCCGAAAGATGGTCCCTCAACTCTACTCTGATCTGCTCTGCTCTGGAAGATGAACTGCATCCTCAATCACTGAAGACGTCCCCCCAGCAGTTATAGCTGCGTCCTCAAATCTTAGAAAAACATCCAAGCTATACTACTCTCAGTCAGTCTCTCACTGATCATTGAAGACCTTTCCTCAGTCACTGAAGAAGACCCTCAACTCTTTGGGCCCTAACAGCCTCCCACAGCCTCCCACATGTGTGCAATAGTCTCCTCACGTCCCACACGTGTGACGTGTTGCTGCTCACGTCCTCCTCCAGCTTCTCACTCTGTTGCTGCTGCTTCTCTTCAGTCTCTGAAGATGCTCAGTGAAGAGTCTCTCTCCTACTGCCCTGATGATATAACTCCTCAGTCTTTGAGGATTTGTCCTCTCACTGCCCTTAGGAATGCGCCCCCAACTTTCTCAGATGGTTCACCCTCCTTTGGTCAACTGCTGCTCACAGCTGCTCTGATCTCCTGATACTCACAAAAGACGATTTTCTTTTGCACCCTCACTGCCTTTTTATAAGTCAATTAGAAATTAGGTCACCAAACCCTAATTAGGGTTCCAAAACCCTAATTTCACTTTTGGTGCCAAAAATCAAACTGTTGCATTAAAATTGCATGCATGCACTTTTGCATGCAACTGGCAAAAGTGGCTTGAATCACTGCATCTCTCCACTGCTGGATCCATGACACATGGCAGAGTGCATCTCACACTCTACCCTCCCGCTTGTGTTGATAAGTGCCTCTATGCTAGGCAGTCTGCATGGAGGACATCTTAAGTTACATCAAACACTCCCTCTTAACGAGGGATGTCCGACCACAACTGATGCCCGGTTCCAACAGGTCCTCTGTTGTAGACATATATGTCCTGACTACCTCTGCTGCCCTCAGACATGAAGTACTTTGATCCTCCTCCATCCTAGTGGTCTTGGAAGGAGCCTCTCGCTCTCTCTCAGATCAAATCACTAATTCCGGACTCAGTCTCCCTTTGATTCTCTGCGGCAGCCAACCCCTAAAGCTATCATCAAGTGGATCAACTGACTGTTACTTGATCTCCCTGCCTTGAGATGATTAAGCTCGCTCCCGAGATAAGTCCATCTTAGTCATCTCATACCAACTCAATCTCTGGCTGGTACTATAATAAGCATCTTGCTCATATCTTTGCCTAGTGGACTGTCTCTGCAAAGGCACATCCAAACTGGGAGCTTCTTGCTCCAACTCCATCTCTGAGTTTGAAGAGGATTTTGACAACCACCCAGCTTCTCCTAAAGTAGGTCTTCCCTGCACCGCATACTCTCCAATCTTGTGGCCCATTGACACTGGGTCGACTCCCATAGGATAAGTGAATATCAACTATCTTTGAAACACCACAGAGAAACCTGCATCATCCAAAGATGATACCGAGAATATGCTCACTCTCAGTCATAGTTTTAAAAATCGGAATCGGACTCGGAATCGGAATCGGTCGAGGGTCAACTCAGAATCGGAATCGGAATCGGTAATGAATCGGTCATAAATCGGCCGATTTGAATTTAATGAATCGGTTTGCTAAAAAATACATTAAATACTTAAATTTTAAAGGAAAACAACATTCTCAAGATTATAATCCATGATTCCAAGGCATTGAAGACAAATTAACCAAAATCTACTCATGTATATATCATATAAGAGTCAATATATCAAAATGGTACAAAGTGCACTGTAATCTGAATAAGGCTGAGTTTTATCCTGAAAACTATTCCTTAAACTGCTGTTCCCTGCTTGCATTGATAAGCTGAATTTATTGCTTTTTATGGGTGCAATTATCTTGAGTATGTTACTGCATTTGCTTCCCTCAATAAAATGCTCTCTAAGTCTACACAATATGCTTTACATTGTGTACCATAGTCGTTGAGAGAGGAATTTTTTATTATTATCTAATAGGCACTTACCTATGGTTTATCTGCTATATTATTGAATTACCTTTGATTGTCAAATGTCAATAATCGAAATGCATGCATAAGAAGCACGCCTTCTTAAAAAGAAGTGGTTGAATGTTTCAATTAGTAATGGAACACAAAATGAGGTTTTACTGCCCTCACTATCCTGCTACATACCATTTCCAATTGAGAATTTACATGCAATCTGCCAAGAGACTGTAGCAATATTGGCTGTGAAATGATGAAGGCATTTGTCCCTTGGCCACAATGAAGCTTTCTGAAGGTTGATTTTGTTGAGATGAGCAACAGAATCTAAATTTTGAAGAGAAAAAGGCTCAAGCTTGCAGACTTTGTTAAGGAAAAAAACTATGATGGCTCTCACATGTCTTGAAAACACAATAAATAATACCCCACAACAGAAATTTTCAAAGGCATCAAAATCCCAATAGCGTTTCTCAAATCTACATAATCTCATTGGATTCAAGATCATGTGTTGAGGTGTGCATTAAATACAGACAGGTGTCAAAAGTATTATTGACAATCATGCAAGCATGACTCAAGATAATGGAAAGTTTAGCTGGGTTGGGGAGGAGACATGGCATAAAATGCATGCCTACATTTTCTTCCCATATTGGTAAGAGCTTTGAGGGACTAAAGCTCAATGCTGTCCATTCATAGACCTCTAATGGAAGGGTGGAGTCTTGTGGAAATGGCTGCTTATAGCCTTACATAATTTGATTTATGCTCATGCTGTTAAAAACTTAAACCTTAAGGCTTAAAATGCTAGCAGCTAGACTGTAATACTCACTTGTTAGTGCTAGCAGCTAGACTATAGTGCTGGAAGTTGGAACTCCACAGGTGACAGTCCACGACTCCACAGTGCACACCTCGACCGGTAGTCAAACCCTGTCCAGACTCCAACTCCTTGCTCCAGCCTCCACGGTTTCAGACTTTCAAGTTTCAAGTTTCAACTTTAAAACAAAACAAAGGTAATGAATCATGATATCGACCGGTAGTCTTGTTTTGTAGTTGTCTTGGGTAGTTAGGTTAGGGAATGGGGTGGGTTAGGAGTTAGGGTAGGGAATAGGTTAGTTAAATTTTTAAATTAAAAAAAATAAAATAAACAAAGTTAAAACTTAAAAATGAAAAAAAATTGGCACCGAACCGGACCGGTCAGGCTCGAAACCTGTCGGTTGGACCGGTTAGTTACCGAACCGGACTGGTTTGGTACCAAACCGGCCAGTTCGGTAACTAACCGGTCCCTGATCCGGTTAACCAACCGGTTTGGTTCCGAACTGGTGAACCGGCCGGTTCCGATTCCGGTTTGGATGGTTTTTAAAACTATGCTCTCAGTCTTGGTATGTAAAGAACTCCAACTACCTGTAAGAGTTCCCCGCAATCTAGTAGGAACCTAACTCTTCCTACTCATATCACATGCTCTATGTCATCATAATCTCTGAAGGTCTGCTCAGGAGTATCCTGAAGGAATATGAATGCTTCTCGCATTCCAGTCATATGACTGCAGTGCTTGTAGTCCACAAGCCATCTCTCATCAACTTGTACCTCAGACTGAGTGCTATCATGACCAAGAACAAAAGAGGTAATAGAGAAATCCCTCTCAAACCTGTTGGTGAACTCATCCACCTCTTCTTCCGTTGCTACCTACTCATCCCTCTTCTCCTTATTCTTCTTCTTATGAGGGCATTGGCTTGTATAATGCCCATACTTGTTGCATGCAAAACATCTTACCTTACTCAGGTCTTTCTTTTGCTCACCTCTCTTGAACTTCTGCTTGCCCTTCGCGGCAAGTGCCACATCTTCCACTTCTGGTGCTGTAGAAGAAGACCCCTGAATGTACCCTCTTCGGGTCTCCTGTGTGAAATCATCCCACAGATGATCCCACTTAGGGAGGTTTTCTCTGGCTATAATGGATTCGACAAATACTGCCCATGATTTAGTCACAACATTCAGGGCTTGTTGAACTAACTCTCCATCCTCCACTTTTTCCCCCACAGCTGCCAACTCGTCTCTAACCCAAGTTATATGAGTCATATAGGTGACCATTTCCTCATCCTTGACCATCTTGATGCTCTTTAGTTTCTCTTGAAGCACCATCTTTCTATTTTCATTAGAGCTTTGGTATAGTTTCGTCAGAGCATCCTACATCTCATATGCATTACTTTTTCTTGAAATGCATGGGATGACGTGGTCCTTGATTGCATCGAGGAGAATCCGCTGAGCCTTAATGTTCTTTTCATAAGCAGCCTATGCCATATGTTGTCCGTCGATTACACGCCAGTAGCAGAAATCTTCTGAAAGCTGTCTCCTCACTTGAGAAAGTGGGAGAGGTGTGATCTTGGGGGCAAGCACAGAGCCAGGTACTGTCACCTACTCCTAGCTCCTTCGTTTAGGCTAACTCCTAACGAAGCCAAGGGGGGTAGTCCCTAACAAAGAGTTTTCTATGGCTCAATGTAGTTAAAGTGTTTTAATTGGTTACATATGCGGATGGGTGTTGTTTAGGAGTTATTGTGATTAGATGTGTTTGTTTATTATGAATTCGAAACATAAGACAAATCAATCCACGTTACAAGAATTAAAAGATAGACAATAATTCAAGACTTTATAGAATAATGATGCATTCACAGATAAGAATTTAAATATGCCAAAGACAAGTGATCCAGATATAACAATGAAGCATAGATTAATAGACCAGTGCCTTTATGGAATCAAAGCTCTGCAATGCCTTAAGAAATAAATCCAAGTCCTGAAATAAAGCTAGTGGATGTAACGTTGTGCAAGTGCTCTTGGTATATTTTAAGTATTTTGAATGATCTTGCTTATGGTGTCAGCGAAGGGTTTTTCAAGAGCCGGGAAAATGTTCCAAGTTTAATCTATTGGAGACATGACGGCCTGCCCAGTATCCCAGGCTGGTATCGCGAAGATTGACTAGCTAGTTGAGAAGCTTAGACAGCGGGGAGTTCCGACGTCTCTACTAAGAAGAACTTGGGAAATTTTCTACAACGCCGGTGTGTTGGTTATGGGTTTAAGTTTTATTATGTTTCTCTTATGCGAACTTAGCAAGTCCGTTCACCGTTCTGAGTACGAGCCCAACCCGAAAGTCGGCAGAGCATACTAGGTGAAAGATAGTCAACGAAGTTAATTAATTATGGGAATGTGAGTTGCGAATTTTATTAAGTGAATTAATTAAAACTCTCCGACAGAGAGCGCTTTTGACCTTGTCTTATGACAAAGGTTCAAAAGACTTAACTAATCTAAATGCCTAATGCAAGGGAAATGCAAGTCTAACTATGCTGTCTGATAGAGAGTGCTCTTGACTTGTGTTATTACAAGTTTAAGAGGCTTAGTTAATTAATTGATTAAACTTAAGAAAAAAGCTAAACTACCCAAGAGTGTCTTTCAGGTTTTTTAGGCCCTAATCGGGAAAGCATGTGGGTAAGTATACAAAAAACAAACGAAAAGCAAACTCTTTGATAGAGAGCACTCTTGATCCACAAAGTGAGATTCAATAGATTTTGATAATTTTAGGGTTTTGCAATATTATATCAAAAAGTGAACAAAACTTTGCACTAGCTAAGCAAATAAATAAATAAACTTTTTTGTCTTTTCTATTTTATGCAAGATGAATTAATTAGAAATAAAATATCTTTCCCTATTCTACTCTAAGCAAATTCTTAAACAAATATGCAAGCATGCAAAAGGGACGATACATGCTTCCCCCAAATGGGGGAAGAGGGGTGTGGGAGTCGTAATCCCACTCACTCTTTATTATCTTTTTTACAATATTTTTGATGTGTTTTGCCTCTTCTTGAATGAGCACGGGGAGAAAGGGAAAGAAAGAAGAGGGAGGTGTTTTGGCCTTTTTCGCTCTTTGTTTACTCCTTTGCTTGCTTATGGCCTTTGGGCTCTTTTTGACTTGCCTGAAAACAAGAGCTTTGAACACTAACTTGTTATATGTTAGTTAAAAAATGAAACAAAACTAGATCTATAACTAATTCAAAAATAAACTAAACTTCTACACTGAAAACGGAGGAAAGCGAAAAGAAGAAGAAGCTAGGAAATGAAGAAGAGAAAAGGCAAAAAGAGGGCAACAAACTAAAGTGAAAGAGGGCTGCAAAAGAGTGAAAGAGGGCTGCAAAAGAGTGAAAGAGGGCTGCAAACTAAGGCCAAAAGAGGGCTGCCAACAAGGCAAAAGAAGGCTGCAAAAAAAAGTGAAAGAAGGCTGCAAACTAGCAAAGAGGACAGCCAACAAGGGCATACTGTTTGGTGAAAGATAAGTCACTTAAGCCCAAACCTTGCCTAACCCAAAAATCAGAAATTTTTTACTTCGAAAGATGAATAAAAGTAAGGAGAAAATGGTCAAACCTGTGGATCTTTTAAAGACACTTGGATCTCGTATGGCATGCAATTACCAGAAATTTGTACTTGACTCCAAGAGAAGAAGATGCAACTGAGATCGAACTTTCGCTTGGTTGGATGAAATGATCTGCAAAATAACAACTCATAGACTTGTCAAACAAAGGATTAGATCATGTATTGTTCACAAATTGAAATAAAGAAGTAGCATGAAATATAACTGAATAAAACAATGCTCTTTTTCAATTTCTAAAAGTAAATCAATAAACAGATAACTTGCAAACCACAAATACTTGTTCTTATGTGCTTACAAAAGCCTTCTAAAGCATAGATTCATAATCTCAAATAGACAACAAAGAGAAGAATTAAAACAACATCACCCCATCCATCAAGTGCAATCATCCACAATGTCACACCACATGAGCCTCCAAAGCCTTAATTTTATTCCAATGGTTGCATGAAAGCAACAAGCATTTACAAAGTTTCACCAGAGTTTCTCTACACAAAAATATCCACCCTAATAGAGCTCAAAGAGCCTCTATTTATACAAATCCCAAGCCCCAGGGGGGACTTTATGAACTCAAGAGAGAGTTCAGGGTTAACTGAGTTAAACCTGAACTTGAACTGGAGCTTAACTGAGCTTGAACTACCAACACACCCAATTAGATCGGCACCAAAATATATCGGCTTCATTAACCCACCAACTATGCGAGTCTCCTTGAAAATATTCGCATGCATTGGAAATATAGTTTATAAACCATGGTTTAAAAATATAATAACTCATGTGGAGAGGGGACCACATATATGCCAGCGAAACCACCCCATGAGCTATGCCAGCGTGAGCTGTTTTAGTGGTTGACGTCACACTCCTCATAAAACAATCCGCATGTATTGGAAAATTAGATTATGGTTTATAACATTAATTTAATTGGAAAGGGGTCCACCCCACTCCCACATACACCATCACATTTGTTTCCTATATCCTCACGTCACATTGGTTCAGCGTGAGTCCTCCTCACGTCATCCTCTCTTTGAACTAATAATTCGCAGCATTACTAATAGTAAATGGAATAATATGCCAAGGTTTAAGTTATGTGTAGTGGATAGGGGACCACACATTCCCATTCCTATTCGTTACTTCATGCTAGTGTGACCCCATCCACCATAGTCACGTCACCCTCTTTTCATATTAATCCAACTCCAATTTTAAACCAAAGTATTAAGTGCCATTTCACTTAAAAGGAACGCATTACTCATAGTGACATCATGCCAAGTCACTTTCCACTAAAAAAATAATGACTTTTGACTTTTTAAATTTTTTTGACTAAGTGCATTGTGTCCACTTTTAGCATTAAAATGCTATTCTGAAGCTCTTTTAGCCAAACACTGCCTTACGGGGTGCTTCGGTTGCCCGACTGATGGTGAAAGTGGCCCCTGGGGTAAAGATGCTGCTTCGGGCTTGAAAATGAGTCCAACCATGTCGAAAACTGACTTCGGATCACACTTTTATTACATTTTGAAATTTTCCATTTAAACCATTAAAAATGGCTTAAAAAATGGAAAAAATTATTTATCTCGGAATCCAACGAAACTCTAGGGGGACCTAGTACATGTTCATACGACTCAATCGAAATGCCTAGCATGACAAAAAACATTGACATGAAGGCTCTAATAACCTCCCAAGGCCGAAACAACAAAACAACTACCCCAACTTTGGAGGAGCGAGTGAAAAACTCAGAAATTATGGGTCGTTTGTTCAACAGCCAATAATAACCAAGGGAAAAAACACTCTGGGCTAGTCGGCTTGATGCCCAAATCCGGGAAGCCGAGCCTTTTATAAAAATTAAATGCTAGGATATTTTTTACAATCTCCCCAAGGGGGTATGAACATGTATTTACAAAAGTTCTGAACAGACTCCCAGGAAAAGGCTGGCGGACTTCTGAATTTTGATCACGAACAAGTGCACTTGTTCAATGCTCTGGCGGCTCAACGAAAAATCTACTGAGTGCAAAATTAGTGGATAACACCATAGCATCTGTAGGAATAGTTATGGGATTTTTATCTGTGCTCTCCACTATGTCCCACAACTCACTTTCTTTTAGAAACAACACAACCCTGGCCTTCCATGCACTGAAGTCTGAGGCCCCATCTAATCGATCCTTCACACGCAAATTGCTAGCCATCTCTCTGGTCAATCTGTGTCAAAAACAGACTGTCACAATGAGCAAAACTCAGATCTGGCCCTTATACGCCAAGATTTGAAAGATTTGTCTCAGTTCTATCCTCCAACAATTAGATATGATAGATTTGACCTCCACCAACTCAGATCTGACACCTGCACTGTAGATCTGGGTAGATCTAGTCTATATCCTGTTGATATCAGCTAGATCTATCTCAGATCTCGACTCCAACATTTCAGATCTGATGAATCTGCCCTCTACAGTCACAGATCTGAACCCTACTCTTCAGATCTGGTAGATCTGGTCACCCTCTCTGCAGATATGACTCCTCCACATCCTCACACAGATTTGGTATGCTTCTTGCAGATTTGAGTGTGATTGCCCTCCTCTGACCTCTAATGAGGCTTTGATACCATATTAGTTTTTCTCAGAGCTCTGCACTCGCTCTGAGAAGACATAATAATCAACTCGGCCACAATATTCACTAATCCAATGTGAAGTACACTTCAAACAAATTTAGAACTTGCAGCACATGAAATCCTTGCAAAATAATCAGCCAATCACACATGACTAAGAAATTTACCCTGGAAACCCAAATGGGGAAAACCAACTATTTGTGGGACTTTTTTTTTCTCAAGCCCAGAGCAAAATAAAATATAGGAGAGGTACAGTAAGATTTAGAGAAGCAACTAGTGAACCTGAAGGGCCAAAGCCCTAGATCTGCAGCAACTGCAAACTGTTTCTCCTTGGAAAATCCGCCCCCAACAGTACATCCTCACGTTGGATTTCTCAAACCTGACTCTGCTAGTCACTGGATGTTGTACATTCTGTCTATCTTTCCAAAGGATGCTCCCTCAGTTCTTTGCTCTGATTTGCTCTGCTCTAGAAGATGAATTGCGTCCTCAATCACCGAAGACGTCCCCCCAACAATTATAGCTGCGTCCTCAAATCTTAGAAAAACGCCCTAGCTATACTGCACTAAGTCAGTCTCTGACTGATCACTGAAGACCTTTCCTCAGTCACTAAAGAAGACCCTTAGCTCTCCGGGCCCTCAGACTCCCACACGTGTGCAACAGTGTCCTCACGTCCCACACGTGTGACATGTTGCTGCTCACGTTCTCCAGTTGCTCACTCTGCTGCTTCTCTTTAGTCTTTGAAGATGCTCAATGAAGACTCTCTCTCCTACTGCCCTGATGATAGAACTCCTCGCTCTCTGAGGATCTGTCCTCTCACTACCCTCAAGAATGCGCTCCCAACTTTCTCAGAGGGTTCGCCCACCTTTGGTCAACTACTGTTCACAGGTGCTCTGATCTCCTAATACTCACAAAAGATGATTTTCTCCTGCACCCTCATTGCCTTTTTATGAGTCAATTAGAAATTAGGTCACCAAACCCTAATTAGGGTTCCAAAACCCTAATTTCACTTTTGGTGCCAAAAATCGAACCGCTACATTAAAATTGCATGCATGCACTTTTGCATGTAACTGGCAAAAGTGACTTGAATCACTGCATGTCTCTATTGCTTGATCCATGACACATGGCAGAGTGCATCTCACACTCTACCCTTCTTCCTGTGCTGATAAGTGCCTCCATGCTATGCAGTCTGCATGGAGAACATCTTGAGTTACATCATAACTCAATAGAAGTTACCACCCTGTTGCCCTGTATGGGAAAATGGCCTTATGTCATAAAAAGGATGAGTGCTCTTCCCTTGGCCACTGACTAGTTACAAAATGATTTTAATTACTTGCATTTCATTTCGTTTCTAGCCCTCTTATGTTTTTACATGTGCTTAAAAACACAACTATTTGCTGTTAAAAATTGTACCAAGGACAAGTGTTTTCCACTTCATGTGCCTAGGAGTGGAAAAGTGTCCAAAGTGGTCCCTAGTTATTTTATTAAAGTGAGATGAACTTTATGAGAGATAAAATCACTTTATAAAGTGTATTAATGGTTTTAATTTAAATTTGACTTTATGAGAAATAAAGTGAAGTGAATAATTAAATGTCTTATCACGCATTTAAATGAAAAGTGCATTTTAATATCATTTAATGAGAAAATAATGATTATTTATTCTAAACCCTAGATCTCATTGGTTCAAGATTTAATCTTGACCAATTGATCTTAGAAGTGGTTACCATGAACAAGAAGGGGGAACTCGGGATGAGAGGAATAATTATTCTTTCATTCACCAAGAGATTTGGAGAAGAGAGAGCAAGAGAAAAACTCGACTTGTGGAGAAGAAGAGGGTTTTGAAGAGAAGAATTTTGGCAGATTTCCTAGGGAAAATTGTGGAGCAGAACTAGGGCACAATTTTCAGTGTGAAGCATGAAAATGTAATGTCCTCTTCTTTTTAGGCCTTGAGGCCCAAAACCGCTAACCTATGTGATTCCTGTGGGTTCGAGCGGTTACTGTTAGCTAGGGAATCAGATCAGGACTGATGCCATCCATAGAAGATCTAGGGCATCCTCACTTGGTCAAGAAGGGCCACCTGGGCCAAAGGCCACCTTCATGCATGCCATCCGAAGCATTATTTAATGATGCATGCACTTTTTAGGTCACCATCCGCATGCATGCAAGTCAACGGCAAATTAGAAGATAAAGTGACCTAATTAGGTCAAAGATTAGGTTTTGCGCAGTTGAACTTTATAAATAGAGGATAAAGCAAGAGGAGACGTCACTTATGATGATTATTATTTGGGAAGCTCTTGGATAGCAGCACAGCAGTTGGGGTTGGAGACGGAGTCTTCAACTAACAGGATTTCGGCAGTGAAACATCTGTCCTAGTCTTATTCGGGGTAAGCCATACTGGTTCACCACTTGTTCTTCATTCATTCATCAGTTATATAGCACAGGGTATAGATTGTTGCAGGGGCACGTGTGCCCTAATCAGCCAGAAATCCCTAATCAGCCGTGAGGCCTCCAGATCTCAGTTTCCTTCCGAAACTCAGGCACCAGTCTCATCATCGGCTACATACTTCGGTACTCCGTGATTATCAGCTCCATCTGAGCTCATCCGAAGTAGTTATCAGCAATTCCGGACTCCCAGGGGCGTGAGCAGCTGCCTCACTGAATCTAGACGCTATCCTGCTTAGAGGTGTCAGAACTTCTGCATACACCAGCCAATCTCTTCGGCATAGCAAGGCTATCAGCCCTGCAAAACGACAGATCCATCGGACACCTCCTTCCTTGAGGGCGTCACCTTTTTCTCTGATTGGGCGTCTTGCTGCTGGGGCATTCACCGGAGGCAGGAGAGATCAGTTCCTCTCCGATCCAGTTCTCAGTACTTGCAGACTTTATCCGAAGCAGTCCAGCCAGTTATCAGTGGTAAGTGTGCATTCTATCTCACAAACCCTAACCCTAATTTTTCCTATAAAATAGGGATTTTTGCATGGCAGTTGTATCAGCATAATTGTCTAGAAATAGAAAATATCAGGATTTGGGATATTACAGTGGTATCAGAGCTATTTTCTTGGCCAGCTGTGGGCTTAAGAGATGAAAAGTAGATGAATACAGAAGGAGATCCTTTTGTAACCTATAGGAGGAGGAAGAGTAGATACACAGAAGAATTTGAAGATATCCAACTAGAGGATACCAATTCAGACATTGAACAGACAGGTATACATTCGGATAGGGGAAAAGGAACGGGAGAAGAGGAGGATCGGATGGAGTTTCCCAGCTTGGTCTTTGCATTGCAAGACTTAGCAAAGGACAAAAAGAAGTCCTCAATGCAATCAACAGACTGTCAGCGAAACCGGAACCAAGTATCAGCAGTACACCCCCCTCACCGGTAGAGCGGGGATCTTCCAGCGGCATTGGAAAGATGGCGTACACCAACATCCAGAACACTCCCCACATATACAGCAGACCTACTATCAGGCCTACCATGCCTCACTTCTTGGCAGATACAGTAGGGGGCCTGGTCATGCAGGTAGAGCCCAGCGAGCCTTTTGGGGCTTGTTTGCAGGAGTACATGGACTTAGGGGATGAGTTTCATGCTGCTATGTCTTTCTCAGACTTCTGCAACATGAAGAGTAGGAACAACCCAGGAATTTCAACAAGTGTTTCAATCACAACTATAAGCTGCAGAAGACCTTGGGCAGGTTAACCATCCCAAACTTTGATGGGACTCACGGAGGATCAGCGAGAACATGGGTCCAAAAGTTGGATACCTATTTCCAACTCAACCCCATGACAGAGACAGACGCCATTAAGTTGGCTACACTTCACTTGGACGGAGAAGCTCACGAATGGTGGTACCACGGACTGGTGACATTCGGTCACAACACCATACATTCTTACGGTGAGTTCACTCAAAAACTCATGGAGAGGTTTGACAGGAAAGATCCAGAGATCCATTTCAGGGAGTTGGCTCAACTCAAGCAGACTGGTAGCGTAGAATCATTCATTTCAGAGTTTCAGAGGCTAGCCGTTATGGTAACAGATGTGTCAGAGAGCAGATTGACTATGTTATTCACTGAGGCCCTCATAAAGCGACTACAGGGATGGGTGAAAGCCTACAAACCCCTCACTCTGCAGGATACTATTAGCCGGGCTGGGATTTTCAGGATTCAGTCCCTCAAAACAAATTCCCTCTGAAAACCAATTTTCCTGTTAGGGACAAGGACAGGAAACCTTTCCAGCAGGATGTGCCCAAGAAAACCTGGTTAGATGAGGACACCAAGAAAGATTTGAGAAGAAAGAAGCTGTGCTTCACCTGCCAGGAACCATGGGTACCAGGACACAGGTGCGCAGGGAAGGCGAAGGCACACTACATTGAGGTGTATTCAGACAGTGATGAAGGCGACGATGAGCAGGAGGCCACAGAAGAGGAATCACACCAAGGGGATACACCGGAGGGAGTCATTGCTACATTGTCTGGGGTACCGAGATTCCATACTCTCAGGGTCAGGGGAGTAGTGCAGGGTCACAGAGTAGGAGTACTGATTGATGGGGGAGCCACCCACAATTTCATTGACTCCACTTGGGTAGCCAAGAGAGGTATTCAGACCGAGAAGTTCGAGGGATTCACTGTAGCAGTAGCTGGGAACTCCAGCATGGAATGCAACTACTGGATCCCAAAACTGAATGTTGCCTTGGGTAACTATCAGATGACAGACTCTTTCTATGTAGTGGATGTAGCGGATACTCATGTGGTATTGGGTGTTCAATGGCTTTACTCTATAGGGAGATACAATACAGACTACAGGGCAATGGAAATGGAGTTTCAGGGGCCAGATGGCAAACGGGTAGTTTTGAGGGGCATGAACACTTATCCCCCAAAACCGGTCTCGTCACAGAGAATGGAGGCAGTGCTTCGACAGGATGATATAGAATGGGTTGTAGAATGTTTTGTCACCTTCAAGAAAACCCCAGAGACCAGCTCACAACACCCCAGTGACATTCAAGCCTTGCTACAGAAACACGAAAAGGTTTTTCGGGACCTTCCATTAGGCAGACCACCAGACAGGGGCTTTGAACACATCATCGAGCTAGAGGAGGGAACACAAGCAATCATCACCACTCCTTACAGGCATCCCAAGAGGTACAAAGATGAGATTGAGAAAACCATCAAAGAATTACTGGAGCTTGGTTATATACGACCTAGTTCTAGCCCCTTTGCATCTTCAGTAGTTCTGGTTAAGAAGAAGGATGGCACTCTGCGTATGTGCATCGCTTATCGAGCACTTAACAAAAAGACCATCAAGAACAGGTATCCCATTCCTAGGATTGACGAACTCATCGATGAACTTCGGGGAGCTCAATACTTCTCCAAGATCGATTTTCGCTCGGGATACCATCAGATCAGGGTAAGGGACCAGGACATCCCCAAAACAGCTTTTCGCTGTCACTATGGTCACTATGAGTTTTTGGTCATGCCCTTTGGGCTTACCAATGCTTCAGCTACTTTCTAGTCATGCATGAACCACACCTTCAGGGCACAGCTACGTAATTTTTTGCTTGTATTCTTTGATGACATCTTGGTTTACAGCAAAACATGGGAAGAGCACTTGAAACACCTGGACAAGACGTTGAGTATTTTAGAAGAACAGTCGCTTTACGCGAAAATGTCCAAGTGTGAGTTTGGCATGAAGGAAATGCTGTACTTAGGACATGTGATCAATGCAGAAGGAGTACAGGTTGACATGGAGAAAATCCGAGCTATCAGAGATTGGCCCGCGCCAAAAACAGTTACATAATTGAGAGGGTTCCTAGGTCTGTGCACTTATTACCGACGGTACGTTAAGGGATTCTCCCAGTTTGCAGCACCCCTCACAGATCTCACCAAGAAGGGGGCATTCACTTGGACAGACTTAGCGCATAAAACTTTCGAGGAGATGAAGGTTATTATGAGTTCTTGCCCAGTTCTAGCATTACCAGACTTCTCACAACCCTTTGTAGTAGAATGTGATGCCTCAGGAGAAGGGTTAGGAGCTGTATTGATGCAGAATCATCACCCTATTGCATTTGAGTGCCGTAAACTGAAGAACTACGAGCGCCATTACTCCATATATGACAAAGAGATGCTAGCCATCTTGCATGCTCTCACAAAATTTAGACAGTACCTGGTGGGCAGTAAGTTCAAAATATAAACCGATCATAACAGCCTCAAGTATTTCTTGGAGCAGAAGGAACTGAATGAGCGACAACAGAAATGGGTCAGCAAGGTACAAGCCTACGATTTCGAGATCGAGTATGTGAAAGGTAAGACTAATGTAGTAGCTGATGCATTATCTAGGCGTCCAGCCCCATTATCTCTCAGTAGTATATCCACGGATTGGAGGGCATTGCTCTTAGTGGAATACTCCAAAAATAAATTCGCTTGCGAATTATTTGACGGGCAAATTTAGGATGACAGGTACAGGATTGTGGATGACATCATCTACTACAAAAACAGGATATACCTTGTTCCAGAATCCACATTGAGGAAGAAGATCATCCAGGGAGCCCACGATTCTCCTTTATCAGGGCATCAAGGGTTCTTAAAGACCTACAAGCAGATCAGAGAGAGGTTCTTATGGAAGGGCCTCAAGGGGGAGATTATGCAGCATGTCCAGGAATGTAGCATCTGTCAGCAGAACAAGGTTTGAGAACACCCATCCAGCAGGGCTACTCCAGCCACTACCGATTCCAGAACAGAAGTGGGAGAGCATCTCCATGGACTTCATTACAGGCTTGCCCAAGGTCCAAGGGCGAGATTGTTTATATGTAGTAGTTGACAGACTGACCAAGTTTGCACATTTCTTCTCGATACCATCAGACTACTCGGCAGCTCAAGTAGCGGAGTTATTTTTCAGGGAGGTTTTCAGGTTACACGGGTTGCCTAAGACCATTGTCAGTGATCGGGATAGCAGGTTCACAGGTGCCTTTTGGCAGGAACTGTTCAGATTGGTGGGGACCGAACTGGCTACTAGTACGAGTTATCACCTGTAGAGTGACGGGCAAACAGAAATAGTCAACAAGTGGATCGAAGGATATCTCAGGAACTACGTAGCAGGGCAGCAGCGAACTTGGATCAAATGGCTACACCTAGGAGAGTATTGCTACAACACTACTTATCACATGTCTATTAGGATGACTCCTTTTAAGGCATTATATGGTTATGAGGCCTTGGACTATGCAGATTTGGCATTTGGAGACAGTAGGGCTCCTAAGGCTAAGGATTGGATACAAGACAGTCAGGACATCCTGAAAGTATTGAAAGAGAATTTACAGACAGTCCAGAATCAACAGAAGATGTATGCCGACAAACACAGGATTGAGCGGAGCTTTGATGTAGGGGATTTAGTCTACTTAAGGCTCCAGCCTTACAGACAGTCTTCACTTAAAAAGAAAGGAGTAGAGAAATTAAAACCCCGCTTCTATGGACCATACAAAATAATTCGGAAGGTGGGAGAGGTGCAATATGAACTAGAGTTGCCCCTAGAAAGCAAAATCAACAATGTGTTCCATGTGTCTAGCCTGAAGCAGACCCTTGGGCAACACATTGCTCCATCTACCGAATAGCCCCCTTTAGATGATGAAGGACTGCTGATACTGATTCCTGAACGGATCATACAGACCAGAGAGAGGAAGCTCAGGAACAGAGTGATCAGGGAATATTTGGTTCAATGGAAAGAACTACCGCCAGAGGATGCCACTTGGGAAGGTGAACAGGTATTGCAGCATCCCAGTTTGAAGTTGCTTGAGGACAAGCAATCTCGAGCGGGGAGGACTGTAATGTCCTCTTCTTTTTAGGCGTTGAGGCCCAAAACCGCTAACCTATGTGATTCCTGTGGGTTCGAGCGGTTACTGATAGCTAGGGAATCGGATCAGGACTGATGCCATCCATAGAAGATCTAGGGCATCCTCACTTGGTCAAGAAGGGCCACCTGGGCCAAAGGCCACCTTCATGCATGGCATCCGAAGCATTATTTAATGATGCATGCACTTTTTAGGTCTCCATCCGCATGCATGCAGGTCAACGACAAATTAGAAGATAAAGTGAACTAATTAGGTCAAAGATTAGGTTTTGTGCAGTTGAACTTTATAAATAGAGGATAAAGCAAGAGGAGACGTCACTTATGATGATTATTATTTGGGAAGCTCTTGGATAGCAGCACAGCAATTGGGGTTGGAGACGAAGTTTTCAGCTAACAGGATTTCGGCAGTGAAACATCTGTCCTAGTCTTATTCCGGGTAAGCCATACTGGTTCACCACTTGTTCTTCATTCATTCATCAGTTATATAGCACAGGGTATAGATTGTTGCAGGGGCACGTGTGCCCTAATCAGCCAGAAAGCCCTAATCAGCCGTGAGGCCTCCAGATCTCAGTTTCCTTCCGAAACTCAGGCACCAGTCTCATCATCAGCTACATACTTCGGTACTCCGTGATTATCAGCTCCATCTGAGCTCATCCGAAGTAGTTATCAGCATTTTCGGACTCCCAGGGGCGTGAGCAGCTGCCTCACTGAACCTAGATGCTATCCTGCTTAGAGGTGTCAGAACTTCTGCATACACCAGCCAATCTCTCCGGCACAGCAAGGCTATTAGCCCTGCAAAACGGCAGATCCATCGGACACCTCCTTCCTTGAGGGCGTCACCTTTTTCTCTGATTGGGCGTCTTGCTGCTGGGCATTCACCGAAGGCAGGAGAGATCAGTTCCTCTCCGATCCAGTTCTCAGTACTTGCAGACTTTATCCGAAGCAGTCCAGCCAGTTATCAGTGGTAAGTGTGCATTCTATCTCACAAACCCTAACCCTAATTTTTCCTATAAAATAGGGATTTTTGCATGGCAGTTTGCATGCCCAGTTGTATCAGCATAATTGTCTAGAAATAGAAAATATCGGGATTTGGGATATTACAGAAAATCAATGCACCGTACACTAGATAAACTCAACTTTTCTATTGTGAGTGGCACACATTTCAAGGTTCAATGATTGGACATGAGTTTCTAGACTGCTAGCACAAAAATAAAGCACAACCATATTGCTGGTACAGTGGCACACATGTTAAATTTTCTTAATCTGCTTAGATGATATCTTAAAATAAATTGTTATCAGAAGATCACTAAAAGAACAACAAGCACATAACCATAAGAACACAAATTTTCCTCGGGGAAACCACAAGGGAGAAAACCCCGCAAAACTTTCTCAGTATAGAACTCAACCAGAGCAGTCTAAAACCCAGACAATTGCTTCTCTCTTCTTTCTGGCGCACTAATCTTTCTCTCTCTTGCAAAACAGCTTCAGTGAGTGAGTACAAATGAAGGGGAGCGCCTCCCTATTTATATTCTTCAGTTGACCTGACTTCTAACCTAACAGGGTCGACTTGTCTAACTGACTGTGTTGACTTGTCTAGCAAGACACCAAAAATAACACTTCTTATATTGACACTTGGGTACTATTGACTCGACTTACATTCGGAGGTTTACATTGATTCTTTCAATGACTCTAACAAGACCAAACTCATCTCCTGAAGCAGGAACCCAATCAATACATCTAGAATATCTTCCGAAGTTACAATACTTTAACACTCCCTCTTAACTAGGAAGGTAGTCAACCATTGTAGCAACTGCTACTACATCTATACATCTGACTGGTGAGTCTCTATATGTCATTGGAAGTTTTGGAACATCATCATGCATCTTCATCATTGATCTCAGCTGAATCTGTTATCATGTAACATGGCACTTCTCCGTCCGAGTATTGACACCGAATGTGTTGGAACACGAAAGGACAAATTGGATTGAAGTAGCCAAAACACTATAGACATGCATGACTTTTGATACAGCATCACCTTACCAGCTGAATATATTTTTCCAAATTTGAGGATTCTGTGGTATTAGTTTTTTCTTCTCGACAGTTTCAGACCTTTAAGCCGGTCTATCATCAGGAATTCTCAGGAGAGGCTTTTTAAGAAGTCTTCATGGAGGTAAGCTCAATTTGTTTGTTTTATTAATATTTAGTTATTTTTGTGTTTTTCAGGGTTTTGGTGATCTGTGAGCTATTTTCTTTCGCGACTTCTCAAAGAGGCGGATCATCTGAAGAGCATCCCTTCCATGGAGGGTTACAATTTCTTTGTTCATTGTTCCATAGTTCTGTTTTTTCTAAATTTGAGGATTCTGTGGTATTAGTTTTTTCTTCTCGACAGTTTCAGACCTTTAAGCCGGTCTATCATCAGGAGTTCTAAGGAGAGGCTTCTTAAGAAGTCTTCACGGAGGTAAGCTCAATTTCTTTGTTTTATTAATGTTTAGTTATTTTTTGTGTTTTTTAGGGTTTTGGTGATCTGTGAGCTATTTTCTTCCGTGACTTCTCAAAGAGGCGGATCATCTGAAGAGTATCCCTTCCATGGAGGGTTACAATTTCTTTGCATTGTTCCACAGTTGTGTTTTTTCCAAATTTGAGGATTATATGCCTTCCTAGGATCGTCTTTGGGACGACTTCATTAAGAAGGAGACTCAAAGAGGTTATGTACAAGGTAGTTCGTCTCATAGTAAGTAAGATGAAGAGAATGTGGCTAAAGGAAGGAAGAAGAAGTCCAAGAAGGGTCCCAAGGGTGGGACTAAGCAGTAGGGTGGTAAGCAGAAGAAAGACATGAGCAAAGTCAAGTGCTTTGCTTGCTAGATGTTTGGACACTATGCTGTATTGATTTTTTTACCTAGAGAAGTGTTTGTTTACTCATGCCTCGGGGTGGACAAGACCACTTTAAATGTCGTCCTTAGCCATATTAAAAGGTGAGAATGACTTTATGATAAAGTGACCTTTTAATTAAATGTTTGAATTTATATTTTAAAGTGACTTTAGGAGCATTAATGTGGGTGAGTTTTAAATTCTCATTATTAATTAAAAAATGAATTTTTAATGAAGAACTGAGATGGGGCATTGATCTCATGTAGTTGGCTTTTAATCTTAAGCCTTTGATCTCAAGGAGGAAGTTACTTAAACAAAAAGGGCTTGGGAAAGGCAAAGAGATTTTCTTTGTTCACTTTCAGAAGAGAGAATTTTGAGAGAGGAGCATGAGAAGAAACAAGGGTTTGGAGAGATTTCATTCTTGAAACTTGAGAGAGAGAGAGAAAATTTCTGCAAATTTTCCAAAGACAGGAAGAGAAAATTTCTGGGCCCATTTCCCAAGAATTATTTGCAGCAGGCATGATTTTCGAGATTGTACTGTATAGTCTGTACAACTTCCTACAGGCACGGTTTTTGAGGTAAAGTACACCATTTAATTTTGTTCGTACAACACGATTTTTCGAGGTTGCATGCACGTTTTTCGAGGTAGGAAAATAGTTATGAATTTCGAGGCCGTACAATTGCACCTGTGGGCCGTACAACACAAAAATTGAGGCAGTCCATACAATAAAATTTTGGCACGTTTTTCAAGGTGTTTCGGAGGTTCCTCCACATGGTACATTGATAGTGGAGCTTCGAGTCACATGACAGGTGTTTAGGACATGTTCACTGAGATTTTTGAGACAGGCTTGAAGTTGGAGGTTGTATTGGGTGATGATATAGTGGTGAGAGCAGTTGGGCGTGGGACAGTCCACTTTGACAGGGAGTCCATGCAACCTATGTTTATGAGGGATGTCTTGTATGTTCCTGGGCGAAAGAAGAATCTTGTATCAGTTTCCATGATTGAGGAGAGAGGCCTTGGGGTATATGTCCTAGATGGGAAAGTTTACATCTTTCCCAAAGCAGAGGGTCCGTCTGCTTCATATCTGATTGGAATTAGATGCAGGAAATTGTACAAGCGTCTCTTCCAACCACATCATGCATTGTCACACACTTAGAGAAGCAGTGAGTTGTGTGAGTTATGGCACAGGAGGATGGCCCACCTTCATCATTCAGCTTTGAAGACGCTGAGAGACGTGACCATAGGTTTTCCAAATTTTAGTACAGAGCAGAGTGGTGAATGCAGAGGGTGTGCTTTGGGAAAGTACACCAAGACTGCTTTTTCGAGCAGTGACAACAGATCAAAGGGAATGCTGGAGTTGATTCATTCTGACTTGTGTGGTCCCATGTCTTTTGCCTCATTGACAGGGTTTGAGTATTACATTACTTTCATTGATGACTTTTCCAGGAAGACCTGGATCTATTTCCTTAGAAGCAAGAGATCATAGGAGGTCTTGCTTAGGTTCCAAGAATTCAAAGCTCTGGTGGAGAACCAGACAGGAATGAAGATTAAGGTACTCAGATCAGATAATGGGGGTGAGTATACTTCCCATGCATTCGATGAGTCTTCTAGACCAATGTTATCGGAACCGGACCGGTCATCGAACCGGCGAAGCCCAAAATGTGAACCGGACCGGAACCGGCAAAAAACCGGGTAAAAAACCGGCTGACTAAAAAATACATAAAATATTCATAGTTTGTAAAAAACATATATATATTCATGTGCATACATATGAATCCAGACCATTAATACAAAAATATGCAAAGTTTCTCATATATATAGCAAATATGGGTGCAAATATCCAAAATAGCACCTAGTGCAATACATCTCTGAGGTTTTGAACCAAAGTACATTAACAAAGAGGCTCCAAAAGAAAGGCAGGGTGAATCTGTGACACATTATATGTTCATGTCATGTGTGCCCTATACTTGCCTTCAAAGTTCATACATGCATTGGAATTTGGTACTATGCATTGTCCCCACTATGCCCAATTCTTGCAATTGTACATTATTAACTGATCTTCCACTTCACCTTTGCATGTTCTCAATGATTCTCTGAGGTTAGTAAAACCATTAGTCCCCTTCACCTTAGGGTATCTACCTCCTTTTTGCCACAGGAAAAAATCATCTCCTTCATCACCACTTTCATTCATAACACATTGGCTTGATACTATTGTGAGATGTCCATCTTCCACTTCTTGCAGTCCCTCTTCAAGTGCCTTGGCTCCTTCAAAGTTCACACTATAGTTACACTAACAGCTAAAAAACACGCATATGCAAACACCTTTATGCTATATAATTAGTAAATTACACATGGAGAATTTTTCTAATGAAATTCCTTGAAACTGACTCAACTAGATAATCAATCCTTGGGCTCCTGTTATAAAAGTAAACAGTATGCTTAGTATGATTTCTGTAAAATTTCAACTCTATGTGAATAGTGAAACTTCATAAAATCCTTTTATTGGACTGCACATTATGCCTTCAATTAATTGACTTGAAGTGCATGGTCTTCAATGTTTCTGTTTACTAGAAGCTTTATTTGCAGCTCATGAAATGACACATTGCAGATTGAAGAACATAATGCAATGTTTTATGTGCTTATGTTGTAAACAATTTCATCTTCAGAGTTGCTTCTTGTTGAAATTTGTTTCATGGTACACAGATTTGCACTTTTAGTGAACAAAACCCTAACTAAAACTGACTGAACATCTCTGAAATGGTAGACTGTCTAGATTCATAAATCTGGACTGTAAACTTACAAATGCAGTTATTGCATTAAATGGAAAACACAGAACAACAGACTGTTTTGTGTTAGTTTGCATAAAACTAAGTTTTCTGGAAATTGTAACAGCATGTAGATAGCTGCATTCAATCACACATACTTGGATTACTCAGGAAAGATGAAAGTTATAAAGGCAATAGCTCAACACTAATGTGTCACAGATTCACCCTGCCTTTCTTTTGTAGATTCACCTAGTGCAATACATCTCTGAGGTTCTGAACCAAAGTACATTAACAAAGAGGCTCCAAAGTACATCAGCAAAGTTTTATTTTCTGGTTTTTAAAAAAAAATTGAGTTTCCTGAGTCCCCAGTCCAGACCGGCCGGTTCGGCCGGTTTTGACCGGTTCGGCCGGTTTTGGCCAGTTTTGGCCGGTTCCATACCCGGTCTGGAAAAAAATCCGGTTTTTTCAAAAAAAATTGCTGACCGGACCGGCCAACCCTGTAAACCGGTCAGACCGGCCGGTTTTGCCGGTTCCGATAACACTGTTCTAGACAGGAGGGGATCAAGAGGTAGTTGACAGTTCCTTACACTCCATAGTAAAATAGAGTGCCTGAAAGGAAGAACAGTTCGATAGTGGGTGCAGCTAGAGCCATTTTGCATGATTAGAGTCTTCCTTTCTTTCTATGGGAAGAGGCCTGTAGTACAGCTGTTTATGTGCAGAACAAGAGTCTGCACTGTGCCTTGGGGTACAAAAATCCTGAGGACATGTTCACCGGGAAGATGCCTGAGATAGGCCACTTCCACATCTTCGGATGCCTTACATACTCACACGTCTCTTCTGAGAAGAGGACAAAGTTGGAGGCTACTGGAGAGAGGGGTATGTTGTCCGCCGAATGCACACCAGCAGCATAAATCTAATAAAAGTTGTCTCCTCACTTGAGAAAGTGGGAGATGTGTGGCCTTGGGGGCAAGCACAGAGCCAGCTACTGTCACCTACTCCTAGCTCCTCTGTTTAGGCTAACTCCTAACGAAGCCAAGGGGGGTAGTCCCTAACAAAGAGTTTCTATGGCTCAATGTTTTACATGTTTTTTGGTGGTTGCGAATGCGGATGGGTGTTGTTTAGGAGTTTTCTGATGGGAAGATCACAGTTTTAACTTTGAAAAATTACAAAGATAGGCTTGCGATATTTAAATGAAACACAACACTGATTGAATTAAACAAAAGCATCCATAATGATAAGATATTGAACAATACACTTGAGATATGAAAATACAATTATAACAGACCGGTGTCTTATCCAATGGGCATGGAGTTAAAAAATTGTAGTGCTGGGATGCTTGATACAAGAGTTCAGTGTTTGTGCGATCGTTAACAAATACTCTTTGTAAATTTTATCAAGTTTTAGTGATGTTGGATTATTATGGCTAAGAGAACAAGGTATCAAAGTCCAACCGGAATAGTATTCTAAGTCGTTCCGTTCGAGACCTATCGATCCGTCCAATATCCCGGGCTAGGTGTTCGGAGAATTTAACCAGCAAGTCGAGAAACTTAGACAACGGGGGGTTCCAGCGCCCTTATTGAGAACAACTTGAATGCTTTTGACAACGTTGGTGCGTTGGTTGTGGGGGTGAAGATTTTATTATGTTTATCACTTGCAAGATTAACAAATCCGATCACCGTTCTGAGTACGAGCCCAACTTTTCAGGGTTGGCAGAGCATACTAGGTGAGGGATAGCAAGGAAGTAAATTTTAAGTGGGGAAATGTGAGTTGGAATGATTTTATTATTAGAAGCACACAGTTCAACTCTCCGACAGAGAGTGCTCTTGACTTTGTCTTATGACAGAATTTCAAGAGACTTTAATTAATCTATATGCTTGATGCAAGGATAATGCAGTGGGAATGCTCCCCGACAGAGAGTGCTCTTGACTTGGGTTATGGCAAGTTCAAGAGACTTTGGTTCTTTTTACAAGACAATTAGCTTGTAAATTGAAACCACATGATAGCTCAACAAATTGTAAAACAACGAAATAATGACCTAGCAAAATGAAACTAAGCTACTAGCAGAAATAAACTAAGCTAAGAGAAAGCAAACCACTCAAAGGACAATGCAAGACTTCCCCAAATGGGGGAAGTCGGGTGTGGGGGATTAAAGACCCCACTCACGAAACTTTTATTAAACTGTTACAATCTTTTGGATTTTCAACCTTTAAAAAAAAACTTGAAAAGTTAAAATAGAAGAAGCCTTAATGGCTTTTACAAAAGGAGAGTGATGGTTCACAACTTCTTGGTTTCTCTTTCAACTTTTCTTGCTTCTTGTCCTTTATAGATTTCTTCTTTGATCACCTAAGGGACAACAAAGCTCATAGACCTGTTATTGTCAATCAAATCAAAGAAATAAATTGGAACTAGCTAATCTAATGCAAGTTCTAGAATTTGAAAATTGAGATCTATATGCAAGGGAGCAAACTAGTCTATATGCCAAATCAACTTCTAGATGCAAGTTTTGAACTTCCAAATTTTTCTTTAATCTCTTTCGAAAATGAAACTAAATGCAAAAAATTACATGCAAAGTGGGAAAGAAGAGATGGTATAATGGAACAAAAAGGGAGCAAGAAGAAGGCTGACATGAATGAGGAAAAGAGGAAAAAAGGGGGAGCAAACAACAGTAAAGAATGCTGCAAAAAAGTGAAGGAAGAGGCTGAAAACAATGACGAAAGAAAGCAGCCAACAAGAATGATAGTTGGCTGCAACAAAAGTGAAAAATAGGGCAGCGAAAAAAGTGAAAAGAGAGGCAAACAAACAGTACTAATGGGGCAGTGAACAATAAGGCAGAGGACTGAAAAACGGGGCAGCGAACAGAGAAGAACAAGCCAAACAAGGCAAGAAATCGAGAAGATCAAGGAGCAAACAAGAGAACTGGAAGAGGGAAGTTCGTAGATCCAAGTAACCAAATGTGTTTTTTGAAACTTTGTTGATGGAGGGAAGGAGAAGCTCTGACTGCTATGCCTCTTTCTTGGATTGGGAAGTGCTTAGAAAGACCTACAAAATGAAGGAGTTAGATGGAAAAAACCACTGGTTCATGAAGAAGAGCTTGATCTCAAGCTTGTTCTTCACCCCTAATGATCCCTGCAAAACCCTTACAAACAATATCAAATCCGAACAAGATACTCATACACTAGATTGTTAGCCCTTCTAGAGTATATAATGAAGAATGCTTTAATAATTGAAAAGGCAAGGTGAGAGAGATATCACCAAAGACAATGTGAATCCACAACTCCAAAAACTCCTGCATAGACCTCCAAAGTCACAACTTTATTCCAACTTCAAACAAATATTATAATAATTTTGGCAGAGTGTTCATGCCCAAAATCTCCATCCCAAATAGTGCTGCAAGAGCCTCCATTTATACAAAATTCTACAACCTGAAAACCTAAAACGAATTGGCTTTGAAGAGAGCCAAACTTGAGGCGAATTCCCCTGATTTCATGAACTTGGAGCAACGATTGGAATTGAATTGCAAGTTTAAGGTAGGCGAGAGTGGGGGGGGTGGCCTCCACCTTGGCAAGGTGTCCCCCACCTTTCTTTGGAAGCATCAACAATCAAATACAACGTTGCCAAGTGTGAAATGAGTGAACCTTTGAGAGATCTGTGTTAGTCCTTTGACATGTGAATTGCCTTAAGCACCCAGAAATCGCGGAGTTGAATCATTTGGTTGCATTTTAATCGGCTGTTAGAGGAAATCACATCACGGTGGAATGCCCTGAACTGTTCCTTCAGCTGCCAACGCCGATGTAACTGTGGGTCCACTGCAACAACTGGCTGTCGCATGTGAAGAGAAGCGAGGGTTCAGTAGAGGGTCGTTCTTATTTTTAACGTCGATCCCCACCATTCGCTTGATACACCACGCCATGCTATGTAAATGGATACAATATCATGGTTTGATTTTATAATAATTTATGTGGACGGGTCCCCCCAAATCCCACTCACCAACACCACATAAGCGTGAGCTCACTTCACCCTCACGTCACCTCTTCATGCAATTAAATTCGAATTTCAAATTTTAAACCAAAGTCTAACTTCCATCATGTGGAAGAGGGTCGTAACTTAATGGGGACCCATGCCAAATCATCTCCACCATTTAAAAAATCAATTTTGACTTTTTAAAATTTGGACTTAGGTGCATTTTATCCAAACTTAGCATTAAAATGCTATTCTGAAACTGTTTTAGCTAAATACTGCTTTACGGGGTGCTCTGGTTGCCTGACTGATGGTGAAAGTGGCCCCTGGGGTAAAGATGCTGCTCCGGGCTTGAAAATGAGCCCAACCATGCTGAAAACGGACTCTGGATCATTCATTTTTTACATTTTGAAATTTCTCATTTAAACCATAAAAAAATGGCTTAAAAAACGAAGAAAATTATTTTTTCTCGGAATTAAACGAAACTCTAGGGGGACCTAGTACATGTTCATATGACTCAATTGGAATGCCTAGCATGACAAAAATCACTGACATGAAGGCTCTAATAACCTCCCAAGGCCAAAACATCAAGACAACTACCCTAGCTTTGGAGGAGCGAGTGAAAAACTCGGAAATTATTGGTCGTTTGTTCAACAGCCAATAATAACCAAGGGAAAAAACTAGTGAAGCACCACTCGTGAGAGATTTGCCAGTACTCGCGAGTCGATTGTTGGGCCGGGTACTCGCTACAGAGTCGGCATGCTACTCGTTGAATTGGTCAAACTCGTGGAATCGACATGCCACTCGTGGACTTGGTTGAACTCGGCCCTAACTCGGGCCAAACTCGCTCGGACTTGACCATACCTCGAGCCCTGTAGTTGCAATTTCTCTTTCCGCGTCTCGAGCCCTGTAGATGCAATTTCTTTTGCCACGTCTCTAGCCCTATCTCAGCGAGCCCTGTTGGCGGTAGTCCTGCCGCAACAATTTCTCGCAATGTTATCTCCATGGTCCACGGTCCACGGTGCCATGAACCTTGCCATCCATCTCCGCGGTGCTATCTCCACGGTGCAAGGATCCATGTCCTCGGGAAATTGGCGAAATTTAAGCCACGTTATGTAGTTTTAAATTTTTAGTAATGACAATGGTTATTAAGTTTGTCACATAGTGATTATTTAAGTTTATTAATATAGTAACTTTATATATATATATGTTTCTTTATTTTAATTTTTATTATCATGGTATATAAGTGATTCTTTAGGTTTAGTAAGTTAGCAATAATTTGTATTATCATGGTTTATTTATCTATATATATTTTTGATTATTTTAATGTATATATACATATATATACACACACACACACACACACACACACACACACATATATATATATATATATATACACACACACACACACACACACACACACACATATATATATATATATATATGTATATGTACATATATGTATATATGTATATATATATATATATATATATATATGTACATATACATATATGTACATATACATATGTATATGTACATATATCTATATATACATATATATATATATATATACATATATATATATATATATATATATATGTATGTATATGTATGTATATGTATATATATATACATATATGTATGTATATGTATATGTATATATATATACATATACATACATATACATACATATATGTATATATACATTTCAGCTGTAGTTACAGATTTGTCAATGCCTTGCCAACGTCCACTCACCATTATACACACTTTACGCATAAAATTTACTATATTTAAGTTTCTCCTATTTGCCGAGTCTGTCCCGAGTCCTTCCCGAGTCGATGAGTCACATGCCAGCCGAGTCTTTGCCGAGTCAGAGTCATGCAACATTGGAAAAAACACTTTGGGCTAGTTGGCTTGATGCCCATGTCCGGGAAACTGAGCCTTTTATAAAAATTTAAATGCTAGGACATTTTTTACATTTTTCCCAAGGGGGTATGAACATGTATTTTACAAAAAATAAAAAGTTCAGCCAAAAACTGGCCAACTCTGGAACACACAGAACTTCTGAACTCTGGAGATGAGCATTCATCATGCTCGATAACTGGCGGCTCAATAGGAAGTTCAACTATTGTACAAAATAGTTGGTAACATGGTATATTTGTTGGATATGACGAGACTTTGGAGGCTTTCCGCATTTACCTTCTTGCAGAGAGGAAAGTGGTGGTGAGGAGGGAGGTGAGATTTGAGGAGGAGCGAGCCTTCAGGAGATCTCGAGATTCTGAGATAGAGGAGCAGCAGGGTACTCCATAGGTGACAACATCACAAAGTTCAGCGAGTCAGGTCACAGGTTTCAGGAGTGATTGGGTCACAGGTTACAGGATCATCAGTTTCAGGGACTCAGTCTACAGGGACTTTTGGTACAGGGACAGTTTTACGGATCAGAGGTTCACAGGTTATACCTTCAGGTGATTCGGATATGCATGGTACAGGTTCATGTTCACCAGGTACAGGATCTCAGACCGTTGGTACTTCTTTAGGGAGGCATTTGTTTGATGAGGATGTAGAGGAGGGTTTGTCACAATGTGCTACTTCCAAGAAGAGAAAGCCAAGTTGGCTTAGGGAGCTGTGAAGGAAGTAGAGGAGTCTGTGAGGCCACCCAGGAGGGAGGTCAGAGAGAGCAAGGCACCTGAGAGATTTTCTAGCTATATGGCATAGGTGACTAGCTTGCGTGAGTCCGAGCCTACTACTTATGAGGAGGTTTCTTTACACCAGGCTTGGAGAGATGCCATGATGGAAGAGTATAATTCCATCATGAAGAATGGGGTGTGGGAAGTGGTTCCGAGACCAGAGGGGAAGTCAGTTGTGACTTCCAAGTGGCTCTACAAAATCAAGCATGTTGCGAATGGCAGCATCGAGAAGTACAAAGCTTGATTTGTAGCGCGTGGGTTCTCACAGATAGAGGGAGTTGATTATGATGAGACCTTTGCGTCGGTTGCCATATTTTCTTCAATCAGAGTAGTGATCTCCGTCGTGGTAGAGATGGGTTGGAGGATCCATCAGATGGATGTGAAGACTGCTTTTCTCAACGGTTTTCTACAGGAGGAGCTATATCTAGAGCAACCACAAAGCTTTGAGATTTATGAGAGAGGTTCTCATGTACGCAGGCTGAAAAAGGCCTTGTATGGTCAGAAGCAAGCCCCTCGGGCTTGATACTCGAGGATTGATTCTTATTTGCTTTCGAATGGGTTTCGGAAAAGTGAGGTGGATTCCAACCTTTACTACATTGTGGTTGGAGGTGTTCCGCTCATTCTTCTACTGTATGTTGATGACTTATTCATTACCGGAGGAGAGCACCTGATTGAGGCTTGAAAGAAGGACCTTGCTTCGGAGTTTGAGATGACTGACCTTGGGTTGATACACTACTATCTAGGCATGGAGGTATGGCAGGAGGATGGACATGTTTTCTTGGGGATAGGAAAATATGCTGTAGATGTTCTGAGGAGATTTCGGATGGAGGACTGCAGACCTATGTCTATACCCATGATCATCAACTTGAAGAAGCTTCATGCTTCTGAGGGAGAGTTGGTGGATCCTACTTTGTTTCGTGAGCTCATTGGTTCGTTGATGTATTTGGTCAACACCAGACTAGATATGAGTTTTGGAGTGAACACTCTGGGTTAGTTCATGGTGGAGCCCAAGAGAGTGCACTGGGTAGCTGCAAAACATATTTTGAGATACGTTGTTGGGACTGTAGACTATGGTCTGGACTACAGGAGGTTAGGTGGAGTGGACTTTGTCAGCTTCACGGATTTCGATTGGGCAGGCAATGCTTTGGACCGGAAGAGCACTTCCAGTTGTTGTTTCAGGTTGGGCTCGGCTGTTGTGTCATGGGTCGGTGGAAAACAAAAGTCCGCTGCTTTGAGTTATGCAAAGGCTGAGTACATGGAAGCTAGTCAGGCTAGTTGTGAGGCATTGTGGCTTCGCAAGTTCATGGTCAGGAGTTGAGGCCTACTATCATTCACTGTGACAAGTAGAGTTGCATCAGGCTCTCTGATAATCCAGTGTTTCATGACAGGTCACATTGAGATTAGATACCACTTCATCAGAGATTATGTCCAGAGAAGAGCTGTTGAACTATAGTACATTTCTACAGATGAGCAGGTGGCAGATATTTTCACGAAGTCTTTGGGAAGAGAAAAGCACATACATTTCAGAGACAAAATAGGAGTGGTGAAAAACACCTTCCTCGATAAGAGGGAGTGTTGATTTTTTACCTACAGAAGTCTTTGTTCACTCATGCCTTGGGGTGGACAATAACACTTTAAATGTGGTCCCTAGCCATATAAAAAGGTGAGAATGACTTTATGATAAAGTGACCTTTTAATTAAATGTTTGTGTTTATATTTTAAAAGTGACTTTATGAGCATTAATGAGGGTGAGTATTAAATTCTCTTTATTAATTAAAAATTGAATTTTTAATAAGGAAATGAGATGGGCCATTGATCTCATGTAGTTGGATTTTAATCTAAGCCTTTGATCTCAAGGAGGAAGTTACTCAAACAAAAAGGGCTTGGGAAAGGAAAAGAAGTTTTTTTGTTCACTTTCACAAGAGAGAATTTTGAGAGAGGAGCATGAGAAGAAACAAGGGTTTGGAGAGATTTCATTCCTGAAACTTGAGAGAGAGAAATTTTTTACAAGTTTTCCAAAGACAAGAAGAGGAAATTTCTGGGCACATCTCCCAAGAGTTATTTCCAGCAGGTACAAATTTCGAGACTGTACCGTACAGTCCATACATCAGTACGTATAGTTCCATACAAGCATGGTTTTCAAGGTAAAGTACATCATTTAATGTTGCCTGTACATCTCGAACTTCAAGGTTGCAGACATGTTTTTCGAGGCGGGAAAACAAGCATGAATTTCGAGGCCATACAAGTGAACGTGTGGGCCGTACAACATGGAAATCGAGGGAGTCCGTACAAGAAAATTCTGGCACATTTTTCGAGGTGTTTCAGGGAGATAAGTACTACTGTTCATATTTAAATTTTTGCCTGAAGATTTAATAAAATTTCTCTCATATAGGTTTTCCCTTCAGGGTTTTTCCTGGGTCAATTTGACCAAAAATATGAGTGTTTAAATTTCATGTGTGTGGATGGTTTTAAATTTATGACTAAGAATTTAGGACTGTCATAATTTCCAGAATTCAAAAAAAGAAAAAATCTCATGTGTTTTATGTTTTCATACATACATTTTTAAATTTTGATGCACATGCTAATGTTGGGGTTTGGGCATTAAACAATGATGAACTGAAACTGAAAGTGGGTTGGGGTTCTTGAAATTTTTCATACTGGACAGTATTCGAACAAGAAAAAGAAGAAGAAGCTACAAACGACAACTTCTATAGACATTCGTGAGTATAGAACACGGTTCGAGAGAGTTTTCTCTCTATGTTGTTCATTCAGAGAGAGCATCTATTAGCAACATTGATGTGGAGGATCAGAGGGAGTATTCTTTGCTTGTTGGCCATTCGTTGAGTTCATCCACCACTCCGTCCACTTGGTACATTGATAGTGGGGCTTCGAGCCTTATGACACATGCGCGAGATTTGTTTTCTGAGTTCACTAAGACTGGCTTGAACTTGGAGGTGGTGTGGGGAGATGACGCTGTTGTCAAAGTAGTTGGGCGAGGGACGGTCAACTTTCAGAGGGAGTCCATGGAGCCCATGACATTGAGGGATGTCTTGTTTGTTCTTGGGTTGAAGAAGAACTTGGTTTCAGTTTCCACTATCGAGGATAGAGGATATGGAGTGTACATCGTGGATGGGAAAGTATATGTTTTTTCCAAGGGATCGAGTCTATCTGCTTCGTTTGTGATTTGAGCTAGATGTATGAAATTGTAGAAGCTCTTGTTTTAGCCTCATCATGCATTTGCACACAACATCAACAGATTTGATTTATGCGAGTTGTGGTACAGGAGGATGGCCCACTTGCATCATCTTGCTTTCAGCCTGTTTAGAGACATGGTGACAGGGTTTCCTGAGTTTAGCACATAGCAGAGTGATGTGTGCAGAGGGTGTGGTTTGGGAAAGTACACCAAGATTGCTTTTTCGAGCAGTGATAGTAGGTCAGCATGAGTACTTGACTTTATCCACTATGATTTATGTGGTCTTTTGTCTTCTGTCTCGTTGACTAGTTTTGAGTACTATGTCATGTTTATTGATGATTCCTCCAGGAAGACTTGGATCTACTTTCTGAAGAGCAAGACATCAGAAGAAGTCTTGTAGAGGTTCCAAGAGTTCAATGCTCTTGTGGAGAACCAAACAGGGAGGAGGATTCATGTGCTTAGGTCAGACAATGGGGGTGACTATTGTTATCACGAATCTTGTAGTTGCCTCGTAGAGTAATCCTATACAGGATGGTAGAGGGCACATACAACCAAAGTTGTGACGTACGAATATCCCAATTTCACGTCCCCTCCCCTCTGGTCTAGAGAGGACGTGGCGCTACTATGACGGGGCATCTAGCTCCATGAACATAAGCAAAAATGCATTGAAAGTAAAAGACATATGCATATGTATATTACAACGGAAGCAAATCTCTACTTGAACATCTAGTAAGCATTCAATACATTCATAATAATTCTTAAAACAAATACATTGCAGAATTAATACAAGAGAGCACTTATCTTGAAAATGAACTGCCCCAAGCAACTAGCTATGTCACTGCAACGTTCCACCCAACCATAAGCCAGTTGTGCTCATCAATTTCTCAGGACAACTACCACCTCGGAGCTGGGCATGATTTCTACAAGGAAAAAGAGAACAACAGGCTCACACATAGCCAAATACACACCAAGGTTCAGCCAAGTCAATCCACAATTGGGTTTATCAGGCTGCTAAGGCAGTGGAAAGGAAGAATTGCTAATCTAGTGAGCTCAACCACAAAGCTATGGACACCTCTACAAGATCTGTCTATCTTGGTCTCCACAATACCTACACACCCAACACAAGGAAGTATTCCCTTCATTGCTACACAGTCCCTCAGGCCATACCTTCCCTTCCAGTGTTCTCTAGGGTGTGCATAGAAGAATAACCAACCCCTTTTGACCTTTTGTGAGGTTCCTCTCTTCACTAGGTTTATCAAGCTGATTCTAGTCCTCTTACACTCCCAATCAGACCAAAACAAGAATGCACACAACAACAAAACACCAGCGCTGGGTATGAAGAAAAACTTTTTGGCTATGGGATGCGCAAGATGGGGTTTCCATTAGACTCAGAAGTTGTGGGCAACCAAAAAAACAAAATGGTAGATGGGGAATCAACCCTGGGAGAGCAAATTTGATTTCAGAAAACGTTTATGGATCTTACAGGAGCAGAAACGACCTCTATAAACCCCCAAATCGTGAATCTGTTCTCCCATCCACTGTGCAACACAAAAACGGATTCCCAACCATGGAAGGATGAAGGAACAAGCAGAAAAACGTGAAGAAAACGCCCCAACTAGCACCAGCTGCGTGAGGAAGTGAAAATCATGGGTGAGGAATGGATTGGGCATACATTTCTCGGTATTTTCTTGCCCCATAAGCAAAAATACAATTTCCCAAATTGATGGCTTGCCCCAATACGAAATTGACTGCCATACCTCTCCATTCCCAATGCATTAGCTGCCTCAACCAACTTCTGGAAGAATTAAATGATTGGGTGCATAAGACAAAATGGGTAGTTGAGAGTTTATGGGTCCCCTCATTGACATTTGGCTTAACACTATTGGCTCAAAGGTTTGAATAATTTCCCTCCCTATTCCTTGTGAAAATCATGCCCCCATCTCTTGTTGCATTGCATAGCTAGTTGTGGGTATTTTATTAAATTGCATATTTACATGATGTCTCAATTTATATTGTGCTTGACTAGCACGAAAATCAGAGGGATCGATTTTAATTGCCGATACATCAAACACTAAATCGATGGCGGGGACTTGGCCTTGAGCTCCTCACCATGATTTAATAACGATATTTACATCATGTACAATTTTAATGCAATAGGGTCAAAATCGAGATATTACACCCAACCCCCAGATGATGGATGGTTGTCACGTTGGTTGAGATATCCTTCGCTTTATGCCACTGAAGCCCAAGTGACAAAGGGGGAGACCCAGACCTTATCCTAAAAGGAAAGACCTAAAGAAAATCACTAGATCAAACCTAAACAGAGAATACGTAAGGTGAAAGTTACAAACCCTAGATTTAAGGAGAAAGCCACGTTTTAAGGAATGCTTGAGTAGACGTGGTTACGAGTGTGAGAAATGTTACTCAAGCTAAATGGAACAATGACTTATGGAATTAAAAATCAAATCTAGGATTGGTGTGTTTACTCAATTGTTCAAACCTGGAACCTTGGGACCTTTAGGGATTTAGATAGAAAAATAGAAATGTCCAAGGTAGGTTTCAGAGAATTAGGGATTGCAACACACTTGCTTGGATGAAAGAAATACGAGTATGCAGAGATCCAAGCAAAAATTGGAAACAAAGAACACTCAAGAAAAAGACTGATAGTACAGGATGAGCGCTTTCTCCCAGGGATCAGTGCTGCTTTGAGGTGGGAAAATGGAGTCCAATGCTGACGCCTAGGAGGGAGAGGAGGTTTTTGCTGAGGGCCAACAAAACCCAGATTGCAAATTTCGCAGATTCCAAGTGCAAAATGCTTCGTTGATTTTTCCTACTTACTACAAGTGATTTTTTTAGTGATGTGGGTGATGTGCAATGCATGAAAATTGAAACATAGAGAAATAAGCTGAGAGACTTACCTGAAACCCGTAGATATCTTTTTGGATGATGAAGAATGCTTCCTCGTAGATCAAGTGAGAGATCCGTACAAGATCTTGGTGAAATTATGCTTTGCTTAATGACCCTAGTGCCCCCTTCTACCTGCCACATCAAGGAAATCTATTAGTAATGACAAATAAACCGGTATTTGCAAATAAAGAAGATACAAGAATGAAAAATCATAAAGTAACCACTCCTTGATAACCCAAACCGAAGTACGATAACAGGTTGTGCCCTCCCACTAGTGTGCCTCCTTCAATTCGCCTCCTTCACTTGCAAATCAAACTAGGTACCAGAAGATACAAGAACTATGTTGGAATAAATCAATGCAAGAGATAAGCAATATCAATCATTATCACATTCATCTATCTACAAAGGCACAAGTGTTGAATCCCAGAATAATCTCTTTATTAGAAGTTCCAATGCTAGAGCTCGTGCTTTACAATGGGGGGGGGGGTCCTTGTCTTTATATGGATTTTGAGAGACGCAAACCCTAACTTACTTTTACATCCAACGGTTGAGATTATAACATCATCAACGGTGGAGATCAACTTTGCATGGATCAATGCATGGATCAATTTGACTAGATCAAGGGAGGCACACTTTTTGCCCAATGACACCTTGTCTAAGTCAAACCATAATATAACATAAGATATAATCATGATAATACATCAAAGGGGGTCACTAGGGGCTTATTTCACCCTATGCCTCATTACAACCTCAAATCATAAGATATAACAATGTGATACATCATATAGCCAAGGTGAGATGCGCCCTTTGGGGGACGTCCACTCTGGCTAAGCCAAATAAAAAATCTCAGACCAAATGCTGTCTGAAATTGATGAAGAAGTGTTCGGAGAGCCATAATACACTATTTGGATAAATTTCCTGCCATTTCCTTGACTACCCAAGCCAAATCGATTTTCCCAGTGATTTCCTAGTTCATTTTTTGATGGTACAACCTCTAAAAATCATAAAATCATGATATCTTGCTTCAGACTGAGAATTGTGGCTAACTAACTACACAGGAGTATTTGGAGACATAGTAGAATGGTATAAGTGACTACTCATACCCCCTGGAACACTGTGGTGTTCTAGGAGAACCAAAATTACTACAATAATAATATAATTTGACCAATAATAAAGTGATAATAATAATTGATCATGCAATTTGAGGCCAAACTCTGAAACTGAAATAGTAGTATTGGTCCTGGACATGTCTGGAGTAAATATAAGCTATGTCAAAATTTGAGCGACTTCCTTGGGAATCGGTTTGACTTGGTCAATTAGGTTGAGTAGGTCAAAGAACCCAAATTGAAGGTGAGATGCTGAACTGAACTGAACCTGCAGGCATCCAAGGTAAGAACTGCTCCAAGATGTATATTAAAACCCAACTTAAATCATGTTATTCAGAATCATGGTGCCAATAAATAATAATAATCAATAAGATATACCTGTGTCTTTGAGTAATCATTGAATCTTTTGGAAGTCTCTTGCATATGCCATACTTCCAAAGCTTAAACAATCTGCAACTGCTGGGTGAAGGTGGAAGACAAGGCTAAGATAACAGGGGAATGACTTATAGTTGATTTTGACCATATAATCTCTCGGAATGATGACAAGTACACACAAGTACAATGACATATGCATGACGGATAAACAATAGGGAATGGTGTTGTCTCACAAGTGGATAAAGAACTTGGGCTTGTTTCCATCATTAATTTGGAACATTGGTCAACCTTCAAAGGTAGGTGCCCTGGAAAGCCTTTTGGGCTCCAGTAATGACAAAGAGACAACTTTTGCAGGTTAGTCTCACCCTGTTGCCCTATAGGGGCAAATGAGCCGAACATTATACAAGGAATGAGTGCTCATTCTTTGACCATTGACCTTTTCAATAACTTCAATTTCACATAAGATGGTAGCCATCCTACAAAGGCAAGTGCCCTGGAAAGCCTTCTGGGCTACAGTAAATGACTAAGGCCTAGCCCTGCTGCCAACGAGCATCCATAGCCCTGACGGGTTTGCCTCTCCCTGTTGCTCTTGTGGAGGGAAAATGAGCCTAACCTTATACAAGGAATGAGTTCTCATCCTTTGGCCACTGACTAATTTTTTAACATTCATACTTCACATCATTTAGATATAGCGTTTATTCGTTCCGATGCTTTAGTGTCTAAAGACATTGTTGGGTGGAGCACTTGTTTTGATGACTAAAGGAAAACTATCTGGTGAACTTAGCCACACTGACCAAGCCACATACTTCATAGCCAGAGACACAAAACAACATGGAGTCTATCATGCACAGGGGTCAAGATGGGGAAAAGATCTTCATTCTCACAAGTCTCAATCAACCAAGGTCATGGGAGAAAAACAACTATGGATGAACTAGATGGATGGGGACAAATGATACATGGAACCAACATAGCACTAAGGTTTAAAGTTTGTGTAAAGCATAGCAGAAACAATAGTCTTCAACATTAGATTCTTTGATCGTTCACATCACAAGTTTAAGCATTAGTATAAATATTTAATTTAAGCATAGGTCACCATGATCATCCTAACATGAAAATCCTAGGTGTTTAACATGCATCAAAGAGCAAAAGCCAACCAAGGAGCCATATACCTGATCTCACCATATACTTGTCCCCATATGATATGCCCCTCTGTAATTGTGTACCACATCTGCTACTCTACTCAAATGAACTAGGTCACCATTGAAATCCTCTCAATGAACAAAAAAGTCTCAGTCTTGGCAAGAAAAACTGCTAAACAAGGCTCTTAAATGGTCGAGGCTGTAATGATCCATGCTAAAACACCATCTGAATGAATAACTTGGAAAAATAAAGAGATCAATTTGTATGCTTCATCGTGGTAGCCCAATTGTAATATATATGTGATAACAACTATACTTCCATTGTGTTTGATGAGTTTTGTAGACAGCAGGGCATGGAGAGGCAATTGATAGTTCCATATACCCCATAGCAGAATGGGGTTGCTGAAAGGAAGAACAGTGCGATAGTGGGAGCAGCCAAAGCGATGTCCATGATCAGAGCCTTCCTTTCTTTCTATAGGCTGGTCTTGTAGTATTGCTGTATATGTTTAGAACAGGAGTCCACATTGAACCTTGGGGTGTAAAACTCCCGACGAGATGTTCACCGGGAAGAAGCTTGAGATAGGCCACTTTCACATATTTGGTTGCTTGGCATATTCTCATGTCCCTTTAGAGAGGAGGACAAAGTTGGAGCCCACTGTAGACAAGAGCATCTTTTTTGGGTTATGACGAGACTTTAAAGGCTTTCCGCATATGACTTCCAGCTTAGAGGAGAGTTGTTGTGAGGAGGGAGGTGGGATTTGAGGAGGATCGGGCCTTTAGGAAGTCTCGGGAGTTAGAGCAGGGGGAGCAACAGGCTCCTGCATCACAGGTGAGCACATCTCAAAGACCAACTATTCAAGGTGTAGGGTCACAAGTATCGGGAGTGACTGGTCCACAACTTATAGGATCTTTAGGTTTAGGGGTTCAGTCTACAGGTTCTTCAAGGTACATGTTTAGGTTCTTGGGTTACAGATTCACCTAATCCACTTTCATGTGATTTTACAAAGTCTGTGGGAGAACCCAAGAGGGAGATCAGAGAGAGCAAAGCACCAGAGAGATTTTCCAGCTACATGGCTATGGTGACTAGTCTTTGTGAGCCTAAGCCTTCCACTTTTAAGGAAGCAACTGCACATCAGGTATGGAGAGATGCCATGGTGGAATAGTACAATTCCATCATGAAGAATGATGTGTGGGAGGTGGTTTCGAGACTAGAGGGGAAGTCAGTTGTGACTTCTCGTTGGCTTTACAAAATCAAGCATGCTGCAGATGGAAGGATCGAGAAGTATAAAGCTTGGTTCGTGGCGCGAGGTTTCTCATAGATAAAGGGAGTAGATTATGATGAGACGTTTGCGCTAGTGGCTAGGCACTCCTCTATTAAACGAGTGATTTTCATTTCTGTAGAGATGGGTTGGAGCATTCATCAGATGGATGTAAAGACATAGTTTCTGAGTGGAATCTTACAGGACGAGGTGTATATGGAGAAACCATAGGGATTCGAGGTGCATGGGAGAGAGTCCCATGTGTGCAGGTTGAAGAAGTCCCTTTATGGGTTGAAGCAAGCTCTAAGAGCTTGGTATTTCAGGATTGATGCATATTTCCAGGAGTTGGGATTGTAGAAAAGTGAGGCAGATCCGAACCTTTACTACATTGTTTTTGGTGAGGATCCACTTATTCTGGTGTTGTATGTAGATGACTTGATCATTACAGGTGTAGATAGGCTCATTGCAGAATGCAAGAAAGATCTTCCGTCGGAGTTTGAGATGGAGGACATTGGGTTGTTGCATTACTATTTGGGTCTGGAAGTGTGGCAAGAGTTTGGGCACATCTTCCTTGGACAGGGAAAGTATGCTATGGATACTGTGGAGAGATTTCAGATGCAGGATTGTAGACTGATGACTAAACCCATGATCACCAACTGGAATAAGATTCATGCTTTTGAGGGAGAGTTGGTAGATTCGACTGTATATCGTTAGCTTATTGGATCCTTGATGTATCTGGTCTACACTAGGCCGGGTATTTGTTTTGCAGTGAACACTTTGAGCCAGTTCATGGTGGAGCCTCGAAGAGTTCACTGGATTGCTGCAAAATATATGTTGAGGTACCTGCATGGCATAGTTGATTTTGGTCAGGTTGATTGGCTATACAGACTCAGATTGGGTAGGTGGTGTGACGGATTGGAAGAACACTTCTGGGTGTTGTTTTAGTCATAGTATTAAAAATTGTAGAAACCGGAATCGAAACCGGCTGGTTCACCAGTTCGGAACCAAACCAGGTCAAACCGGTCGGTTAACCGGATCGGGGACCGTCAGACCAAAGTAAAAATTTAAAAAATAAAATAAACAAAGTAAAAAATGAAAAAAAATT
>LPNX010614931.1:67868-162062 GCA_001517045.1 Pseudotsuga menziesii
TGGAGTATTTTCGAGGTGTGCACTGTGGACTGTCACCTGTGGAGTTCCAGCACTATAGTCTAGCACTAACAGCAGTTACAGGCTACAGCACTAGAGTCTAGCAGAGCTTTGGAGTGGGCACTGGGGCAACTCTGTGCAGTGTGGACAGTGGCAAACAAGTGAGTATTACAGTCTACTATTACATGGTTTTTATTATTTTATGTATTACAAACTTAGGACCTAGATATTAGATCAATGGCAGCCAATAGCATCTAACCTCCAATTATTTAATATTATCAACATAACAGTCCCCCCTTCAAGCAATAAAGCATTACCACAGTCTTCTAGTTTGCACTATAAGTCTATATCACAACATTCAGGCTTGCATTGGACAGTGACATAACCGGCACTTTAAGGTTTAACAGCATGAGCATAAATCAAATGATGTAAGCAGCCATTTCCACAAGAAATAATTATGGTCACTTACACCAACAGCTGATTGTCAAAAGGTAAACAGCAGTATCAAAATTTCAGTTTAAAACAATCAGCATTACTAGTAGTTAACACTGAACAGTCATATAAAGTTTAGGTACAAATGGATTGAACTTGTTTTTAATTTTAAATTTTAATATGGGCAGTTTGCAAATCTGGCTCAATATAGGCTTTGAAGTTTGTAGTATGTACATTGGATAAACCTATAAAACAACAGGATTATATACCTTTAGGTCTTTTCTTGCAAATGTTTAACTTCTATGATCTATCCATGTAAATGATAAATCCACTTTGAGTTGGATAAGAGCATTAAAAAGGCCCTTGCAATCAAAATGAAGGTCGCTGCACCTTTCTTCTTTAAAGTTTAAACCCCAGTATTAGCCTTTAGGTCACTATTCACTATTGCTCATGTTTGTTTGGAGATGAGAGATGAAAATTGAGCAATTAATGAGATAATAATCAACTCATACCAAAATTTATATTGTTCCCAGACATATGAAGATCATTTAAATAATCAGATCTGATAGCAAATTAAAAGACAGTCCTGTAGGTGACAATAGCAATAAATTAATGACCAAACTAACATAGAGAGTCATTAACAAAGGTACCTCTCACTACCACAGTTTTGTAGATGACCAGAGTCTCTATCCTTATGCCCATGCTTACAAAGGTACAGCCTACAGGCTACAGCAAGCTTAAATATAAATATTAAAAATTAAGTGAAGAAAACAAACAATAGAGCAAGTAATTATGACTTTTTTTTGAGGAATTAATGTTGTTTTTTTATTATGTTTTTTTTGAGGAATTAATGCTCGTTGTTGTTTCAACTCTCAGGCTATCCGGATTCCGAAATGGCCCCAAAAGCAAAAGATCCAGCATGGGCCCATGCAGATGTTGTTGATGGGGTTATGTATTGCAAGTATTGCAAGAAGTTGATTAAGGGTGGTGGAATTTATAGGCTTAAACAACACTTGGTTGCCATCAAAGGGCAAGTGAAGCCATGTGAAGCTCCACTAGATGTCATTGGACAGATTAGAGCTGATATGGAAGAATATTTTAAGAAGTTTGAAGAGACTAAAGATAGGCAAAAAGAGATAGAGAAAGAAGTAGGAAAGAAGAGGAGGCTCGCTGAAATGATGGGTGGCCGTGGGACCTATGCTCCGGGTTCAATTGAAGGCTCTTCATCTATCTCTTCTATCGATCTTAGGGATCCTTTTGGGTATGTTGCACCCTCCGATAGTACACAAGAGAAGGGTAAATCAAAAAAGAAGGGTGGCATTCAAAGCTATTTTACATCTTCTGCTAGTGCCAATGCTTCTCATATGCCTCCAACACATGTTCAACCCACCTTAGATGACCATTGGAAGAAGAAATACAAAGAAGCTGCCTATGAGTACATAGCTAGATGGTGGTATGATGCTGATCTCCCGTTCAATGCTGCACGCTCTTCTTATTACCAACTTATGTGGGATGCTGTTATAGCTGCTGGTAAGGGCTTCAAAGGCCCTAGTATGCATGACTTGAGGGGATCTCTTTTGCAAAAAGAGATAGTGTCAATAGAAGAATACTTGAACTACTTCAAACAGTCATGGGTCAGAACAGGATGCACTATCATGTTAGATGGATGGACCGATCAAAAGGGTCGTACTCTCATAAACTTTCTTGTCTCTTGCCCACGAGGAACCATGTTTTTGAAGTGATGCATCTGATCAGGTGAAAGATGCAAATCTATTATTTCGTCTTTTGGATGACGTTGTTGAGGAGGTGGGGGCAAGTAATGTTGTACAAATCATCACAGATAATGCCTCTAACTATGTTCTTGCTGGTAAGATGTTAGAAGAAAAACATAAAACCATATTTTGGACTCCATGTGCGGCACATTGCATAGACCTCATGCTTCAGGACATATGCAAACAGGATTGGATCAAGGACACTATAGAACATGCCAAAAGCATCACCAAATACATCTACAACCACGGTTGGGTATTGAGCTTGATGAGGAGACACACACAGGGCAGGGAGCTTGTTAGGCCTGCAGTTACTAGATTTGCAACTCACTTCCTTACGTTGCAATCTTTCATTTCCCAAGCACAGAACTTGGAGAAAATGTTTTCAAGTGATGAATGGAATTCATCCCAATGGGCCCTCAAACAAGATGGAAAAGACACCAAGAAAAGAATTAAAAGCTCTTCATTTTGGAAAAGAGCAGCAGAGGTTGTGGCAATTTCTGAGCCACTTGTTAAGGTGTTGCGGTTGGTTGATAGGGAAAAATTGGCCATGGGCTACATTTATGAAGCTATGGATCAAGCAAAGGAGCAGATAAACGCAGCATACAAAGATAGAGTGGCCAAGTATGGGCCTATTTGGGAGATCATTGATAGGAGATGGAACAATCAACTCCATCTCCCTATACATGCAGCTGGGTATTTTCTTAACCCAAGGTATCAGTATAGAGCGCATATAGATCCAGATCCGACTAGGGAGGTAGCAGATGGATTGTATTCTTGCCTTGAGCGCATGGTCCCAAATGAGGCGGACCAATTGGAGATACATCGACAGATCAACTCTTTCACCGCTGCCACAGGTACCTTTGGTAATAATGTTGCTAAGATTTCAAGAGAGGAAGACCAACCAGGTAAACATTTCCATTGTTTGATTAACTTATGTTTTTAAAGTTTAAAGTTATTAACTACCTTGACTCTTCACATTTGCAGCACAATGGTGGCAGGCATTTGGTAACCATACTAAACTATTGCAAAGGTTTGCAATACGGGTCGTGAGTCAAACCTGCAGCTCTTCTGGGTGTGAGCGCAATTGCTCTTTGTTTGAGCGGATTCACACAAAGAAGAGAAACCGTTTAGAGCAAAAACGGTTAAACGATCTAGTCTTTGTGCAGTACAACCTCCGACTCAGGCGCAACCAATTGATGAGCAAAAGACCTGATACGGATCCCATTGTGTTGGATGATATAGATCCAAACTCAGAATGGGTAGTGGAGACCCAACCGCCAGAGTTTGGTGATGACATAGATGTTGAGCTGGAGGACTTGCTGGATGTTCCGTTGGATGTAGATCCTTTACTGTCGATGCCATCAGTTCATACAGGTGTAGATGCTGAGAGAGCAGTGCTAGGCATGGCAGGCACTAGCCGATCTGGACCTCGTACTTTATGGTCGTCGACGACGTCGACATTCAGCTAGTACTACTACTTCATTAGCAGATGACTTTGATCCTGAGGAGCCCGAGACTGAGCCAGATCATGATGCATTTGCTAGTCCTTCTGGTTCTTCTTCTAGTTCTAGTTCTAGCAGTGGTGCTGAGTTTGATGATGATCATTGATGATGTATTATCATTTATGTAGTTGATTATGTAGCATGTTTTTTGGACTCTCCAGGCCATATAGCCTTTACTATATAGGGCCTAGCCGTCTAGGCCTCATGGATTATGTATTTTGTTCTAGTATCCTAGCTATGTTACATGTATTATCATTTATGTATTGCATAGAGTATAGTCACAGACTTCAGATTACAGTGCACTTTGTGCCATTTTGATAAATTGATTCTTATATGGTATATACATGAGCAGATTTTGGTTAATTTGTCTTCAATGCCTTGGAATCATGGATTATAATCTTGAAAATGTTGTTTTCCTTTAAAATTTAAATATTTGATGTATTTTTTAGCAAATCGATTCATTAAATTCAAATCGGCCGATTTATGACCGATTCATTACCGATTCCGATTCCGATTCCGAGTTGACCCTCGATCGATTTCGAGTCCGATTCTGATTTTTAAAACTATGGTTTTAGTTTGGGCTCAGCAACAGTGTTGTGGTTCAGTTGAAAATAGAAGTCAGTTGCACTGATGGTAGCTAGTTAGGCTAGTTGTGAGGCCATATGGCTTCGCAAGTTGTTTGTTGGTTTATTTGGTAAGAAGTTGAGGTCGACGATGATTTCTTGTGATAATCAAAGTTGCATCAAGATTTCGGAGAATCTAGTTTTTCATGACAGGTCAAAACACATGGAGATCAAGTACCACTTCATACGTGACTATGTCCAGAGAGGAGCAATAGAGTTGTAATATATTCCTACTGAAGAGCAGGTGGCAGATCTTCTGACGAAATCTTTGGGAAGAGGCAAGTTCAATCATTTCAGGGACAAGTTGGAATTGTGAGAAACACTTTCCTCGATAAGAGGGAGTGTTAAAAATTGTACCAAGGACAAGTGTTTTCGACTTCGTGTGCCTAGGAGTGGAAAAGTGTCCAAAGTTTTCCCTAGTTACTTTATTAAAGTGAGATGAACTTTATGAGAGGTAAAGTCACTTTATACAGTGTATTCATGGTTTTAATTTAAATTTGACTTTATGAGAAATAAAGTGAAGCGAGTAATTAATTGTCTCATTACACATTTAAATGAAAAGTGCATTTAATATCATTTAATTACAAAACAATGAGCATTTATTCTAAAGCCCTCGATCTCATTGGTTCAAGATTTAATCTTGACCATTAGATCTTAGAATTGGTTACCATGAACAAAAAGGGGGAACAAGGGAAGAGAGGAATAATTAGTCTTTCATTCACCAAGAGATTTGGAGAAGAGAGAACAAGAGAAAAAGTTGACTTGTGGAGAAGAAGAGGGTCTTGAAGAGAGAGAAGAATTTTGGTACATTTCCCAAGGAAATTTGTGGAGCAGAATTAGGGCACAATTTTCATTGCATGAAGCACGGAAATTAATGCACCGTACAGCAGTTAAACTCAACGTTTTTATTGTGATTGGAATGCATTTCAATGTTCGATGATTGGACTCGAGCTTCTAGACTGTTAGCGTAGAAATCAAGGATAGTTGTACTACTGGTGCAATGGCACACATTCCTAGGTATTTTGTACAACTCTGTTAAGTGTAATTTTCAGTTTGTAGTTGGCACACATATCGAGGCAATTAATGCTGAAGCAGAGACATAACCCGAGGTACAAAAGTCTGAAATTGGCACAAATTTCGAGAGAATATCAGTTTGTATATTTTTGCAGTCCATACAACTTGAGTAGGGCACGGAATTCAAGGCAGCCACTGTACAGAAAACAAGAAATGTACAACACAGTTTTCGAGGCAGTTTTTAGAGTCTTTCTAGGTTGAGATAAGTTTTACTTTCTTTATTGTTGTTTTGCTGTACCTTATTTTGAAGAAATAATAAAAGCTCTCTCTATCAGGTTTTCCCTTGGGGGGTTTTTGGGCCTATGGTGTGACTGTCTTTAAATTTCAGCCTTCTTAAATTTTTTTTGTAAAAGTTTCCAAGTGTTTGAAGTTCAGTATTTTTAATGCATGAAAAATCTCATTTGCAGGAGTCTTCAATGAATGGGGTTTGGGCTTTAAATTATATGCACTGAAAACTTGAAACCAGGTTGGGAATCAGAAAATTTTATATTTGCGGCTTTCAGCAGGGGCTTGCATTTCATCTTATGAGAGGAAAACTCGTTTCGAGGACTAAAGTAGACCCTTTCACACTTCATAGCCAAGGTGCACCTGAACATGGAGTCTACCCAACAAAGAGGTCAAGGTGGGGGTAAGCTCTTTGATCTCAAGAGTCCTATCTAAGTCAAGGGATATAATTAGTAACAACCGACAAATGGATGGGTGGAAAGCAAGTGAAAGGTGGTGCCGAAAGGAGATGGGGAATGGGCTAAGTTTTACATGGGGTAACCGTACTACTGAGCATATGAATCAGTCTTAACATTTTGCTGCTTAACAATTCAATTGTCAGTCCAAAAGCGACTAATACATCATCACCACACTGCTACCACATATGACTAGTCATATCTACTAATATAATCAGGAAAGACAAAACATACAAGCAAACCTTATTGCATATACCTCATCAGTCAACTCTGTATCTGGATCTAAATCCTCAAAGCCTCTGACTGTCTGGAAGGGCAAGGAAATAGTATATCAGCTGCCTACTCTGCTCTACTGCTCGAGTAAACCATGGTCTACTAAGCATCTCTCAGGGATCATATGGTCTCAAAAGTGACAAGGCAAGCTGGTAAATGCTGCTCTGGGCCTCTGGCTGTCTCATATAAAGTACTTTACCTCTGATCATCACTGTGCTCACAATAGGCTCATCCTAGTGTAGGAATGGCTCAGGTTTGATACAAAACTGGTCTGCATCATCATGGTGGCCCGACTACTATGGAATTGATAAGAGGTCTATCCTTAGCTTTCAAGAGTTTATGTTTCTTTCGGATGTGTGCCTAAGAAAGTGTTGTATGGGTCATCTATCCTTGCACCTTCTAGTGCAATCCCTTTATTTTATTTTTGCTTTGATATTTCATTATTTACATTTCATAGCCCTTTCATTGGCTTAGTCCTTTTTTTGCTTTAGATTTGTCTTTGATAACCTGGGACAAGGGAACTTGGCTTTTTGCAAGGGGAGTATCTCCCATAATTTTCCATTTGCATTTACATTTAATTTCTCAGCATCATCCTTGAGATTACTAGACTCTTTTGACTTTATTTAAGGCACTCATTCATGGGAATAGTAATGAGACCTTAGAATATCGCTAATGACAGATCATTCATAAAGCGGAAAATTAAGGGGATGGATGAATTGGCTAACAAAAATGAAAATCGCTAGGTAAAATGTTATGAAATGGATGAAAACACTTTAACTTAGTTTGCCAAGGTACAAATTAACTTTCAAACTAACATACTTCTAAGGTATAACACACCAAAGAAAGACTATGACATGATTAAATGTTTTAAGCATACGAGTCATTATATGAGCATAAAATTAACAATCCATGCAATTTTTTGTCAGATAAGAAAACATGCTAAGAGTAAATGAGGGTTAGAGATGTCACACCACATAGAGGATCATACATTGTATCTTGTTAGGCACATCCAAGGTACATGGACCATTTGATACATGTTGAAGGACCTCTAACCAATGATCTGTGGTGAAGCCACAAGTCTCATCTCAGGAACAATTGATAAAAATCGCCCATTGTTAAAAGAGGGGTAACATAAGACTTTAATCACTCACACGTGCTATCCTATTTTGAGTGTTCATCCCTATTGGACCTGTTTGTTGGACAATGACCCATTGATTATGACTATGCACATTCTTTCATGTATTTAGTTGAAGATGTTCCACATTGGAGTGGTTTGATGGGTCAAAACCCTAGGGTGTTCGAAACAAATAAAATTTGTTTCTACAGGAAGATCCAACGTAACTGTGATAGAAACTCCATATATTTATATATATGAATAATTGATAAGTGATGATATTACAATGAGAATGATGCTTGTATAAATACCCATGCTTGGTGCCTTTTCATAAAGAGGCATAACCTTTCATCAATGTGTTTCTTCATTAAGTATTAGTTATTTAATTATTAATATTTATTTATTATATATTTTATTCATTACATTGCCTTTCCCTTAGAATTCCTTTGTCCTCAAAGCATAATTATGGAAGACTTTGTCCCTTGTTCTTGCTCGTAACGCTTTCTTGTGAGTGATACTTGACGAAATGAGACGATACGTTCTTTTAAACATTGTGTGGAAATGTTGCGTCATTTGTGAAGTGGTCCATCCAAGATTTACCTTTAATAGAATTGTTTGCTTATCGATTGTCTGGAGTTGTCGATTTGGTCTTTGCTCTTTGTAGGAATAATACTGGTAATATTGCTGCAGCAAGACAGGCAGGAAAATGGGTAGTCATCAGGAACCTTCGAGCGGTCATTAGAGACTCCTTTCCCTCGGATTGGACACCTCGACCAGGTAGCTCCAAATGACGGGCCTGACTGGGGAGGCACTAGGGTACAAGTATATCGATTCACTGCTGGAATGGCAATGGGTCCTTTTGGTCATCGCCAGGTCTCCTGTATGATGCTCTCGCCTCAGCAGATATTCTTCTTGTGATCGAGACTCACGCGAGCCCTGTACAAACTCTCCCAAATATTACAGGTTACCGGTGGTTCTCAGTCTACAGACATGAAACAAGGAGTTCAGGAGGGGTTAGGGGGTCAGGTGGGGTTGTTTGTTTGGTTAGAGACATTCTCAGAGACTGAGTCTCACTAGTAGCTGCAGACGAGTACGCCAGATTCACGTGGATTCGAGCTAGAGCTAGAGTCTCCCCCTTGAGAGACATCTACATTGCAGTTTGCTACTTTCCCCATGCTACATCACCTTTTTCCATTCACAATGGCGCAGAAGGCGACCCCTTTATAGACTTGTACACTGACATCATCAAGCACTCAACTAACGGAGAGGTCATACTTATGGGGGACTTCAATGCTCGTACCAGAGATCTTCAAATACCCCTTCACGACTGAGCAGAAGATGTGTTCTGTACCCAGGGGATTGACCCGATTTTGGTAGGTCTTCACCAGAGTTCAAAGGATGTCTTGGGACCCACTACAACATATGGGAAGCATCTCCTGCAGCTAGGGGAATCTCACGACTTTCTAATCCTGAAAGACCTCCCATGCTTTCCGGACTCCCAGTTCTTCACCTGCAAGCCACATGGAGGAGGGGCTAGTGTGGTGGATTATGCTCTAGCCAGCCCGAATTTGCTCCCTTATATCCAGAACCTCTCCGTATCCCCCATTCCCCTTGCTGACCATGCACTACTTTCAATTTCTCTCCAGTTTGACCCTCCCCCGCCAACCCAACCAGTCCTGCATAGCCTAATTCAGACCACTTTTCATTTCGATGAAGGCGACATTGACATCTTCTCTGCCACTCTCCGCCAGATACTTCCCTTCGAGACCCAGTTCTCCTCACTTGACTCTTCCTCTGCCAAATACCAGTGCCTCTCAGCTGGAAATTGGGAGGATGCACTCAAATCCTTCCCCCACTCCATCCGGACCACCCTTGCCTCCCCCAAACTTGGTTCTTGCCCCATGAATAAATGGAACGATGAAGATTGCAAATCCCTCCATCAAGAACTTCGGCATGCCTTCCGCCACTCCCATTCCACTTACCCAAACATCCGAATAACTTACTGTCGTCTCCTCCGCCGTAAGAAACGACAGTTTATCTCTCAGAGAAGACGAGAACTTTCCGCTCTACTTTCCCACTCCCCCAAGCAATTCTGGGGTACCATCTCCCCCAGAGATCTCCTCCCCCTTCCAACCTCGACCCCGCCTCCATGTTCTCCCATACTTCCAATCTGTACGACATTCCCAGGCAGGCCTCGATTTAGGTTACTTCCCCCCCCTTCCTCCTGCCATCTCTTCTTCGACAGGGATATCAGGGAGGCCATTTGGGCAATGAACAACAGCAGATGAGGAAGGCTTCCAAGCAGAATTCTTCAAGCATGGTCTCCGACATCTGGTTAGCTATTTCGTTGATCTTTTCAACAACTTGGTTCGTGAAGGCTTTCCTCCGGTATGGTCCCATCACACTATCTACTCGATCCACAAATCAGGTCCCACATCTGACCCTAATAACTACATAACGGTTATGGTTTGACACACGTTCTCGAAGCTTTACGCCACCATTCTCCACTGGAAGCTCTCCAACACTCTCGAACAGAGGAACCTTAGAACCTAGGGCCAGGCGGGGTTTAGATCAGCTCACCAGACCATTGACCATATCTTTACCCTTCGAGCCGCGATCGAGGAGGCACGTCACCGCTCCTCGAAGGTATATTGTTGTTTTGTGGATTTCCGAAAAGCCTTTGACTCGGTCCCGAGAGAGGACCTAATGCAGTGGCTTAGAGATATTGGCATCTTGACGACTCTACTGACTGCTATTATGCGCCTCAGTGTGTCTGTCCTTGGGCGTCTTCGCACAGTCCGAGGAATGTCTGAGTTCAACCAGAGCACTATTGGGGTTAAACAGGGGTGCTCTCTTTCTCCCACCCTTTTCGGGATCTATATCGATGTAATATCCCAGATGCGGATATTCAACTGTTTTCTACACTAGGGCTTGCTTAAGCCTCTCGATGTACAATAATATTGAAAATAAATTTGCATGCAAAGTGCCGGACAAATGGCCCTATTTTATAGCTAACTAGGGCAGAGAATTTTATGATGATAGATCAACACTTACCACTGATAATCCAGCTGATGATGCTCCAGAGACAATATGCATGCAGTAAAAACTAATCTGGTGAAGGACTGATGCTCCTTGCCTTCGGTGATACCTCAGCAGCACAAACCCTCAATAAACTAAAGGTGATGTTTTCAGTGAAGGAAGTGTCTGATGCAGGTGAGAATTTACAGGAGTGGTAGTCTTCCCATGTCGGAGAGGATGCCTGACACATGCAGAAGTTCTGAGATCAACAAGCAGGCTAGCGAATTGAACTAGAGGTTTAGTTGCTCACGCCCCCTGATTCCCAAACTACTGAGAACTGCTCTGGATGAGCAAACTGGAAGTTGATAATCACCGGGTATTGGAGGATGATACCGATGATGAGAATGGTGCCAGTATTCTGAAGAAAATAGGAGATCTGAGGACCCAGCGAATGATGTGGGGTTTTCCAGCTAAAAATCCCCCTACAGCTGCACACGTTTCCCTGCAAACAATCTCTGATGGATACTGGATAACTGCAACTGGATGAATAAGTTGAAGAGCGGATGGTGAACTTGGATGGTTTACCCTGAATGAGACTAGGGAAGATATATCATTGTCGAAACATCGTTAGCTGAAGACGTCGTCTTCAACCCCAATTGTCGTGGCCGCATGCTGTGTTGCTACTCAAGAAGCTCGAAATCAATAATAATCATAAGTGTCTTCTCCATTCACTTTATTTTTCTTTTATAACTTTCAACTATGAAAACGCTAACTTTTGACCTAATTAGGTCACTTTAACTTCTAATTTGCAGTTGACTTGCATGCATGCGCATGGAGACTGAATCGGGTGCATGCATTATTAAATAATGCTCAGATGTCATGCATGCAGGTGGCCTTTGGCTCTGGTGGCCCTCTTCGACCCAATGGTGATATAATATTGATGCCCTAGATCTTCTGTACATGGCATTAGTCTTCGGCTGATTCCTTGACTGTTAGTGCCCGCTCAAACCTGCAAGAATCACATAGGTTAGCAGGTCGGCCCTTAGTGCCTAAGCAGAAGGGGACATTACAGTCCTCCCCTCTCGAATTTGCTTGTCCTCAAGCAACTGTAAAGCTGGGTGCTATAATACCTGTTCTGCCTCGCAAGTGGCCTCCTCTATAGGTAGATCTTTCCACTGAACCAAGTAGTCTCTGATGATTTTGTTCCTCAGTTTCCGCTCCCGCACCTCTAGGATGCGCTTCGGAATCAGAATCAATTGCCCCTCGTCATCAAGGGGAGGCAGCTCGGAAGATGTAACAATCTGCTGACCGATTTCCTTCTTGAGGTTGGAGACATGAAATACGTTGTGAATCTTGCTCTCTGGGGGTAGTTCTAGCTCATATGCTACCTCTCCAACCTTCTGAATTATCTTGTGTGGACCATAGAAGCGAGGTTGGAGTTTTTTCGCTTCTTTCTTTTTAAGAGATGACTGTCGGTAAGGTTGAAGGTGTAAATAAACGAAGTCTCCCACCTCAAAACAACGCTCAACCTTGTGCCTGTCTGCATATATCTTCTGCTGATTCTGAGCAGCCTTTATGTTCTCCCTGAGTATCTTGAGGAGATCTTGACCCTCTTGAATCCACTCTTTGGCCTTGGGGGCCCTGTTATTGCCAAATATCCGGTCTGCGAAAGTGGTAGCATCATACCCATACATGGCTCGGAAAGGGGTCATCCCAATGGTCATATGGTAGGTGGTGTTGTAACAATGTTCACCCAAGTGTAACCATTTGATCCATGTCCTTTGCTGTCTTGATACGTAATTTCTCAAGTATCCCTCAATCCACTTGTTGACAATCTCTATCTGCCCATCACTCTGCGGATGATAACTTATGCTCATGGCTAACTCGGTCCCCACTAATCGGAAAAGCTCTTGCCAAAAGGCTCTTGTGAATTTGCTGTCCTTGTCACTGACAATGGTCTTGGGTAACCTATGGAGTCTAAATATCTCTTTGAAAAATAGTTATGCTACCTGTGCTACTGAATAATCTGAGGATATGGAAAAGAACTGAGCAAACTTGGTCAATTTGTCCACTACTACATACAAGCAGTCTCTGCCTTGAACCTTGGGCAGCCCAGTAATGAAGTCCATAGAGATGTTCTCCCATTTCTGCTCGAGAATAGGTAAGGGATGTAGCAAACCATCCGGGTGGGTGTGCTCTATTTTGTTTTGTTGGCACAAGCTGCACTCCCTCACATGTTGTATCACATCTTTCTTGAGGCCCTTCCATGAGAACCTTTCTCTAATCCATCTGTAGGTCTTGAGAAACCCCTGATGCCCTGCTAATGGTGAATCGTGCGATGCCTGTAAACTTTTCTTCTTGAGGGGAGACTCTGGAACCAAGAAGATTCTATTTTTGTAGTATATGATGTCATCAATGACCTTGTACCTATCATCTCGAATTTGTCCATCTAATAGCTCGCAAGCAAACTTATCTTTGGAGTACTCAACCAAAAGATGAGACCTCCAATCTGATGAGATGCTCATAAGTGATAAAATAACTGGTCGTTCAGAAAGTGCATCGGCCACTACATTGTTCTTCCCCTTTACGTACTCAATCTCGAAGTCATAGGCCTGAATTTTGCTTTCCCATTTTTGCTGTCTCTCGTTTAGCTCTTTCTGCTCTAGGGAGTATTTCAAGCTGTTGTGATCTGTCTTAACCTTGAACCTGGCACCCACTAAGTATTGCCTGAACTTGGTTAGCGCATGGAGGATGGCTAACATCTTTTTGTCATATATCGAATAGTGGCGCTCATAGTCTTTGAGCTTCCTGCTCTTAAATGCAATGGGGTGGTTGTTCTGCATCAAAACTGCCCCAATTCCCTCTCCCGAAGCATCACAATCTAACACAAAGGATTGAGAAAAGTCTGGTAAAGCTAATACCAGGCATGAACTCATTACCTTCTTCATTTTCTCAAATGTTTGTTGTGCTGCCTCTGACCAACTGAATGCCCCCTTCTTGCTAAGATCTGTGATGGTTGCGGTCGTCTGTGAGAATCCACTGACATACCTCTTGTAGTAGGTGGAAAGGCCCAAAAAACCCTTTAGGTCTGTCAAATTTTTAGGTGTAGGCCAATCCAAAATTGCCCAAATCTTCTCTAAGTTCACCTGGACCCCATTGGCCCCTATCACATGTCCTAAGTACAACATCACCTACATGCCGAACTCACACTTGGACATTTTGGCATATAGTGACTGCTCCTATAGAATACCAAGTACTTCATCAAGATGTCTCAAATGTTCCTCCCTAGTTTCGACTGTATATCAATATGTCGTCGAAGAATACCCGAATATATTTACGTAATTGCGTCCTGAAGATATGGTTTATGCATGACTAGAAAGTAGCTGGTGCATTAGTGAGCCCAAATGGCATCACTAGAAATTCATAATGTCTGTAGTGGCAATGGAAAGCGGTCTTTGGAACATCCTATGCCTTGACCCGAATTTGATGGTACCTTGACCGGAGATCAATTTTGGAAAAGTACTTTGCCCCCTGTAGTTCATCCATCAACTCATCAATCCTAGGGATGGGATACCTGTTCTTTATGGTCTTCTTAGTGAGTACCCTGTAATCAATGCACATGCGTAAGGTTCCATCTTTTTTCTTCACTAGCACTACTGAAGATGTAAAGGGACTGGAGCTAGGTTTGATGTACCCCAGCTTGAGTAGTCCCTTGATTGTACTCTCTATCTCATCTTTATACCTCTTGGGATGTCTGTAAGGAGTGGTGATAACTGCTTGGGTTCCCTCCTCTAACTCAATAATGTGCTCAAATCCCCTATCTGGAGGTCGACCCGCTGGAAGGTCTCCGAATACTGCCTTGTGCTTTTGCAGTAAGGCTTCTATATCTGCTGGATGTTGTTTGGCCTCATCTGGTGGTTTCCTGAAGGTAACCATACACTCTGCAACCCACTCAATATCTCCCTGTCGGAGTACTGCCTCCATCCTGTGTGATGTCACTACTGCGGGCGGATAGCTATTCATCCCTCTCAATACTACCTTCTGTCCTTCTGCTCCTGTAAACTCCATCTCCATGGTCTGGTAGTTTGTGGAATACTTCCCTATGGAATACAACCACTGAACTCCTAGTACCACATTCATGTCAGGTACATCTACCACATAGAATGCCTCTATCATTGTATAATTCCCAAGCGTTACTTTTAATTTAGGAATCCTCTGCTACACTCCATGATGTGACTTGTTGCTGCTACCAAAAACCCCTCAAAGCTCTTAGTTTTAATGTCTCTCTTTTTAACCCATGCATCATCAACAAAGTTGTGGGATGCCCCACCATTTATCAGTACTCCCGCTCTGTGGCTCTGTATGGTACCTCTGATCCGAAGAGTGTGGAATCTAGGAATCCCTGTCATGGTAGCAATGGTACCTCCTGAGGCCTGTCCCTCAGCAACTGTCTTTGTTGTCTCTCCTTGCTCCTGATCCTGGAAATCCTCATCCTCCTCACTGTTGGAATAAGCCTCTATGTAGTAGGCCTTTCCTTTTCCTGACAATCTGTGACCTGGTATCCATGGTTTCTGGCAAGTGAAACATAACTTTTTTCTTCTAAGGTCCTGTCCGGTATCATTGCCCATCCATTATTTCTTGGGCCATTCTTTCTGGAAGGGTTTCCGTTCTTTATCTTTACTAGGAAAATTGGTCCTGGGAGGAAACCTATTTTTGGGCATTGCATCCTGCAAGTCTCTAGTCCGGCTGATGGCGTCTGCTAGGGTGGTGGGCCTGTAAGACTTGACCCATCCCCGTAAGGGTTCAGTGAGAGACTTAGTGAACAACATAATCAACCTGCTCTTTGATATATCTGTGACCATGACTGCTATCCTCTGAAACTCTGAAATAAATGCATCTGCACTACCTGTCTGCTTGAGCTGTGCCACCTCCCCAAAGTGTAACTTCGGATCCTTTTGATCAAACCGCTCAATGAGCCTCTGTGTAAAATTTGGGTATGAGGTGATGGTGTTGTGACCTAGTGTCACTAACCCGTGGTACCACCATTCATGTGCTTCTTCGTCCAAATGCAAAGTAGCCAATTTAACGACATCTGTCTCAATCATGAGGTTGAGTTGGAAGTATATATCCAACTTCTGCACCCAATTCTTGGCTAGGCCACCTCGGGTGCCCTCAAAGGTAGGGATAGTCAGTTTCCCTATGGTGCGCTGTAACTCATAGTTCTGGGTGAATGGCCTATTATAAGCTTTGGGTTTGTTCTTACTTTTAAAGTGGCAGAAGTTAGTGAAGGTCATGGCTGAATGGGAGTCCTCTCCTAAAGCTCTATATTCTCTCAGATAGGTACTCATGGATTTTTCTGGTTCTGCTTGTGCTAGAGGCACTGCAGCTGGACTATCTAAGAATTGAGGCATGGTAGGTCGGAAAGGCTTGTATATATGGGGATGGCTCTGCATGTTGGTATGTAAGTGCTCCCTACCAATTTTATCGGAACCGGACCGGTCATCGAACCGACGAAGCCCAAAATGTGAACCGGACCGGAACTGGCTGACTAAAACATTCATAAAATATTCATATTTTGTAAAAAAACATATATATTCATGTGCATACATATGAATCCAAACCATTAATACAAAAATAGTGTTAGGATAGGCTTAGGGTTAGGTTAGAAGCATAGGTTATGTTTTAGTTTGTGTTTTTAAATTTTTTTTTGAATTCCGTGAGTCCCAAGTGCACGGCCGTACGACAGAGTATGGACCGGTCGGTTCCGTACCCTGTTTGGAAAAAAATCTGGTTTGATGAATTTTTTTTGCTGACCGGACCGATCAACCCTGTAAACCGGTCAGACTGGCCGGTTTTGCCGGTTCCAGTCCGGTTCCGATAACACTGCTCCCTACTACTGCTGGTGGATACCCTATCACTGTTTGGAAATAAGGGACTGTGTGGGGTGGGCCCATTCTTCTCAGTCATTTTCCTGAAGGTGCTCATAATTTCTTTTTGCCCAGTGGTGAGTTCTTTTATGGCTGATATGAGACTATTGAAAGCTGTTTTATCATCATTGGGCATTGTTTCTTTGCCTTTTCCAAACTGATACTCTCTGTTCCCCAAATATATGTCCTCTAACTCCTCTTCTTTGTCTCTATACCTTTGTCTCCTGTGAGTAATGTTGTATGGGCCTTCTGAATTCATTTATATTTTTGCATGCCCACAGCTGGCAAGAAAAATACCTCTGATACCACTCTAATATCCCAGATGCGGATATTCAACTGTTTTCTACACTAGGGCTTGCTTAAGCCTCCTGATGTACAATAATATTGAAAATAAATTTGCATGCAAAGTGCTGGACAAATGGCCCTATTTTATAGCTAACTAGGGCAGAGAATTTTATGATGATAGATCAACACTCACCACTGATAATCCGGCTTAAGAATTGATCTGGTGAAGGATTGATGCTCCTTGCCTTCGGTGATACCCTAGCAACACGAACCCTCAATCAACTAAAGATGACGTTTTCAGTGAAGGAAGTGTCTGATGCAGGTGAGAATTTGCAGGAGTGGTAGTCGTCCAGTGCCAGACAGGATGCCTGACACATGCAGAAGTTCTGAGATCAACAAGCATGCTAGCGAATTGAACTGGAGGTTTAGTTGCTCACGCCCCTTGATTCCCAAACTGCTGAGAACTGCTTTGGATGAGCATATTGGAAGCTGATAATCACCGGGTACTGGAGGATGATACCGATGATGAGAATGGTGCCAGTATTCTGAAGAAAATAGGAGATCCGAGGACCCAGCGAATGATGTGGGGTTTTCTAGCTAAAAACCCCCCTACCGCTGCACACGTGTCCCTGCAAACAATCTCTGATGGATACTGGATAACTGCAACTGGATGAATAAGTTGAAGAGTGGATGGTGAACATGGATGGTTTACCTTGAATGAGACTAGGGCAGGTATTTCACTGTCGAAACCTCGTTAGCTGAAGACGCCGTCTTCAACCCGAACTGTCGTGGCCGCACACTGTGCTGCTACTCAAGAAGCTCCAAATCAATAATAATCATAAGTGTCTTCTTCATTCACTTTATCTTTCTTTTATAACTTTCAATTGCGAATACCCTAACTTTTGACCTAATTAGGTCACTTTAACTTCTAATTTGCAGTTGACTTGCATGCATGTGCATGGAGACTTAATCGGGTGCATACATCATTAAATAATGCTCAAATGTCATGCATGCAGGTGGCCTTTGGCTTTGGTGGCCCTCTTCGACCCAATGGTGATATAACACTGATGCCCTAGATCTTCTGTATATGGCATTAGTCTTCTGCTGATTCCTTGACTGTCAATACCTGCTCGAACCTATAGGAATCACATAGGTTAGCGGGTCGGTCCTCAATGCCTAAGTAGAAGAGGACATTACAATCGATGAACTGGAAGCTTTAATCCACGATCATATCTAGGAAACAGATGGGTGCCTTCTCCATCAGGTCCTGATTTCTATTTTACTCTTTGTGGATGATATTGTTCTCCTTTCTTCTTCCCCAAAAGGCCTACAGAGGTAGCTAGACGCCCTAGCTCGGTTTTGTGATCTTCGGAAGTTGACAGTGAATCTAAGCAAGACAAAGGTTATGATCTTCAATGTGGTGAAGAAAACCTCGGATTTTTGCTTCCTATTCAAGGGAGAGGAAGTCGAGTTTACCAACACTTATACTTACTTGGGAGTGTAGTTCATAGACCCCCCCTTCAGCTTGTGGCCAACCCTTCAGCCTCGGATCAATAAGGGGTACGGATCCTTAGCCCTTCTCGAGAGACAGTGCTTTCGGCACCACTTCCAGGATATCTCGTCCAAGATGAGTCTTATGGACACTTTGATCTGCCCTACTGTCCAAGGTGGATAAAAAATCTGGGGGCCTTCTTTACTTGAGTCGGATTGGGTTTCAGCTGAGAGAGTCCAGATACTTCTTCTCCGTCGCATCATCCAATGCAAGCAGACAGTACCGCAACACATCATCTTGGCAGAGTTTGGGTCCCACCCATTCCGCCTTGAGACGATCTTCAGACTGGTCTCTTTCTTACATCGGGTTCGGGGCTTTGCAGACACACTAAAGGGTTGGGGTAGATATCCATATTTAGCCTACTGCTCTTTCGAGGTTATCGCTCGCACCCAGTCAGGCAGAGCCAAGTGTTGGTTCACAGGGGTTTCGGGGAATTAAACCTGGACGAAGATTTTGAATCAAATCAAATCGAATTACATTGCATTACAAAAGAGGCGACATATCCTCGCAAGGATTTTTTAGATAATATATGCTCTATGTTTAAAAAACAGAGACAACAAGACAAGTCACTATCACAGTCCAACCTAGACATTATTCAGATATCCAATATTATCGAGGTCCGAGACTAAGTTGGTACCTTGTCTATAAAAAATGGATCAAGAACTGGTTGACCCAAATCAAATGACCTTTGGATCTCCAATAGAATAGGAAAAGTATGTTCGACAGTGGCTTGAAGCAAGAGTTGGGTTCAAACCAGAATTCAAAATTTCGTTTTATATTATAAAGTTCTCAAAGGAGAGATGAATCAGTTTTTCAAGTGGGGACATATCAAATTTCATCTCGAATAAGGAGGCTGGCATTGTTGCCCATGACAAACCTGAACATCTGACCTGGTTCCTTCATGGGAAGAGATGGATAAAGAAGTTTCAGTATGTTATCCATACTAACTACCTTGATGTAATGAGGGAGAAAAATGGGAAGTTGAAAGTTAGTTTTTAAAACATGTGAACAATTGGATCACTAGAATATATTGCAACAAAGTGATAAGTCTATCAAGTGCCACTCAGAATCTTCCAAAATCCATAGTCTGTAATGTGCATGCTGTCAACCTAATGTTCCTTGAATTTGGCTAGAGGAAGGTCACTTGGAATGAACACGGTCTTAAGATTCTTTCAATAGGAGCATATTACATTGGAAAAAAGTAACGACTATAGAGAATTGTTGGATCTCTTAACCATGCATAAAAATGACCTGAAAGGCTTTCAAGTTGATGTCTTTGGATATAGGAAAGATTTAAAAGAAGTCCAAGAAATAACTCATAAACTAGGCTTGGCTATAAATTTTAATACGGGGATTGGATTACATAAAAAGGTGATGTATGAACTTCTAGGACGAGGCAAACTTGCCACTGTTTTGATGTGGAGAGAAAAGAAGGTATCGGCTATGTCCTTGGTTTCTGCTCAATGACATGGGTGGTGCTGTTCGAATTCATCGGGTGCCATTTCCTTACGGCTAATTACAATATTCTTGCTCTTTACGTGGTGCCCGTGTGTATTTACATCAACAGAATTGCACTTTTCAACAGATTTTTCACACGTACTATTCTTAAAATTAGGTTTTTAAAAGATTTAATTTTGAAAGCGACATCTACTGACCTAGTTGAAGTCAATTGTTTGTCTGACATTTTTATATGACGTTTCATCAGGCTTAGGAAGCATATTTCACTACCATCCAATCTCATCTCCATTCGAGAGTCACCACCAATCAGAGTGGATATTCTTGATAACAATCAATTCAAAAGAATGAATTAAATTCTTGGATAAGGTGATATCGTTCAAGGTCCTAACAATCTCAGAATATATCTGAACAGAAGATGAATCCGTTGAGACAAGCTTTGAGGACAAATCTTTTAAGTGATAGGCAATGTTGTGTTACTAAAATAAGATATTATTAAATAAGACATTATTAATAATATATTTTAAAATTATAGTATAGGTTATTATGTAAAGGTGCTATTTAGTATTATGTAAAGACACGCCTTTATGAGAAAAGTTGCCATGGAGGCCTATATATTCTAAGGCCATTCTTATTGTATATATATATATATATATATTTTGAAATCATGAATTTGTGTGCGTGACAGATAAGCTATTACTTTCTTCTGTTATAAAGCATTTGATTAGCGTTAAGAATACATCTTTTGTGGTTATAAACAACTATCAAATTGCTTATTAAATTTTGGAATTGTCTCAAGTAATTTGGTTTTGTTCTATTGGCAAAATCAGCTTAAGAACAAGACCTTAAATTGGTTAATTAAAGCATATTTTTTTGGGTTGATTCTCTCGGATATGGCATGCAATTTCTCCTTGTGCTTTAGAGTTCTTTTCACTGCAAATTCACAATTTCAAGGTGTTTTAAAGTATAATTTATTTGCTGGTTGTAATATAAGCATTTTTTTCACTCACATCAGTGCTCTATTTTGCACTTTAGATCTAAATGGGAGTAATTCACTTTTTTTGCTATCTTTTAAGCTCTCATATTAGTAAATCACATAACTGAGATTTAGAACTAATTGTTGGTGATCTATTGCTTTTATTGGCTTCACTTCTACATCTTTTAAATGTTTTTAAGCAATCTTTTATTTCAGCATGTTATTTCAGATCTGGAAGCTCAAACAGTCTTAATACTTTCTACTTTCTCTTGCGCGTTCAAAGTACCATAAGTCTTGAATCTGTGTTAGGATTCTGAATTTATTGCTTTACTTTTTCTCTGACATTAAATGCTTAAAGCAATTCAAGCTATAATATTTCTATAAATGGTTTAGGAATTTACTCTCATTTGGTCATTACAACTCTTCTTCACAAATCTGGAATCTATGTGCAATGTTTTCATGAGCAATTCCTTAATTGTCTAAATTTCTTTAGAGTAGTTGGATCATTTATTTAAGTTTCATAATCAATTAATAAACTACAAACACCTATCAGAACATTCATAGTTGGTTTTCGTTTGCAATCTAAGTAACACTAAAAATACTGTTAAATCATTTGAACATAGTTGACTCAGCAAATCCCCCCTTGTGATTGGATCTTCATCCAAGTAACTAAAGTGAAGAGAAGTTGTTGTGTAGGTAACAGTGGCTACAATTCTAAGAGAGTTGCCCACTAATAGCCTTGTGAGAACCTTGCACTTAGGAGTGCTAGTTTGTGTGGGAACAGTAACCACTCTAGAAAATAATAAAATAATCACGAGAGAAGTGCATCCCCAAGTTTCCACCCAAAAATAACATGAGTGGTCAAAGAAATAGTCTCCAAGGCTCAACCACCATCTAAAAATAGCAATACATAGGAGCATGTGCAATATATCTACATTGACCAAGTGAAATAACAATAAATTTTTCCAATGAGAGACAGTGAACCCTAGGGAAATGTGCAAGAGCTCCCAAGAAGGTAGGACAATTAAGCTCATAGTCAACTTAGCTCTCAACAAAGAGGAAGCAAGGTGTGAACTGTGAACAATACCAGTCAAAGATGCACGTAGACCTCCTAGTGGAGCACTCCACCTAGAAAATCGTGTGAATTGGACAGGGGAAATGGATAAATCAGTGTGAATTTACTAATTAGGATAAGGGTGCACGTATAACAAAGTCTCAGACCACGTGCAAGGACAATAACCTCCATAGGGGTTTTGTTTTCCCTGTTTCAAGGTTTCCCGGTTTTGCCCCCGTTTCCCTGTTTTGTGCAACTTAGCCCTTAACCTGTTCTTCATTTTTCCTAGTTTGATCACATTTTGATTTGGTGATTTTAAAAAGAACTTTAAAGATTCCACGCTACAAATAGTATCTAGGTCATGCATCTTATTTCACAATTTGCTTAAAGGCACTGGCCTTTTATTGTTATATTGTATGTCATGCTTTGAGCGCTAATCAGTCTTCGACACTATCTTTCTTTGCTGATCTACATTTCCATAAACTCATTGGTTAGATTTACTTTTTGATATATCTTTCTGTTGCATTTATTAACTCCTGAAAGTTTTCTTAGTAATCATCCTTAGATTCTTTTATTAGGGACCACCCCCCTTGGCTTTGTTTAGGAGTTGCCCGAAATGAAGGAGTTAAGTGTTAGGTGATAGTTCACCTGACTTGAGGCTTGCCCCCAAGGCTGCACCCAGTGAGTTAGAGTTTTTTCTCACATAGAGGTGTGGATTAGGCTTTAGCAAAACCCAAGTAGAATAAATTAGAAGATATCTTGGGCGAAAAGAAGAAAGTGAAAATAAAGGTTGTAGAAGCTACTGATGTGCTGAGAAAATCTTATGCTCTTCTAGTCAACTAGCAACTATGCAATCTACATTTCTTTGAGCAATCACACCAACCACATCAACAGCATTGTAGTTAACTAGCAACAGTTGTCTTATAGGATTTTCTTCTATTTTGCTGTAGAGATTCAGAGACATCCCTTTATGATAATCCCTACTGCCAATTGTTTTACTTCTTGTAGTCAGTGAATCACATTCCATGGAGAGTCTTCCTTAGTTCCAGATCTTCTTGTTGTTCCTATTGTGCCAGGTTTAGTTCTTTATGTACCGGTTTTAGTCTCTGCATCTATTCTCTTAGTTGTTGAAGTTGTGCATTTATCTTTGTGATTGAGCATGGTGCTTGAATTTTGAAAATGGGGAATAATTTGGGGTCTTTTTTTTATTTGTCTATTATTGTAATAGAACAGAGTTAGATACTTCTATGGGAACTGTGCAAAATTATGAAGCAAATTCTTTATGTCCTTATGTATTGTAAAAATAAGTGTCGAGCTAGTACTTTTGCCGACAATTGCAACAACATAAATTTCGAATGGTCAGTTGGACAGTATATTGAGACATGTAGTAGTTGAAGAGAGTTGGGTCATTTCAGGTCACTCTCCATGAGTTCCTATAAATTCTACCTTGAGATGATCCTCTAATGCATTTTTTTGTTATACTTGACTCTTGCAATCACCTATAAAGTTTACCTGACATGATATCCTGTACATATTTTCTATATTAATAAGAGGCATACTTCATTAATGGTGTTTTTATGTATGATTGTATCTCATGTGCATGCAAGTCAGTGCATATGGTTTTTGCTCTTCTCCATTTCTTCCATGGCATTGAATCTTGCAACTTTTGAAATATTGGAGATTATTGTGTTTGTATATGATCAATTTGTTAGAAACCATATGCAACATAGAGCTCGAGTTTGTGAATGCTATCTTCTAGTTATATAAATTAAAACGTTTGAATTAACTCAGGACTTGTGTTTGATAACAACGTTACAAATATCTCCATTTTCTCTCGTTATTTGTGATTTTTTGCGAGTTTTTCAGGTGGTTAAATTTTCCTAGTTTTTCCGGTCCAATCTTTTGCTTGCTGACATTTCCCTGATATTTCCGAAAGATTCTTTCAGGACCTTTGGCAATATGTTCCCCAAAATGATATTTGCAACATTGATTTCCAGTGTTCATTATTGGTGATAATTGAACTTGGTCATCTTCGAAGCATAACTTTGGGACAGGAGGTCAGAATGTACTTTCATAGGACTTGACAGTTTAAAATGCTGGCAAGATTCTGTACTTGTATTTAGTTTATAAGATTGTGCCTGGGTTTTTTCATCAGTGCCTGTGTCCTGTTGTCCATTTACTTTTGTTTTCTATAACTTTAGGAATTGTTGACCTCAAGGCATAATGCAATCTTCTGATTGAAGGTTAACTAGTTCTTTGACATTCATCTCCATTTGTATTTAGCATGAAAAGATGCATATTAGAGTAGATACTGTTTAAACTTCAGTCTGACATGATGAAATTGCTTAAGGATTTTTTAAAACCTTCTTACATAATCTTCTAGGGTTATAAATGCTTTACTGCCACCTTGGGCTAGAGGTCTCATCTCAATAGACACCATGTTCGGGAAAGTGTTAAGTATATAAATTTTTTGATCTCTTTTTTAAAATGCTGGTCTGTGGGAGGTACAGGAGATGACATAGCTGTGGAAGAGAGTATAGACTCGAGTATTGTGTAGAAATAGAAGATGCTGGGTGCTTTAAGGTTATGGGTCTGATATCTATTGATATGCATTAGACAATTGCTTCATTTTTTGTAAGTAGAAAGTAAATTGAGCTGCAATAGCTAGGGTAGATGACACGCAAGGTATATTTTAGGCCTATGTAAAATGTAGGAGATCCATTGCTAACTCTAGAGTCTAAAGCAATGAATCTGGTAGTTAATTAGCTCACGATTTTGTAAGAGGTTATCAATGCAGAAAACATGTTAAAGAATTAAATTAGCACCCAAATGGATTCTTGATTTTTTTATGGTAAGTACTTTGTTTCAGTTGTAATTCACAGGAATTGAGAGGCTGCAATTTTCTTTCATGACTGTCATGATTGACTTCATTTCATTTGATTGTATTATATTGAGGATAATGCATTTCCTTTTGTGTCATGCAGAAATAGGAGGGGGCAAGAGGTTTTAAGTTTGGCTTCCAGAGCACTTGCTGCTGCTTGGCCATCTGATTCTTCAAGTAACACATCAGTGGCTAATGATGCAGTGTCAGGAGAACCTCCACCAATACAGTCACCTACTCGAGGTTTGGCTGATCTGTACGATATCATCAATATTTTATGCCAGGGTTTGCTTGTAGAATGTGTTCTTGTTCTCTATGTTTTCTTCACCTTCTAAATAATCTCTGGAAGAATATTGCGAAAGGATGAAGAGAAGATATGTTTAGCAACGAAAGAAATGATTCTGGAATACTCAAATGCAACATTAAGGGTCAGGTGCGAATAATCCAATACCTAAAGGAGAAGCATGTTTTATTTCACAACATATCAAAAGATGGAGTGAATTGCCAAATATTTCTGTTGCATTATAATTTATAACTCAACAGTTAATTCACATTTGAGTTGGAATAACACCTCCATTCAATGGTAGAGGAGCCTAAGCTGACTTCAAAATCAAAGTGTCTTGTTGATATGGTGACATTTAGAAGAAGTGTCATAAAACCTCAATTTGTGGTTTAATAGCCTTGGAGTTTTATAGTTTTGAACCAAGGAACAGTATGCTTCAGACTTATATAAAATGATGTTGATCTAGGCTGCAGGTGAGGCAGAAATGTTTACTCGTGATTGGGTATGTTTAAAATTTTTATCACAATGTTCATGCCATTTGGTTTAGAGGAATGTTTCATATGTTATGTATCTTCATATATCTTATGAAGATACCTTTATATTTCACCTAGGATTTGCATCTGTCTTCTTGCAGTGAACGTGCTTGTGGGTTGAACTTGAAATGTTTCATGTTAAGTGATCTCAACTTACCATTAAACCGCTACTCAACAGGCTGTGATTTGGATGTTTATTGTTGGCAGGATTGAACCCTTGATAAAAAAGTATAATGTATCTGTGACCCCCCATTTTGTATGGTTGTCAATATGTGGTTTTTATCACATTTTCAGCAGGGGTTACATGTTGATGGAGGTTTGGATGGCTAAGTATTAGTGCTTTCCTTTGCGATAATGCTTTGTTCATTTTTGTACCTAGGAAAGTGTTTCCCTAGTGATTTTTGCCTAAGTGACTTAAAAGGGGGGAAAATAACATGAACCTTGCAATTAATGACTTGAGATGAGTTTTAATTTTCACTTTAGAGATTAAAGTGACTTTTTGATAAATTTAAGAGAGGTGAGTGAAATTAATTTTGGTGAGCATTAAATGTGTATTTAATCTCATCCATCCATCTAAATCATTGTGGGCCCTTGTGTTAGATTTTCTTAAGATTATAGTAGTATATCTTAATTGCATTCATCAATACGATCACTAGAAGATAGACAAAGCACAAAACAATGACATAGGTATTTTTCACCTAGGAAACCCAAATGGGAGAAAAGCCAACAACCTTTGTCTAGAGCTAATAATTATGAGATCAGAGTACAATGAAGAAATTATAAATTTGGAAATGCTTTCCAAAGATAGAAACCCTGAAAACAGTCTTCTTTTGCAGTATATGCGAACTTCTCTCTCCCAGAAAACTGCGAACTTCTCTTGTGCTGCTGCTTTGCTGTTGTGTGTTATAATGAGGAGGGGCGCCTCCTATTTATACAGATTTTCCACTAATAATTTAATTGGGGCCAACTTCACTTGGGGGGGCAACATAATTTATATTTTTATAATTTTATTTTGTCTTTTATTTTGCTTGCTTTTCTCCCCAAGGTCTACATTGTTCTTCTAGGGTTTGTATGATTGATTATAATAAGTTCATCTTTCGTAGGAGGAACAATACAAGAACAATAAGAATAGCTTCTGAAGCTGCACAAACTCCAACACTCTTTCTCAACAAGGAAGGTAATCTTCTTCCTCAGCATCACGATCATCTGGGTTTCATCTGTGCATCTATACTGTCTCTATCATCTCTAAACGTACTGAAGGTTCTCTTTATGAATTTGTTCTATCCGGATGTTTGAGAGAAAATCTTCTGCTACCTATTTGTCTCTACTGCTGAAGGAATACTTCCATGCCTGGCTAGAGATCCTGGATGAGCAGGCGTGTACATCTACTACCTGTTTGTCTCATCTGCCGATGGGGTACTCCCATACCTCGCTGAGAACTTGAACGAGTAAATGTGCACGACCATCTACTTACTACCTGTTTGTCTTATCTGTCGATGGGGTACTCCCTTACCTGGCTGAGAACCTGCACGAGTAAATGTGCACGACCATCTACTTACTACCTGTTTGTTTCATCTATTGATGGGGTACTCCCATACCTAGCTGAGAACCTGAATGAGTAGAGGTGTCTGTGCAATCACATGGACATCTGCTATCTGTCCGACTCATCTGCCGATGGAATTTCTCCCATACTTGGCTGAGCACCTGGACAAGCAGAGGCACCTGTGTGAACCCGACCATCTACTACTTGTTCGTCTCATCTGTCGATGGGATTTCTCCCATACCTGGATGAGCAGAGGTACCTCGAAAAAAGTATGGTAAATGTCTCTCAGTCATTGTTGGTTGGATTAATTGTCTAATTAAATAAACAACCGAAACTACCAGACACAAATTATCAACCCAAGGAAGTCTTTTATTTCAAAGCTATCATGCAATATCTATGCAAGCATAATTTCTACCTGACACTGTTATCTATTGGTATGAAATCAAAACTCTTTGTAAACTAGATCACATATTCTTGAAAGAAAATCAAACCTCAAACCTATTCATAAAATCATAGTGTAAATCTAACTTAAAATAAAATCAACTCTTTATGAAGCAAGATCTAATTGCATAAATCTAAAAGAAATGCTATGTTGGCCAATGATCTATCAAACGAATTAACAGGAAAACAACTATGATAAATCTAATGAATGAAAGTATACAACTACGATAAATCTAATGAATGAAAGCATGAACTAAATGATAAACAAATCTACACAACTACAATTAACACTAAGCATCTGCTTAGGAAAGAGAGCCCTTTCTCCACTGAGCAGAGCCGGATCTCCACAATAAATGCTTACAACTCCAGAATTAAGAAACTTCCAACATGTATTATCAGAATGAAATGATTACAACAGAGTCTGGATCAAATTCTACGGCATAACATTGCTTTCCCTCCTCTTCTACCAACCCCCAATACATCAGAATGATTACATATTTATACATAAAATTCTCTCAAAAGAGTGAGAAACCGAATCCCCAACTTGTGATATGTTTCAACAAATTTGCTCATTTGAGAACCGACCATAACTGCAAATCTAGAAAATACCCTCTCGAAGAACCATCCGTATTTCTCAAACTGTAGCTTTGTTTGGCGATTTCCTCATGACTTAGGTAATTGAGGTTGTTACGCACAAAACCCATGTCCCAGATTTTCGAGATTCTTCTCCATCTGCCTTCAAATCGTGACGCAAATAAATGTGTTCTTATTAGGCACACGTTTTTGGTTAAGGTTGTTTGATCATGAGCTGGAGGCTACCATGTTGGACTTGAGCACGAATTGAAATCACAAATCCACATGATCAATCCTAGGAATGAAACCATGTTTTGAATCTCCATGTGGACACGTGCTAGCATGCCAACTTTGGAGGCTCGAGCCATGAGTGCTGCTGCTGTTAATATGAAAAATCACTCCATAAACCATCATCAGTAAAATTATGCATAATTGTCTTCAATTCATCAAAAATAAAGGAAAATAACCATTATTAACCACTAAAGCATCAATGGAAGAAATATGGTATTTTACGGGCAGTTAGAGCAAATGGATGGAAAATGGAATGATAAATGGATGATAATATGAAGAAGAGAGATGAAATATATGTCGATAGGTGATGAAAATATGGACAAATCCATGACGCAACAGTCATCTTTCCCTCTCAAGGAGGCATGTGTTCTCTTCTACTGCAAGTCTTCCACGAAAGTATTCAAATTTCACCGTGGGAAGAGGCTTGGTGAGAACATCTGCAGTCTGGTCATTTGTTGGAATATACTATAGCTCGACTGCACCTTTCTGCACCATATCACTTATGAAGTGATATCGAATTTCTATGTGCTTCGACTTGTCGTGGAAAACAGGGTTCACTGACATTTGCACATAACTCTAGTTATCTCAGTGAATCATGGTTGGCTCTAGAATCTGGCCAAACAATTCTGCAAGAAGTTTACGAAAGCCAAACTGCTTCTTGGGCTGTTGAACTAGCAACCATATACTCGGTCTGCAGTGCTGAGAGCTACTGAGTTCTGCTTCCTATTGCACGAGTAAATTACTCCAGAACCTAGATTGAAACAACATCCTGAAGTACTCTTCCTATCAATAGTGCATCCGGCCTAATATGAGTCTGTAAACCCTTGCAATTTCAAGTCACATGCTGAATCATATCATAGACCATATCCCACAGTGCCACGTAAGTATCTGAGCACATGTTTTGCAGCAATCCAGTGAATTTGCCTCGGTTCGCACATGAACTGACTGAGGGAATTCACAGCAAAACAAATATCTGGTCTGGTGTTTATCAGATACATCAAGGACCCAATCAGCTGGCGATACATAGTGGGATTTATCAAATTTGAATCTGAAGCAGAATCTCTCAACTTCTTCAAATTTGCATCCATCGGAGTGGCTATGGACTTGTAGTCCAACATTCCGAATCTCTTCAAGATATCTATGGTGTATTTTCCTTGACTTAAGAAAATATCCTTCTGCCTCTGCCATACATCTAATCCCAAGAAGTAATGCATCAATCCAAGATCCTTCATTTCGAACTTCGAGGTGAGTTTCTTCTTACACCATATGATAAGTTTCTCATTTTCGGTGAGAAACAAGTCAACAACATATAGTACCAAAATTAGTGGCTCACCATTCACAACCTTGTAGTGAAGATTGGGGTCTGCATCACTCTTGGTGAATCCTAGACTCACCAAGAATCCGTTTATTCGTCCATACCAAGCACGAGGTGCTTGCTTGAGTCCATATAAAGCCTTTTCCAGCTTGCATACATGACACTCCTTTCCATGGACAACAAACCCTTTTGGTTGTTCAATATATTCTTCTTCCTCAATAATACCATTGAGAAAGGCTGTCTTGACATCCATTTGATGCAACTTCCATCCCATAGCTGAAGCAATAACAATTATTGATCTGATGGAAGTGTATTGAGTCAGAGGAGAAAATGTCTCATCATAATCGACTCCCCCTTTTTGAGAGAACCCTCTAGCAACAAACCTAGCCTTGTATTTTTCAATACTACCATTTGCTGCATGCTTGATTTTGTATAGCCATATGGAAGTTACAACTGACTTTCCCTCAAGTCTCTATACAATCTCCCACACTTCATTCTTCATGATGGATTGGTATTCTTTCACCATGGCATCCTGCCAAACTTGGTGTTTGGATGCTTCTTCATAAGTGTTGGGTTCTGAGTCAATGATGTGACTCATCAATGCAACATAACTCGAGAACTTTTGAGGTCTTTTTCTTTCTCGGGAAGTACCATGTGGGGCTTCAGGCCACTCAGCATCTTGTAAAGTCTGTTGTGCCTATCTAGGTCTTTTTTGGCTTACTGCCATATCTTCGGGAATATCAACTATCGCGACTAGATCAATGGGATCGATGGGTTCATCTTTCTTTGCTAATTCATTTTGAACTGGAGGGGGAGATGATCTCATCTCCATTTCCTCATCATTGATCTCCATTTCTAATCATCTGCCTTTCCTGACAACGATTTCTTCTTCAAAGGTCACATCCCTGCTAATTTCATTCTGTCTAGATCCTAGGATATAGATTCTGTAGGCATTTGAAGATTCTCTGTATCCCACGAAAGTTCCCTTCTTGCTTGAAGGTTCTAACTTCGTCCTTTTCTCCTTGGGCACATGTATGTAGACTGGAGAACCAAAGATTCAGAGGTGACCCACTTTTGGTTTTACTCTTGTAAAAGCTTCTTCAGGAGTCATGTTCTTCATTATCTTATGTGGGCATTTGTCTTGTACATATACAATTGTCCTGGATGCTTATGCCCATAAGAACATGGGTAGACTTTGGTCATGTATCATGGCTTTGGCTGCCTCCACAATTATTCTGTTCTTTCTTTCAGCAACCCTGTTTTGCTGGGGATTGTACGAAACTATAAGCTCCCTCTTAGTTCCTGCTTCTTTGCAGAAATTATTGAATTCTGTAGAGGTGTATTATTCACTGTTATCTGATCGTAGAATCTTGATCCTCTTCCTTGACACATTCTCGACTTGTGCTTTGAACTCCTTGAATTTATTGAGTACTTCCTCAGATTCCTTGGTCTTAAGGAAGTAGAGCCAATTCTTTCGTGAGTAGTCTTTAATGAAGGTTACATAGTAATGATATCCTCCCAATGAGGCAACTGTCATTGGGCCACACAAGTCAGAGTGCACTAGATCCAAGATTTCTTTGGATCTGCTTTCACTATATGGGAAGGATTTCTTGGCATTGTTGCCAAGTGCACATCCTCTACATGTTCCATCATGGTCTACCTGTAGCACTTGTATACCTGAAACTATGTTCTTTACTACTGGGAGAGCTCTGTAATTTAAATGAGCTAGTCTTCTGTAATGTTCCGTTATTAATAAGTAGGGAATTGGCTGAGGACATTTAATACCGGGAGCATATTAGAACAATTATTCAGTATTATTAAGTCATCAATATAGTAAATAGGGCCATCGTAGTTATTATCATAAAGCATGCAGAGCATGCAAGCTTTATTTCTTCAGTCTTGAGTCAACAAGCAATTAGAATTGCGTGCATGCAAAAAGTAAAGTGCAAACCCTAAAAGTGACATGCAAACCCTAAAAGTACATGCTAAAGCTATATGAGAAGGGTCATTGAACCAAAAGGATCATCCATGATTATTATTATTGAGTTTGGTTTCTAGAGCAGTAACAACAAGTTGGGGTTGGAGACGAAGGTCTTCATCTAACAAGGGGTTTGGACAGGGAATTCTATCTGCCCTAATCACTTCAGGATAGATCATCCAGTTATGTCACTAGTTATTCATCGTATTCATTCATCTTCAGCATTCCAGTAAACAGAGAGAGATTTATTGCAGGTTCATATTTACAGCTGGGGTTTAGCTGGAAATCTCCAGAGTAATTCGCTGGGACATAAAATCTCAGTTTTCTTCCTGCATGTTATCACTATCCTTCTCAGCAGGCTACGCACACTCTACTGAGTGATTGTCAAGTCATTGTTTGCATATCCGGAGGAGCCAACAACATATTTGTAGAAGAAGGGGGATGCCATCCTCTAGTGCAAAACAATTTGCTAGGTGCCTCAGGGAGGGCCAAACTTCTGCATGCGACCACCATTCTCTCCAGCAGGTGAAGGCCAACATCCTGACAAAGTTTCAGCAGTATCGAGCGCCTCCTCCTCAAAAAACGTCATTATCTTCCTGAAGAGGGTACACATGTAGCTGGGCATCAAACCGAGGAAAGCAACACTATATTCCGACACACCTTGCACGCAACATATCTCTGGAGTACTATCAACTTATTTATCAGTGGTAAGTGTACATCTGCTTACTGAAAATCTTTACCCTATAATCTCTCCAGATTAGCTATATTTTAGGGCCATTTGGAACAACAATTTTGCATGCTTTTTTATTCAGCCTTTTGCATATCATTGAGTATATGAACAATAACTTAGTAACAAAGATCCGTAGAATATCAGTTCGGGATATTACAGTGGTATTAGAGCATGTTCCTTGCACGCTGTGGGCACATAACAATTGAATTAAAGTGCATGTTGATGCATGCGTGTACATGCTAAAGCATGCCAGTGATGTTGGTGAAGTGCATGTCAGAACAAGGTTTTTCTTTGCTAGCTTGTGAGAACATGAAGACAATGAGAAGGATCTTGACTGGAAATTTACAGAGGTTAGCAACACTTCATCACTTTCCTCGATATCAGGAGTATCTAGCCTTGGGTGATGAGGTATGTGCAACATTGTCCTTTCAAGATTATTATACCATCAAGTTCAGGCGCGAGTCCAAGGATTTGGATGAGGATCTCCTTAAAGGCATAGTTGGGGGAGTGAAGAAAGATGAGCATGAAGTACAGGTTGTTGGTGAGCTTGATTTGGAGTTAACNTCTTGTGAGTCTGGTGCCATGAGCACATTCGCTAATCAGATTGTGGACAAGCCGTGCGATGAGTTGGAGTTGGTACACTCTTCATCACCTACAACAGGAGCCCAGACAGTTATGATAGGCGAGATACATGAGGTGCAAGGTAATGAGCATGGCAGTCGAGACAGTGGGCAATCACACATGGAGGTTAGAGAGAGTTTATACATGCATGAGATAGAGCTTCCAGATGATAGTCACCGAAAGAAGATTGAACTTGTTAAAGAAAGCATTCTAGCAATGAAGAGAGGACCAAGATACTTCGAGACACCATATTACAATGAGATGTAGAGCTTATAGTTCTTTGAGTTGTATGTATCGAGTCAGTGGTGAGGCTTTCTAGTATTGAAGAGCAGTCAGATTCCTTGATGGGGCAGCAAAAGAAACATACTATTGCATTTCAAAGCACTCCTCTTCAGGAGTACATAAACAAGGCTTGCAGTAGCTTGAGTCCACATTTGCATAATGGCGGATGGTTTTTACAGGTTGGTCAGGATCGAGAAATTGGGCAGTAGTATATGAGCATTCAAGTTGAAATCAGAAGGGTAGATTGTCAGCCTGGGAGGATTATTCCTTGTGATGGTGCTTATGGACAAGGTCCTTTTTGGGGGTTGGATTGGAGAGAGATTAAGAGTTGGTGTCTTATTGAGTGGGCGATTCTTGGGAAGACATTCCTAGCCAAGGGTATAGTCCCATAAGAGCCTTGGGATATTTGGGATGAAAGATGCACAAGTTTGAATTGGGATCCAAGTGGGAGACCTTATGAGGGATTGATACAGTGTTTACTGATGCTGTTACTTGGGAGTCTACAGGATGCTCCTTGTGTCTATACTACGCATGGTAGCGATGGATGCATTTTGACCTCTGCAATTCTCAGATTGATTTGGGATCCTAGCACTACAGTGACTGACAGTTTAGTGATTGCTAGAGGATGCTTTCAAGAGGTCTCTTGTGATGGCACTGTTGTTCGCTGAGACGCACACTAGCAGTAGAAATCTTTCGAAAGCTATCTCCTCACTACAAGTGGGAGAAGTGTGGCCTTGGGGGCAAGCAATGAGCCAGGTATTGTCACCTGAATCCTAGCTCCTCCGTTTAGGCAAACTCCTAACGAAGCCAAGGGGGGTCGTCCCTACAAAGAGTTGTCTATGGCTCTATGTTTTTTAAGTGTTTTTATGGTTGCGGATGCGGATGGGTGTTGTTTAGGAGTTTTTTTAATGAGATCACAGTTTTTGTAATGAAATGAGATAAACACAAGATACGAGCAATCCACGTTGCAGATACAAGATTTGTAGATAAACAATATAATGAAGACATATACAATAAAATGGCATCCACAGATAGATAATAACTTAAACATATTCCCAATGGACAAATGGCCCAGATTAATTAATATATGAAAATTCAAAGTGACTAGTGCCAAATGGAGTCAAAATGTGTAGTGCTTGGGGATGTCGAAGATACAAGTCTCAGAATAATGTTGGTGAAAATGTTGTGCAAATTATCTTGGTTGATTTTATGAGTTTTAGTGATCTTCATTATTAAGGCTAAAAAAGCAAGGTATGAGTCCAACCGGAAAAGTATACCTTCAATGGCTCCCCTTGGTGAACTAGCGAACCGTCCAGTATTCTAGGCTAGGTATCCAATGGATTTAACCAGCAAGCTAGAACTCTATGACAACGGTGATTTTCGGTGCCACCAGTAGGAATTTCCCCACTACCTGAGTATCTCTCGAAACAACGCCGGTTCGTTGGTTTATGGGGATGAAGATTTTATGATGGTTATCACTTGTAAGATTAACAAATCCAATCACCGTTCTGAGTAATAATCCAACTTTTTAGGGTTGGCAGAGCATACTTGGTGATGGAAAGCAACGAAATAAATTTTAGAAAGGGGATGTGAGTGGCGAATTTTAATTAAAGCATAATGAACCTTTCCGACAAAGAGCGTTCTTGACTTTGTCTTATGACAAAGTTCAAGAGTCTTTGACTAATCTATATGCTAAATGCAGTAAAAGTGCAAAACAGATGCTCTCCGATAGAGAATGCTCTTGACTTCATCTTATTGCAAAGTTCAAGAGTCTTGGTTCCTTTTAAAGATTTATAAATTTTAAACAAGGAAACACAAGTGAATAGCTCAAATAAATGATAAACAAATGCCTCAATAGTTAATGTACTACTTGCAAAATGAACTAATCTAGCAATTTAGTATTCTACAATAAAAATGAAGCTAAGCTACTTGCAAAAATAAACTAAGCTAAGTAAAGAAAAAACAAACTAAACTAACAATTAGTGTTCTAAGCACAAATGAAACTATTCTAAATACTTAAAGCAAATTTAAGCTAGGAACACACAAGACACTCGTCCCCCAAATGGGGAAGAAAAACCAACTATGGGAGGCTTTATCCCACTTAGCCTTATTTTATTAATTAAGTACAAAATGAGGGGATTCAACCCTTAAAATGGAAATGCAACTAATGAAATGAAGCTAAAGCCTTTTGAGGGCTTATATAAAGGAGAAAGATGAGTTTGGACTTTGAGTTTTTGATTTCCTTGGTATTTGTGAATCTTTGTTCCTTGTTGGGTGTAAATGGCTTCTCTTCTTGAAATAATTCTTTGTTTTAGATATAGCTCCTTGGGATCAGAACTTGCTTGTATCTAGCCTTTTGGTTCTTGTGTCCTTCAAATACCTACACAAGAGAAGTCATCTCAAAGCACCCATTAGGCATTAGCTAAAACTCAATAAAAAAAGAAATGAAGCTACCCTAGATTCTAAGATTGCAACAAGTAAGTAAAATCTAATGCCACCTTTTCAAAGGAATGTGATTGTGAGATCTACGAATGGAAAGAGATCTAACTATTTAATTATTCTAAAAATTGAGAGAAAGCCAACTCTTAACCAAATAACCTTTGTTGCTTTATGTGATTTTTTGAAATGCTCAAGGGGGGACGAAAATGAGGAAGCTTGAACAATTCTACAGGTAAAATCAAAGGGATGGAAGGCCAAACTTCAGGAGGGATGAGAGCTAGGAAGGTAGAGAGAAAAGAAAAAGAAAGGAAAGGGATAAATGCAAGACAAGGGGCAGCCAAAGGGGGGCTGCAAAAAAGAAGCAAAGAGGGCAAAAGGAGGCCCAGAGAGGGCTGAAAAAAAGAGGAAAAGAGGACAAAAAGAGGGCAATGAGGGCAGCGAAAGAGGGCTCCAAAAAAGAGGAAAAGAGGACAAAAAGAGGGCAGCGAAAGAGAGGGAGAAAGCTAGGAGAAAGTAGGAGGTCAAAAACGAAAGGAGGTTTAGGGCTTCCAAGGTAGCAAGTAACCAAGTTTTAAGATGTAGTTTTGAAAGATGGATCTTCGAACTAGTGCCTCTTGCCAAACTTTTTTTAGGCTTGAGATCGACTTTAGGAGGCCCTGAAATGCACACAATGTCAGAAAAAATAGATCTTTTGAATAGATGAGAGAAGCCACGGTGCTCAAACTTCTCTTCAAACCTGGGAGATCTGCACAAGAAACCACTTACAAACACATCTTGATCAAATATTGTATGCAAAGCAAAATAAGATTAGAAGAGTATAAGTATTCCCAACTATAGTCTACTCCTTCCAAATCACATAAAACCCAGCATAAATGGACAAATTGAACCCAAATGCCCACCCTATGGACTTAGTAAAGCCTTCTAAGCTAACAATTTGATCAAAATAGGTAAATATAAGTAATAAACAATAACAAAATCACCTTGATACAGATGACGCACTTCCCATCACAAGAATCAACACACCATATGGACCTCCAAAATCACATTATTTCCAATAGCAAAAATCTGTAACACAATTACAATTTGGCAAAGTAAGTTTGCCTAAAATATCCATGAAGAATAGAGCTCCAAGAGCCTCTACTTATACAAAAACCAAGCCCCAGGGGGGACTTTATGAACTGAAGAGATAGTCCAGAGTTAACTGAGTTAAACCTGAGGTTGAGCCGGAGCTGAGCTGAGCTTGAATCGGAGCTGAACCGAGCTTGAACTGAGCTTGAACTGCCAACACACTCAATCAATTCGGAGTCCTTTGATAATGCGTGAGCTTTCTTCCACACAAGTCGTACGACATGCTTGGCGTGAATGAGGAAATAAAAGTTTTGAAGGATCGTAACATGAGTATGGATTCATACGAAGGTTTTAAATCAAAGTATGTAAACAATTATTTTAATAGTGAAGGGGCAGGGGTGCACCCTCATTCCGACTCATCACCTTCACGCTCCATGCTAGCGTGAGCCCACAAAAGCTTGACGTCAACACCACGCTTCATCACAATTCATATGCATTGGATTATACCATGGTTTAATTTTATATATGCAGGGGGTCCACACTTAATACCATTCGCTAGCCTCTAACAACACCACTACATGCTAGCGTGAGCCCACTTCACCCTCATGTCACCTCTTCATGCATTAATTCGTAGCAATTTCTTTTATCCAAAGTTTTGATGCCATCCACTAAAAGAAGAAACGCATGACTATTTGGATCAAATGCGATGTCATCACTACCAATAAAATATTAATTTTTGACTTTGAAATTGACTTTTTTAATATTTGGACCTTCGTGCATTTCGTCCAAATTTAGCATTAGAATGTCATCTTGATGCATAGCCAAATACTGCCTCACGGGGTGCTCTGGCTGCCATACTGATGGTGAAAGTGGTCATTGGGGTAAAGATGCTGCTTTGGGCTTGAAAATGAGCCCAACCATGCAAAAAACAGACTCCGGATCATTCTTTTATTACATTTTGACTTTTTCCAATTAAACCATTAAAAAATGGCTTAAAAAATGGTAAAATTATTGCTTCTCGGAATCAGACGAAACTCTAGGGGGACCTAGTGCATGTTCATACGACTCAATCAGAATGCCTAGCATGGTGAAAAAGACTGACACGAAGGCTCTAATATCCTCCCAAGGCCGAAACACCAAGACAACTACCGCAACTTTGGAGGTGTGAGTGAAAAACTCGGAAATTATTAGTCGTTTGTTCAACAACCAATAATAACCAAGGGGAAAAACACTCTGGGCTAGTCAGCTTGATGCTTAAGTTCGGGAAGCCGAGCCTTTTATAAAAAATTAAATGCTAGGACATTTTTTACAATTTCCCCAAGGTGGTATGAACATGTATTTACAAAAAAATTTCGAACAGACTCCCAGAAAAAGGCTGGCGGACTTTTGAACTCTGATCTTGAACACGTGTACTTGTTCAATACTCTAGCGGCTCACCGAAAATCCACTAAGTGCAAAATTAGTGGATAACATCTGGCTCCAACTGCGGGACGTTTGCTCGATCTAGTCTCTTTTGCAAGGAGAGCATACGAGAACACCAGAATCTCTGGTTTCCATATCCTGTAAAAACATCTCAACTTGACAAGAAAACCTCAGTAGCACAAGCTTTATGAAAAAGAGCCAATGATCCAAAAGTTGCTTTTTTCAAGGGAATGAAAAAACTTAAATGAAAATTTATTTATTTCTAAGTACAGAAAGAAAATGCTAGAAGTAACTGCTCACTTTGACGAGCCTATTTTCCTACTCTAAGCATGATATAAAAAAGGTTAGGTGTAATCATAAATCTAGTGTAGCCACCTGAGCATTTTATTCATATAAAATAGTTTTGCCCCGTCTTTGGTTACCAGCCAAAGTAAGGACACAATTTCCAAAAAATGCATACCTGCGTGATGATCTAGAATGGGCGGGGTGGAACTTCTTCCCAAACTGGTAGGTGCTTTTGCAGTATTCTTTCGTCCAAGTTTGGATAGGACTGATGTAAAAATATGTATGATGAGGCAGATCATCATACTCATCAAAAGGGCTTATTTGCTGATAAATCTGTGTGTAAGCCAAAAACTGCTCCCAATCATAAGGAACATCTATATGTGAAGAAGATGGCTGAGGAAAAACTTCATCTAGTTGCACCCCATCTGATTCTTCACTGCACTGCTTCTCCAAGTCCTCGTTACAGATACTCAAATACAACTCTGACTGATCATAGGAAAACTTCGACTCCTCTTCTTTACAACTTTCATAAGTTTCAAAATAAAAACTCTCCTCGCTGGACACATCATAAATGAGATTCTCAAAAATATTTTCAAAAGTATCATAGGTTGGATTTTCAATAAAAGTTCAATAGTCATCATCGCCATCTATGTCGGATATGAGAGACGCCTCATCACTGGTATCAAGTCCCTGGCTACACTCCTCATTCTGCTCAAAACAATCTTCTTCAAAAAGCTGGGTTTCAAAGATATCACAGGGGACCCAACTTTCCAAATATTTGTCATCAGGTGGAGAGCATGGAGGATTCTCATCACACAAAACTTCTAAGATTGGATTTTCAATTAAAGTCTTGTAGTCATCATCCATGTCAGGTGTAAGGGACTCTTCCTCACTTGTACCATGCTCTTGACTGTACTCTCTCGCTTGGCTCCAGGTTTCTGTGGTGACAGGATGGAGCTGCCCAACTGTGTTAATGTAATCAAGCTCTCTTGAATATTGTTTTGCCTCTCTCCAACTTTCTCTGAAAATATTATGCATGTCAGCTACATAGTTTATATACTTAGGCTAGCTTGCTGATACTTTAGGATTACAACCCTCCGAAAGACCATGCTCCTGAACATAGCATGCATAATAGCAAGAAGATTTTTCATGAAAGTCTTCACATGCCTTACAAAATGGCGTGTAAGGTTCAACCATGTTAGTAGCCTCTAATTGATGAGGAGGCCTTTGTTCATGGTTGGGTGCTTTTCTTTGCCAATTAGTTTTTGGAAGGAATGTTCATGGGGCAGGCTGTGATTGCGCTCTTTCCATATTTATCACCTTGTTCTGTATTTCCTTTAATTGTGCCAGGTGTTTTTGTTCAGCTTTTTCCATGTTTTTCTTCATTTCCTTTTTTATTTCCAACATCTGTTTTTCATAAGCATCCTTCATAGCTGATAAAGGATCTTTATCTTTGGGTTCATTAATCTCTAAAGATGTTGAAGATCTTGAGTAACCATGGAGGTTGGACTCACCTGATGATTGCATGTTTAAGTCGATTTTAACAGCCATCTCTTGAGCTTGAAGCAAAGTAGTGGGTTCCTTGTCTCTTATCTGATATTGCATCTTTCCACTAAGTGCTTCAATGTAATAAATCAAGATGGTTGGTGCAGGTGGTTTATAAGTGGCGGGAATGGCATTAGATAGTTCTGTGAACCTCTGGTTAAACTCATCCATAGTCTCGTTCTCCTTCTTCTTTATGTTTGTCAAGGAAGCCAGCTGATGCCTAGGTTCCTTCTTTTCACCGAACCTGTTGGTGAAGGTAGTCTTGAAAGTTTCGAGTGTAGCAAAGGAATTGTTTGGTAAATTGCTGTACCAATCACCAGCCCTTCCATCTAAGGAAAGAGCAAAGAGTTTCATATAAACATCATCACGTGGGAGAAGTGTGGCCTTGGGGGCAAGCAATGAGCCAGGTATTGTCACCTGAATCCTAGCTCCTCCGTTTAGGCAAACTCCTAACGAAGCCAAGGGGGGTCGTCCCTACAAAGAGTTGTCTATGGCTCTATGTTTTTTAAGTGTTTTTATGGTTGTGGATGCGGATGGGTGTTGTTTAGGAGTTTTTTTAATGAAATCACAGTTTTTGTAATGAAATGAGATAAACACAAGATACGAGCAATCCACGTTGCAGATACAAGATTTGTAGATAAACAATATAATGAAGACATATACAATAAAATGGCATCCACAGATAGATAATAACTTAAACATATTCCCAATGCACAAATGGCCCAGATTAATTAATATATGAAAATTCAAAGTGACTAGTGCCAAATGGAGTCAAAATGTGTAGTGCTTGGGGATGTCGAAGATACAAGTCTCAGAATAATCTTGGTGAAAATGTTGTGCAAATTATCTTGGTTGATTTTATGAGTTTTAGTGATCTTGATTATTAAGGCTAAAAAAGCAAGTTATGAGTCCAACCGGAAAAGTATACCTTCAATGGCTCCCCTTGGTGACCTAGCGAACCGTCCAGTATTCTAGGCTAGGTATCCAATGGATTTAACCAGCAAGCTAGAACTCTATGACAACTGTGATTTTCGGTGCCACCAGTAGGAATTTCCCCACGGTGATTCAAGAGTCTTTGACTAATCTATATGCTAAATGCAGTAAAAGTGCAAAACAAATGCTCTTCGATAGAGAATGCTCTTGACTTCATCTTATTGCAAAGTTCAAGAGTCTTGGTTCCTTTTAAAGATTTATAAATTTTAAACAAGGAAACACAAGTGAATAGCTCAAATAAATGATAAACAAATGCCTCAATAGTTAATGTACTACTTGCAAAATGAACTAATCTAGCAATTTAGTATTCTACAATAAAAATGAAGCTAAGCTACTTGCAAAAATAAACTAAGCTAAGGAAAGAGAAAACAAACTAAACTAACAATTAGTGTTCTAAGCACAAATGAAATTATTCTAAATACTTAAAGCAAATTTAAGCTAGGAACACACAAGACACTCGTCCCCCAAATGGGGAAGAAAAACCAACTATGGGAGGCTTTATCCCACTTAGCCTTATTTTATTAATTAAGTACAAAATGAGGGGATTCAACCCTTAAAATGGAAATGCAACTAATGAAATGAAGCTAAAGCCTTTTGAGGGCTTATATAAAGGAGAAAGATGAGTTTGGACTTTGAGTTTTTGATTTCCTTGGTATTTGTGAATCTTTGTTCCTTGTTGGGTGTAAATGGCTTCTCTTCTTGAAATAATTCTTTGTTTTAGATATAGCTCCTTGGGATCAGAACTTGCTTGTATCTAGCCTTTTGGTTCTTGTGTCCTTCAAATACCTACACAAGAGAAGTCATCTCAAAGCACCCATTAGGCATTAGCTAAAACTCAATAAAAAAAAGAAATGAAACTACCCTAGATTCTAAGATTGCAACAAGTAAGTAAAATCTAATGCCACCTTTTCAAAGGAATGTGATTGTGAGATCTACGAATGGAAAGAGATCTAACTATTTAATTATTCTAAAAATTGAGAGAAAGCCAACTCTTAACCAAATAACCTTTGTTGCTTTATGTGATTTTTTGAAATGCTCAAGGGGGGACGAAAATGAGGAAGCTTGAACAATTCTACAGGTAAAACAAAAGGGATGGAAGGCCAAACTTGAGGAGGGATGAGAGCTAGGAAGGTAGAGAGAAAAGAAAAAGAAAGGAAAGGGATAAATGCAAGACAAGGGGCAGCCAAAGGGGGGCTGCAAAAAAGAAGGAAAGAGGGCAAAAGGAAGCCCAGAGAGGGCTGCAAAAAAGAGGAAAAGAGGACAAAAAGAGGGCAAAGAGGGCAGCGAAAGAGGGCTGCAAAAAAGAGGAAAAGAGGACATAAAGAGGGCAGCGAAAGAGAGGGAGAAAGCTAGGAGAAAGTAGGAGGTCAAAAACGAAAGGAGGTTTAGGGCTTCCAAGGTAGCAAGTAACCAAGTTTTAAGATGTAGTTTTGAAAGATGGATCTTCTAACTAGTGCCTCTTGCCAAACTTTGTTTAGGCTTGAGATCGACTTTAGGAGGCCCTGAAATGCACACAATGTCAAAAAAAATAGGTCTTTTGAATAGATGAGAGAAGCCACGGTGCTCAAACTTCTCTTCAAACCTGGGAGATCTGCACAAGAAACCACTTACAAACACATCTTGATCAAATATTGTATGCAAAGCAAAATAAGATTAGAAGAGTATAAGTATTCCCAACTATAGTCTACTCCTTCCAAATCACATAAAACCCAGCATGAATGGACAAATTGAACCCAAATGCCCACCCTATGGACTTAATAAAGCCTTCTAAGCTAACAATTTGATCAAAATAGGTAAATATAAGTAATGAACAATAACAAAATCACCTTGATACAGATGACGCACTTCCCATCACAAGAATCAACACACCATATGGACCTCCAAAATCACATTATTTCCAATAGCAAAAAGCTGTAACACAATTACAATTTGGCAAAGTAAGTTTGCCTAAAATATCCATGAAGAATAGAGCTCCAAGAGCCTCTACTTATGAACTGAAGATCTAGTCTAGAGTTAACTGAGTTAAACCTGAGGTTGAACCGGAGCTGAGCTGAGCTTGAATCGGAGCTGAACCGAGCTTGAACTGAGCTTGAACTGCCAACACACCCAATCAATTCGGCGTCCTTTGATAATGCGTGAGCTTTCTTCCACACAAGTCGTACGACATGCTTGGCGTGAATGAGGAAATAAAAGTTTTGAAGGATCGTAACATGAGTATGGATTCATACGAAGGTTTTAAATCAAAGTATGTAAACAATTATTTTAATAGTGAAGGGGGAGGGGTCCACCCTCAATCCGACTCATCACCTTCACGCTCCATGCTAGCGTGAGCCCACAAAAGCTTGACGTCAACACCACGCTTCATCGCAATTCATATGCATTGGATTATACCATGATTTAATTTTATATATGCAGGGGGTCCACACTTAATACCATTCGCTAGCCTCTAACAACACCACTACATGCTAGGGTGAGCCCATTTCACCCTCACGTCACCTCTTCATGCATTAATTCGTAGCAATTTCTTTTATCCAAAGTTTGGATGCTATCCACTAAAAGAAGAAACGCATGACTATTTGGACCACATGCCATGTCATCCCCACCAATAAAATATTAATTTTTGACTTTGAAATTGACTTTTTTAATATTTGGACCTTGGTGCATTTCGTCCAAATTTGGCATTAGAATGCCATCTTGATGCATTTTTAGGCAAATACTCCCTCATGGGGTGCTCCCACTGCCTGATTGATGGTGAAAGTTGCCCCTGGGGTAAAGATGTTGCTCCGGGCTTGAAAATGAGCCCAACCACGCCAAAAACAGACTCCGGATCATTTTTTTATTACATTTTGAATTTTTCCAATTAAACCATTAAAAAATGGCTTAAAAAATGGAAAAATTATTTTTTCTCGGAATCAAACGAAACTGTAGGGGGACCTAGTACATGTTCATACGACTCAATCAGAATGCTTAGCATGTTGAAAAACACTGACACGAAGGCTCTAATAACCTCCCAAGGCTGAAACACCAAGACAACTACCCCAACATTGGAGGTGTGAGCGAAAAGCTTGGAAATTATTAGTAGTTTTTTCAACAACCAATAATAACCAATGGAAAAAACACTCTGGGCTAGTCAGCTTGATGCTTAAGTTCGGGAAGCCGAGCCTTTTATAAAAAATTAAATGTTAAGACATTTTTTACAATTTCCCCGAGGGGGTATGAACATGTATTAACAAAAAAATTTCGAACAGACTCCCGGAAAAAGGCTGGCGGACTTCTGAACTTTGATTTTGAACAAGTGTACTTGTTCAATACTCTGGCGCCTCATCGAAAATCCACTAAGTGGAAAATTAGTGGATAACAGATACCTCGTTTACACCGTGGTTAGTTACTCTACTTATAGGAGGCTTCGATGGGATATCTTGTGATGGTACCGTGCAGTGCAATGCTTTGAGCAGAGGGTGCGACAGATCTCCTAGGATAATTTAGGACCCTGGGATCATCCCCAGATTTCTGATTTGTCAACCTCAATTATAATATCTTGTTTCTCTTACTTTTCTTGTTTTAACCAATGTTATTAGAACCCAACCAGTTTTGAAAAAATCGGCCGGTTGGACCGGTTTACAAGCTTCACCGGGTCAAATCACACACTCAAACTGTTTTTGGCCGGTTTCGGACGGAACCGGTCGGTTTCAACGTTGAATTGGCTGATTCTGTACAAAATCGCCCGGTTTTTTCCAAACCGATCGGTTCGGTACGAAACTGGTCGCTTTTGTACAAAAACGCCAAGAACCCCCAGAAACAACGAATTTCAAATTCTTTCAATAAAATAAAAAGTAGGGTGCATGTGTGAGCTGTTTAATTTACCCATGACCCCTTCTAACGTTATAAAGGAGGCTCCCCCACCCTCCATATCAATCACATTTAGTTGTGGATGGACTTGGGCCCTCTTCCACAGCAAGAGGATGTGGGCATTGATGTTGCAGTTAGATAGGTGCCTTTAGGCCTATGGGAGTCAAGCCATGCTCATGTTGAGGATGTAGATGATGACTTTGACTTTGAGCACGAGGAATCAAATAATTCTAATATATGATTATAATCATTAGATTGTAGACTCTAGAGTCTAGATTGCAGTCATATGCTTAGATTTTGACTTTAGAGGCCATTTATAGCCTCTTTGTTGATGTACTTTTCTTCAGATATGTATTTGCAGTCGGTGCTATTTCGGTTTTATACACCATTACTTGCTATATAGATGAGAAATTTTGCATATTTGTGTATAATGGTTTGAATTCACATAATGCACATGAATATATATGTATTTTTTGAAAATATGAATGTTTTATGTATTTTTGCTCAACCAGTTTTTTGATCTGGTTTGTTTACCAGTTTTTTTCCGGTTCAGGTTGTCGGGGTCGGCCGGTTCGACCACCGGTTCGGTTTTGATAACATTGGTTTTAACTTTTTAATTTGTTCTTGCAACTTTTGATTAAGGCTCCTTAGGTGAGAGTTTTCTGCATCTATTTCTGATAAACTCTTATTTTCTCCTCGATATTTTGATTGTCCTGTTCTAACTTCTGATTGCAATTCTTTGTATCTTTTGTCATTCAGATTTTCATAAATAGCTTTGACTGTGATCTTTTCGGAAAGAAAATTCATCTTTTTCTAATAAATTAATAATTTCTCATGAAGTATATCCCTAAGATCTTTATATCTTTCTTGTTGTTTCACTAATTCATCTTCTAATTTGTAATGCACATTCCTACGTTTGCGTCTCACTTTGAGATTCTTTTATTTGTAAGAATTTTAGACAATAGTGGCAAAAACCTCTCTGAATTTCTAAGATCCACCCATCTCTGGCATCTCTTCTACAAAAGGGACATTTTGTCACAAACATAGAATCATCCGTGGATTTCATTCTTCACAAATCACTGCCCTTTTACTTGAAAATTAATTCCTTTATACACCCTTTCAATATATATATATATATATATATATTAAAATCCACCCTTTTGAGTTTATATTATACAATGTATAGTAGTGGTTTATCAATTCTTGTTGTTGTAGCAACTACCCAATGTCGTAACCAATGTTCCATGGGGATGTGTCCCCCTGAGTGTGGGACGTGCCCGCTCGCTTCCCCATGCTTCTGGGATGGGGAAACTCCTAGGGAAACGTTTCCCCACGTCCCCCTTTTGGGGAGAACTTGGGGAAACATGAGTTTCCCCAAGTCTAGAAAGCATTGCCCCCCACCCCCCTCAATTTTCATCATTTATAATAAAAATAAATGCAAATTAAAATATTAAAAGTGCTAAAATATTAAAACATAATTAGACCAAAATTAAGTTAAATCCTAGACTAACCTAAGAGTCTAACACCTTCCTAAAAGCTATCCTCTCACACCAATCCATGGAGCACACTCCTTGATGCTTATTTGATCATGATGTTGATTCATTTCAGTTACTTTTCATTGTTTCAATGTTGACTCTAGATAGTAGATAGTAGATATTGATGATATTCCTTGACTCTTTACTATTTACTATTTTTTGAGAAATTTTAATCTACTATTAGACCTTTCACTTTTGTCTATTTCATTGTTCTAACTTCTCTATGTTAACTGTTCAGTATTTATTTGACTATTTCAGACTTCAAAATTTGTTGCATTATCTTTTACAAATTCGAAATTCGAAATTATATATACATTGCATAATGATAATTGTTTTTAGTTTTTACATGGTAATAGTAACATCATTCAATATCATTTACAAATTTGAAATTTGATATGGTATTAACTAATAGATGTACATTCCATAATGATGAATTTAATTTTTTGTTTTACTTTTTACATGGTAATAGTTATTGTTGGGATTTATCATTTTTATATTTTAAAATAATTTTTATGACTCCAACGTCCCCTTGTTTCCTTGAAATTTCCTTAAAATTTGGGGTGGCTTCCACATGCCCCGCTTGTGCGTTTCCCCGCTCTTGTGCTACCCCTGTTGAATTTTAGCATTTGCATATATTCTTTAATTTTGCAGACTTTAACTAGATAACAATAAGACAAGTGCAATATATAAATTAAAACATCACACATGAACACAATATGTTTTCCACGGGGAAACCTTTAAAGGACAAAACCCCCAAAAGCATTAGTAATTCATCCCTTGAATGAGATGACTGAGTTTTTCAATCTCAGAATTTTGAGATGAATGTTCTTCAATAATTTTCAAACCCTAATAGACTTGAACCATTGATCACAAAATTTCCACAAGAATAAAATTTTTTCTACAAAAATTCCAAATTAGGGTTTGCTGTCCTGATTTCTTTCTTGCTACTTGAGCTGCACAAATTTCCTCTGTTTTCCCGAGAAGAGTAACAGGCTGGCCGAATTTTCGAAGGATTGCTCAGATCCTTCACCTGCTACCCAGATGCTTCTCTGTGTTGCTCGAATGCCAAATAGGCTGCCCGAATTTCTTCTCTGTGCTGCCCAGATGCCAAACAGGCTGCCCGAGTTTTTGTGTTTGCTGCCTGAGAGGGAAGCAGGCTGTTCGGAATATTTTGTATGTTGCCCAAGGGTTCTGTGGAGCTGCCCTAGGGTACAGATAGGCTGCCCGTGGTCCTCTTTTCCTACCCGAGGGTTCTGTGGAGTTGCTGAGGCTGAGGAAGGGATGCCCATGGAGAAGAAAGCTGCCTGGAGCAAGTTTGCAGCCTGACCGAGCCTGAAAGAGACTGGACGTGAAGATTTGCAGGTTGCCTGTGAAAGGACTGTGCACTAGGGTGCAACCCTAATAGTTGGGAAAGGGCTGCCCAAGATGAAGACCGTGCTGCTGCTGTTCATCGTGAAGAGAAATGGATGAAACCCTAGCTTAGGGTTTGGCTATAGTAGAAGGATGAAGATGCCCTAATTGTTTTAGGGTTTGACTGTAATAAGATGACGGAGATACCCTAGCTAGATCAAGCCTCCATGCTAGGGTAGAAAACTTCTCTCACTTCAAGCAAAAATCATCTAGAAGCAGTTCATTGTTGATGTTGTAGTTGTGTGTTAAATGAAATGAAAGTGACCTTCTTTTATAGGCTTTTAGTCACTTGGAAGTGCACCAGATCACAAAAGAATAAAATAATATAAATTTATTCTTTTACATTTTGACTTTTACCTTTAGTGGTACTAAAGGCCTTTTTGTATTTTCACTTTGACTCCTTAGTGGTCCAAGGGTCCTTATGTATTTTTGACTTTTACCTTTTAGCCTTCTTCAAGTGTCCTGTGGTCAATGCAAGTGGTCATAGTGGTCCTTCAAGCCCACTCAAAGTACATCATCATAAATAGGGAGAATTACTATTGCTTTTATCTGAAACTCCTTGTGCCACCAAGATCGGGTACTAGGTGTCTTAACCAGGGGTAGCTAATCCTTGGAGAAGATCACAGAGCCCATGGATCAAGGATAGGAGTGCCTCACATGCCTAGACCCGGTCTAGGATTTAGAGTGATGTCTTGGTAACTGGCCAGGTGCCTCCATTCAAAGAATGGCCACTCAGCTCTAGGCTGAGTTCCCCCAATGCTAGACTGGTTCAACATCCTAGTCCTTAACCAAATGTCCCCATTCAAAAGAATGGCTACTCAGCTCAAGGTTGAGTTCCCCCAGTGCTGGATTGGTTCCACATCTTGGTCCTTGACCAAATGTCCGCATTCAAAAGAATGACTACTCAGCTCAAGGCTGAGTTCCCCCAGTGTTGGACTGGTTCCACATCTTGGTCCTTGACCAGATGTCCCCATTCAAAAGAATGGCTAATCAGCTCAAGGCTGAGTTCCCTAGTGCTGGACTGGTTCCACATCTTCGTCCTTGACCGGATGTCCCCTTTCACCAAGAGAATGGCTCTTGATGCTGCTTAGGAAAAAACAACACCCTCTCTCAGTGAGAGAGGTATTCTTTGCCATGCCAAGCTTGTCGTGAACGCACACAAACTTCGTTGTTGTCAGAGGCTTGGTTAGAATATCTGCAATCTGTTCATCTGTACGAATGTACTGCAACTTCAAAGTGCCTCTCTGTACTAGGTCTCTGATGAAATGATACTTCATTTCAGTGTGTTTTGATCTATCATGAAACACCAGATTTTCTGAAAGCTTAATGTAACTTTGATTATCGCAATGAATAATCGTTGAGTCAAGCTTTCCACCGAATAGGTCAGATAGTAGTTTCCAAAGCCAAACTTCTTCCTTGCAGGCATCACTTGTAGCAATATACTCAGCTTCAGTTGTACTCTGCGCTATGGAACCCTGTTTTCTGCTGGACCAAGAGATCATTGCAGATCCCATATTGAAGCAGTAACCTGAAGTACTTTTCTGGTCTACTGCATTGCCAGCCCAATCTGAGTCAGCATATCCAACTAACATTACTTCACTGCTGGAAGTATACTTGAAGTGATGGTACCTCACACATATCTGAGGACATGTTTGGCTACTACCCAATGTATGTGCTTCGTATCGATATGAACTGACTCAGAGCATTCACTGTGTAACAGATATCTGGTCTCGTGTGTACGAGATACATAGGAGATCCAGGGTAGAGTCCACAACTTGTGAATTGGTGAGTGAGTCTCACAACTTCTTCAAGTTGGTAGTCATGGGAATGCTCATGGACTTGCAGTCCTGCACCCCAAATCTCTGCAAGATGTCCACTGCATACTTCCCTTGTGTTAGAAAGATCTTGCCTGGCTTTTGCTAGACCTCTAGGCTTAGAAAATAATGCATCGAACCAAGATCCTTCATTTCAAATTCAGAGTTGAGCTGCCTCATACACTGTGCTATCAGTTGTTCCTCACCTTTAAGGAACATGTCATCCACATATAAGACAAGGATCAATATATGATTATGAAAAACCTTAAAGTATAGATTGGAGTTAGCAGTACTTTTGCCAAAACCCAAGCTGTGAAGATATCCATCCATCCTCGCATACCAGACTCTTAGAGCTTTCTTCAGTTTACACACATGTGACTTATCCCCATGAGTCACAAAGCCTTTAGGTTGTTCAATGTAGACTTCCTCATCAATCTTGCCATTTAGGAAGGCTGTTTTTACAACCATCTGATGTATCTTCCATCAGAACACCTCAACAAGAGAAATGATGGTTCTGATAGTAGTATACTCGGCGACAGGAGCAAAAGTGTCATCATAGTCTGTGCCCTCTTTTTGGGTAAATCTAGGAGCTACAAATCTAGCTTTGTACTTTTGAATGCTGCCATCAGCAACATGCTTGATTTTGTAGAGCCATCTTGATGTTACCACCGACTTTCCTGTCAGTCAGGGAACAACTTCCCACACATCATTTTTCATGATTGAACTGTACTCTTCAATCATGGAATCAATCCATACTTGTCGACTTGCTGCTTCTTTGTATGTGGAAGGTTCAACACTGATGAGCTGGCTCGTAAGATGTGAGTACTTCTGTGGCCTTATGCTTTCTCTGAAAGTCCCGGGAGAAGCTTCATGCTTCTCAGCTTCTTGTACCGTTTCTCGGTACTAGGCAGGTCTCCTTTTGGAAGGAGGGACTTCAAGCTGTTCTTCTGGTGGACTTCAGGTTCCTTCGGCGCATCTGGAATTTGAGTCTCAAATACTTCTTCCTCCCTCTGAACTTCTGAATTGGGGATCTCAAAAGGAGGTTCTTCATCTTCCTTTGAAAGCTCTTGTGTTTGACGAAACACAACTTCCTCATGGAAAATCACGTCTCTACTGACTTCAATGTACCTCTGTGCAGGGACATAAATGCGATAGGCTTTTGAGCTTTTGTTGTAACCGACAAATATGCCTTTCTTCTTGGAAGGCACTAGCTTAGCCCTTTTTTTCTTTTGGTACATGAATGTTCACCGGAGTGCCAAAAATCCTCATGTGGTCGACTGCAGCTTTCTTGCTGGTGAAGACTTCTTCTGGAGTCTTTTCTCCCAACATGACATGAGGGCTTCTGTTTTGGATGTACACAGCAGTACATGCAACTTCATCCCACAAAGATAAAGGAAGATCTAGGTCAGTAATCATAGCTTTAGCAGCTTCACAAATCGTTCTATTCTTCCTTTCTGAAACCCCATTTTATTGAGGGTTGTAAGGGACTGTTAGCTCTCTCTTGATTCGTGGTTCTCGGCAAAAATCATCAAACGCATTAGACTCATACTCATCTCCGTTATCTGACCTTAGGATACGGATGTGTCTGCCTGTTTGATTTTCAATCAGAGCTTTCAACTCTTTGAACTTGTCAAAAGTTTCACTCTTGGCTTTGAGAAGGTAAATCCAAGATTTTCGAGAAATATCATCTACGAATAAAACATAGTACAAGCACCCACTTAAGGAGGGTGAAGACATAGGTCCACAAATGTCAGAATGAATCAAATTCAACAATCCTTTAGATCTATTCTTGCTTCTGGAGAAGGGTTTCTTAGTGTTCTTACCTAGAGCACAACCCTTGCAAATAACGTCATGTTTAGGAGAAATCTCTGGCATACTTGTAACCATCTTTTGAAGGCCTGTAAGAGTAGTATAGTGAAGGTGTCCAAACCTTTGATGCCGCAGCTCACATGGATCAATTGTGTAGTGAACCAAGGCTTGTGTGGAATTCCCGAAAGCCTTATAAAGACCTCCCTCTCGAACCCCAATTTGTACAACTGAGCTTAGTTTCTCATTCTTTGCCCATAGTAGGACCTTCTTGTCCATGAAGAGGACTCTGTAGCCCTTCTCTTGTAAGCCAACAACAGAGAGGAGGTTTTTCGTCAAACCAGGAACATATAAGACATCATCAATATGCAAGACCATACTTGAATCAAGTTGAAGAGAGGTTGAGCCAACTCCTTCAATCTTGTAAGTGGAGTCATCTCCAAGTTCCTCTTGATTAGTGAACTTCTTCTTTCTGTAGCTGGTGAGTGCTCCACGATTACCTGTCATATGTCTGGATGCGCCACTATCTACTAACCAAGAGTTAGCACTGTCAATGATAGATCCAAAAAGAGCAAAGATCAGGTAATACTCCCTTCTAGGTTTGTCTTCTTTGGTGGCCTTGGTATTTTTCTTCTTCTTCTTCTGCAGCAGAAGCTTGGAATCTTCTTTTGAACTTCCTCTTCGGCTGCCTGCAATCCTTAGCAAAGTGCCCAATGTTATGACAATTATAGCATTCCAATTTCGAAACATCAATGTGTTTACCTTGTGGTTTCTTTCCCTTGTTTTTCTGAGGGGAGGGCTTCTTGAACTTCCTTGTCTTAGTTGTAAGAGCAAGGTTTCCTTCCTTAGTGCTAGTTTCCTTGCTTTGAACTCTTCCTTCTTCTTCCAAGCAATGATGCCAAAGTCTATCAAAGTTTGGTTGATTTTCACGTCCACTAGCTAATGCCAGAAAGGTTTCCCAAGAGATTGGGAGACCATCGAATACAATTTGTACAAGGTCATCATCATCCACAGTAATACCAAGAGCAATAAGTTGGTTTCTTACCTGTGCAATCTTTGTGAAGAAGGGTCCAGCTCATTCATCCTTGTTCATCTTCAGTGTTCGAAGCCTTTTCTTCAAAACTATCTTTTAACTAGGGGCCTTCTTCTCATATAGATTTGTCAAGGTGTCAAATCATTCTTTGGCAGTCTTCAATGGTATGATGGTGGGCATCAAGGTTTCCTTGAATAAGTCATAGATGATCTTTCTAGCCTTTGCTTGCTTCTTCTTTGAAAGCAATTCCGCTAGCATTAGCTGTTGGTTCTTCTATGGTGTTGAAAACCAAGTCATCAAGGTCATTTTCCTCCAAGATGGCTGTGAGCCTAGCCTTACAAGAGTTGTAATTTGCTAAACCTTCAAGCTTCTCTTTCGGTCTGAAGGGGTTGGTAGCCATCTCTGCTGCACAAGTCAGTTATCTAAGTCTGCAAAATGTCTCGAGGTCTAGGAAGACAACAGTAATCTGCATATATTCTTTAATTTTGCAGACTGTAAGCTAGATATCAATAAGACAAGTGCAGTAGATAAATCAAAACATCACACACATGAACACAAGATGTTTTTCATGGGGAAACCTTTAAAGGACAAAACCCTAAAAGCATTAGTAATTCATCCCTTGAATGAGATAACTGGGTTTTTCAATCTCAGAATTCCGAGATGAATGTTCTTCTATAATTTTCAAACCCTAATAGGCTTGAACCATTGATCAAAAAATTTCCACAAGAATAATTTTTTTTTACAAAAATTCCAAATTAGGGCTTGCTGCCCTGATTTCTTTCTTGCTGCCCAAGTTGCCCAAGTTTCCTGTGTTTGCTCGAGAAGACTAACAGGCTGCTTGAATTTCTGAAGGACTGCCTAAATCCTTCACTTGCTTCCTGGATGCTTCTATGTGTTGCTCGGATGCCAAACAGGGTGCCCGTATTTCTTCTCTGTGCTGCCCGGATGCCAAACAAGCTGCTCGAGTAAGGCTAGCAAGCTGCCTAAGGTTCTGTGTTTGCTTCCCTCTCGGGAAGCAGGTTGTCTTGAATCTTTTGTCTGCTGCCCGAGGGTACAGACAGGTTGCCCATGGTCCTCTTCTCTTGCTCGAGGGTTCTGTGGAGATGCCGAAGCTGAAGAAGGGCTGCTCGGAGCTAGTTTGCAGCCTGCCTGAGCATGAAAGAGACTATCGTGAAGATTTGCAGGCTACCCATGAAAGGATTGTGCACTAGGGTGAAACACTAATAGGTGGGAAAGGGCTGCCCAAGATGAAGACCGTGCTGCTGCTTCTCACCGTGAAGAGAAATGGATGAAACCCTAGCTTAGGGTTTGGCTGTAGCAGAAGGATGAAGATGCCCTAACTATTTTAGGGTTTGACTGTAACAAGATGATGAAGAAACCCTAGCTAGATCAAGCCTCCACGCTAGGGTAGAAAACTTCTCATTTCTAGCGAAAATCATCTAGAAGCAGTTTAATGTTGATGTTGTAGTTGTGTGTCAAATGAAAAGAAAGTGACTTTCTTTTATAGGCTTTTAGTCACTTGGAAGTGGACCAAAACACAAAAGAATATAATTATATAAATTTATTCTTTTACATTTTGACGTTTACCTTTAGTGGTACTAAAGGCCTTTTTGTATTTTCACTTTGACTCCTTAGTGGTCCAAGGTCCTTATGTATTTTTGACTTTTACCTTTTAGCCTTCTTCAGGTGACCCGTGGTCAATGCAAGTGGTCATAGGGGTCCTTCAAGCCCACTGAAAGTACATCATCTTAAATAGGAAGAACTACTAATGCTTTTATCTGAAACTCCTTGTGCCACCAAGATTGGGTACTAGGTGTGTTAACCAGGGGTAGCTAATCCCTGGAGAAGATCACAAAGCCGATGGATCAAGGATAGGAGTGCCTCACATGCCCAAACCTGGTCTAGGACTTATAGTGATGTCCTGGTAACTGACCAGGTGCCTCCATTCAAAGAATGGCCACTCAGCTCTATGATGAGTTCCCCCAATGCTAGACTTGTTCCACATCTTGGTCCTTGACCAGGTGTCCCCATTCAAAAGAATGGCTACTCAGCTCAAGGTTGAGTTCCCCCAGTGCTGGATTGGTTCCACATCCTGGTCCTTGACCAGATGTCCCCATTCAAAAGAATAGCCACTCAGCTCAAGGCTGAGTTCCCCCGGTGCTGGACTGGTTCCACATCTTGGTCCTTGACCAAATGTCCCCATTCAAAAGAATGGCTACTCAGCTCAAGGTTGAGTTCCCCTAGTGCAGGACTAGTTCCACATCTTGGTCATTGACCAGATGTCCGCATTCTCCAAGAGAATGGCTCTCGATGCTGCTTAGGAAAAAACAACACCCCCTTCCTGGAAACTCTGTGAAACATTGGTCGTAACACTTAAATGGGTAGCTCTTGTTAAATGGTTACTTATTTATGGGTTGATATCATAACAAATTTATAAAACGACACTTATTAATAATTACTTGGAAGGTCGACAATGTCTTCAATTGTCATGACGATGCAGAGCGCCTCCTGTGGTTTTATTTCCGATGTGTTGTGTATGCTATGCAAGTTCCACTAATTCCTTTTGTAGTTGTGCTACACGACTACGTTAAGTGCCTTTTACTTTTTTGTATTTTGTGTTGTTGTCCCGTGTGAAATCGAAAATGGGTCACTCACATACTGTTTCACGAATTGTCACAAGGAATGTGTCCGAGTCGAGTTGAGGAACAATATATCATGTTACTATGACTACACGATTCAAGTATTCCCCGCTCAGTTTGATATCCAAATTAATTGCAAATTATTCTCCTTAAAACTTAGACACCCTCGTTGAGTCTTGATGGCGGTTACTCTCCTAATGTGTTTTCTTGATAAATCTTCTTTAGGCCCTTTTTATATGAACAAAAGTAACCCTATCTTTAGTAGCAATGTGAACTTGTTGTAGTAGCAAATTTTTTTTCAACAGACGTTCCCAACAGACTTATACCTAGTGTTGTCGCCTAAAACACACTTGGACACGGGTAAGTCTCCCAACCGCTATGTGTGTTCCTAAGGGGAACTTATGAGTTGAGAACCCACTGTCACCTCAATTCTAAACTCCTCCGTTTAGACCACAACTCCTAAAGGCCAAAGGGGGTAGTCCCTACTTACTAAGTTCTCTTTCGAAGAATGTTTTTTGGGAGTTGTAAATTACAAAAATGACAACCAGCGTGCAATGATGCAAATATTTCAATGTCAAGCAAACCCTTTAACAATCAACCAGTAATGTATGAAAGAGAGAAACAATCAAATAATAAAAATGATCAGTGTCGTCTCTACTCGGGCTATGGAGTCACAATAATCAACTTCAAATAATTTTCCTAGAGCATGAACCCATTTGCTTTCACAAATATTCAAGAACATGATGAATTCCAATAAATGAGTAAGTTAAAATAAAGTGATTGCAAAGTAGAGAAATGTTAATGATTTTAACAATGTTATGTAAGTGGTCCTGTAAGTTTTAGTAAATTTTATGTCTCTCTTTGACTTAGGGAATTAAGGTGTTTGTTGCAAAGAAATGAACTACTCTAGATGTCTACCCCAAGAGACTATCTCCTTCGATTAGAGAGAGAAAACCGGGTGCTCAACATGGGAACACAAGTTTCCCACCTAGCTCCACGGGTCAAACTCGAAACTTGTTGGGTGCTCAACTGGAAGACACAAAGTACCACGAAGCCCTCTACGGCCTCTACCCCACTAGCTCCACAGGTCAAGCCTCTTTTTCTTCTTTCTAATAAAGATACTTATCTCGGTGCCTATTCAACTAGCCGACACAAATCTTTTCCCTTTCTTGTCACCCTAGATAAGTATCTTTATTAGTAAAAACGGGGCTTGTGGTAAATTTTATTCTCAAAGAAAAAATAAACAAAACAAGCCAAGCACGATATCACAATGGAGGCAGAGCCTACTCAATTGTGAGGTGCAGGCAAAAGGAAATAAGCAAATACTTTAAATAAAAATGCTAGCCAACGCGATTTCACATGGATGGGCAAAGCCACTTTGCTTGTGAGGTGCAGGCAAAAAAAAGAAATGAGCAGATACTTGGAATAAAATGCTAACCAACACAATATTGCAAGGATGGCAAAGCCAAATCGCTTACAAGGTGCGGGCAAAAAATAAAGAAGAAAATAAAAACAAAATGAAACTCTAACTAATTTAAAACCCACGCCAATCAACAATTGCTTATGCAAAGGTGGGCAAGCCCAACTTCTATTGCTAGCAATGGATGGCAAATAAACGAGACTTGATTTAATTGAAAATGCAAAGCAAAAAATCAAGTCCAAAGAGACTTTCTTGGACTTGTTATAAAGGCTGAAATTTCAGTGTAAAGAAAGAGATAAAATGAGTGAGAAGAATCGTGTTTCTTCCCTTTCTTGAGATGTCCTTGAAGCTCTTCCTTTGGGGTGTCCTTAAAACTCTTCTATGGTTGAAATTTGAAAGAGTTTTACCTTGTTTTGTCACTAACCTGCTAAAAACCAGCAAACAGAAAATGATAAAATGTGCCCAAAATCACTTTGGGGAAGTTAGTAGGTTAGTGCAATATATATACAAAATTTATACAAAGTTGCCAGATGAATAATTTTGAAAGAACTTGAGTATATAAGAGTTAAAATCAGATTTAAAACACCCAACAAACTAAAATTAAAATGCAGAAATTTGTATGTAAAGAAAGGGACAATTGGTCTTTTGTTTTTCAAGAAGTGCAGCAATGGGGTATCCAACCGAGGTATCCCACTCTTCAATCCAAATAACCTGCAACTTATAAGATTTTCACTACACAACTGCTAGAAGGTGAGAATCAAATAATGAGCAAAGAAATCATAAACTTCAAACTAGAAAATATATGAATTTCTTTACTACAAGAATGAAAACTCACAAAATTTATGGAATACAATACCATAAATCTTACCAAAGCAAATTAGTATGCTTCCTTGGCCAACCAAACTTGTGTAGCTCCTTAAGCATGGAAGCAAATCATCAATATGAACAATGGACACACGATTCCTCCAATGATTTTGATTACCAAAGCCAAATGGCTGAAAATTACAATGGCCCAAGCAAGAGCAAGGGCAAGAGAGTAAGGGAAAGAATGAGAGCATGAGCAAGAGAGTGGGTGTGAGTGTGTTTTTGTTGTAACCTAAATGAGGAGGGGAAACCTTTTTAAATATGAAAAATGAAAGAGAGAGGCTCTTTGCATGCTAGACAAGTGTCATAAGGGAGAGAGGGGCCGAATTTGCTCAAGGAGGGCAAAACCAAGGTTTGAGATCTCAAATATGGGAAAGAAACCCCAATTTAATTCTTTCGACCTTATTGTTATGTCAAATGGTGAGGAAACCACCATAGTGGGGCCCTTTCGATTGACTTTAGCTCACCCAGCGAATGAAAGAGAGAAGGGGGCACCTCCCTAGATTCGACAATTCAAAACTTGTTATATGCTTGCTTGGGGAGCCCCCTTTGGGTCTTAAAATTGTCTTAGGAGCATAATATAAACATTAGAACCTTTACTTGGCCACCCCAAGTGACTATATTGACTTTTCCAAAATTTGGCTCTCTAATTAAATGCCCAATTTCCTGATTTCCATGACTGACTAGGTAAAAGTGACCAAAACCATAGTAATACTTGTCCGAATGACTTCAAACTTGGCCCAAGGGTGTAGGGGGTCTCATGCCATTTGTCTTGAGTACCCATACCTCTAACAACATTAAAAAGGACCAAGTAACCATCTTTTACATTACAACAAATTGTCCTGAGTGACAATTTTTAATGACCAAAAATTAAATAAACCTATGCAAAACTTAATGAAATTCCGCAAGACTCTAGATAATGTCTAGCATGGTAATATTGAACATTCCTAGGCCCCAATCACCCCATGGACTCGATCACTAGAACACCTTTCACCACTTTGGAGGTAATTTTGACTGAAAAACTCAAATAATTAAAATCTCTAAAAATAAATTTTAATTATTCAAGTGAATAATCACTCGATGAAACGACTTCCCTAATGACTAAGTCTTGGGTGATTAAGTTACAAAAAACTAGAATTTCATGCTGACATATCCTTACAAAATCCCCCGCAGGGATGCGGAAATTTCATAGAGAGAAGATAAGAAGAACTGCCTCGCTTGATATAATCATTAAGTACTTCATTCTTATCTTCAAGGCACATCCAACATGTGCATGGTACATCGTTGTCCACCTAGCTGCTTTTGGTGGTCAACACCTGGTCAATAGATAAACTCTGAAAAGTTGTGGTAAAGTACCAAATCAGACAAGGTTTGATAAAAGTGTGTGGCCAAAAGCAACAATAAAAAAATGGCTCTGATACCATTGAAACGAGCCAATTGTTGATATTAATGTAGCATCGAAACATATTCTTAAGAAGCCCTTGAGAAAGTGGAAAGCAATGAAGAGAACAACTACCCAATGAAAGGGGTAATTTGACCCTAGAAGACAACATGACAAGTTGGCTTGAAAGATAAATAAAAGATAAAATAAAGAATAAATAAAAGTACAAGCCGAAGTAATTGTGGAGACTTCTAGTTCAAAGAAGAATATAAATAAAGTGCTTCCACACTTCAGTTTGAACATTCACAAGATTCTCAAGGGGCGTGCACTTCTCAAGCAGGACAAGTGAAGCAAATTTTTGGGCTACCTTATTATCTTTTTTTTTCTTGGGGAAGAAGAGCACATTCTTGTGCTAAGGCTTAATCTTCATGATTGATATTGTACTTGTATTGGATTGATTTTTTCTTTTGAGAAAAGTTTGTTGGGTTTTCTCCCATTTGGGTTTGCCAGGATAAATCTTTGTGTCTCTTGTGCATGGCTATCTTTCAGTAATCCTTGTTTTTATTTGCATTGAAAATGAAACAATGCTATGATTATGGGAAGAAATAAATAATGAAATTATTCTGCTAAAGTTATGAAAAAGCTAACATGGTATTAGAGCGATTTTGAATAGATGCCATTGTCGGAGACTGTTGTGTTAATTTGGAAACTAGGGCATCTAAGGTTGAATCCTTCTCTCCATATATCAACTTGAAAAGAGCACTTTTGCAACTCGCCCTAGGAGGGCACATCTTTCTGTGGAGTCAAAATCTAGGTTGAAGAATTTTCAATCTTGACCTAATTTCTGTCGAAGTCAAGAATTAGGGATTCCTACTTTAAGCCTTTCTGTCCACTAATTGGGTTTGACAACATTCTCCAACTTCCCTAGGAGGGGGCACCTATCTATGGAAGCAAGTTTCAGATCTGAGAATTTTCATTTTTGACCTAATTTATGTCGGAACTAGGAAATTATGGTTTCAATTTTTGAGTTGTTTGTCCATACATTAAGAAGAAAAGGAGGTCCATTCAACTTGCCCTAGGAGGGCGCATTCATCTATTGAATCAAATTTCTAAAGTTCTAAACTTCAATTTTGACGTAGCTCCTGCTAGGGTTTTTGCAGCAAATTTTAGATCTCAGCTTTCAGTCTCTAATCAAGATGACAAGAATGAAGATTGAAGATAGGCTTTGTTATCCAACTTTTTGTACCATAGTTGGGTTACTTGAAGAGCCGTCGGTTGACAAACTTGTTCAAAGTCTGATTCCAGTGTATCAGTTGATCCGTCAGCATTTCTAGCCAATATTGGCTAGCCAGTTTTTTATTTGAATAATTTTGACCATGGCCCCGCGGGGTTTGTAATAAAATGTGCTAGTAGGATATTTTTGAGTGGTTCGGTCTCCTGAGACGTAGAATCTCAAATAGGGTATTCCAGGGAGTTTTTTGCTCCTGACAATTATGCTTTGCCTTCAGCCGAGTATAATTGATGAGGTTTTCTTTCGCTTCCTCCAAAGCTGGAATGCCCGATGTTGAATTCTGGGCCTTGGGGGGTTATTAGAGCCCAACTGAGTGTTATAAGCCTACTAGACATTATTTAGGTAGATCATGGTCATGTCTTAAGTCATCTGGACACATAAAAATTTTTCGAAAAAATATTTTTCGATCAGTGAATTTTTTTTTATAAATTTTTAATTACTTTTCCCAAGTTTTTTGGATTAATTTTTCCATAAATTAAATGGAAAAAACCCGTTCGTGATCCGGACTTAAAATTCAGTGATTGAAGGCTCTAACCTTAAGCCAAAAATCATTCTTGATCAACCAGCCAGTCAGAACCAACTTTCAGATCATCAAATGATTATTTTGGAGAAAACTAAAACTCTCCAAATTAATCCAAATTCAGTAAAATAAAAGGCTAAATGACATCTCATGGAACACTTATGATGGTTGGAGTTATCATAACTCAGCTTCAGTCACCATTAAGAGAGCAATTAATTTATTATCAGTTATTAGACATGCCATCTCCAGCGAAAGATGAGATGGAGAGCTCTCATTGGTTCGGTGATTTGATCGACCTGCCGCATTATCCCGATTTGTATATCAGCGCTATCCAGTCATGGATAGAAGCAGCCTGCGCGAGCATCTACCAGTGTGGGAAGAAGTTTGACAACATTATTCATGCCTATGATTCCCCATCTAGCTCGCCCATTCTGGATCATCACGCAGGTTTGCATTTTCTGGAAATTGTGTCCTTACTTTGGCTGGTAACCAAAGACAAGGCGAAACCTTTTTATATTAATAAAATGCTTAGATGGCTACACTGGATTTATGATTACACATAACCGTTTTTATTTCCATGCTTAGAGTAGGAAAATAGGCTCTTTAAAGTGAGCATTTACTGTAGCATTTTCTTTCTATACTTAGGAATAAATAATTTTTTCAGTTAAGTTTTGTCATTCCTTTGAATAAAGAAACTTTTGGATCATTGTTTCTTTTTCATAAAACTTGTGCTACTGAGGTTTTTCTTGTCAAGTTGAGATGTTTTTACAGGATGTGGAAACCAGAGATTCTGGGGTTCTCGTATGCTCTCCTTGCATAAGAGATTAGATCAAGCACACGTCCCACAGTTGGAGCCAGATGTTATCCAACTTTTTGTACCAAAGTTGGGTTACCTGAGGAGCCACCGGTTGACAGACTTGTTCAAAGTCTGATTCCAGTGTATCAATTGATCCGTCTGCATGTCTAGCCAATATTGGCTAGCCAGTTTTTTATTTGAATAATTTTGACCATGGCCCCGCGGGGTTTGTAATAAAATGTGCTAATAGGATATTTTTGAGTGGTTCGGTCTCCTGAGACGTAGAATCTCAAATAGGGTATTCCAGGGAGTTTTTTGCCCTTGACAATTATGCTTTGCCTTCAGCTGAGTATAATTGACGAGGTTTTCTCCCGCTTCCTCCAAAGCTGGAATGCTCGATGTTGAATTCTGGGCCTTGGGGGGTTATTAGAGCCCAACTGAGTGTTATAAGCCTACTAGACATTATTTAGGTAGATCAGGGTCATGTCCTAAGTCATCTGGACACAAATTTTTCGAAAAAATATTTTTTCGAACAATGAAAAATTATTTTTTTTAATTTTTTAATTTTTAATTACTTTTCCTATGTTTTTTGGGTTAATTTTTCCATAAATTAAATGGAAAAAACCCGTTCGTGATCGGGACTCAGAATTCAGTGATTGAAAGCTCTAACCTTAAGCCAAAAATCATTCTTGATCAGCCAGCCAGTCAGAACCAACTTTTAGATCAGCAATTGGACACATAATGCCTTTTTACTCAAAAAAGTTAGTTTTGAGTAAAAAAATGATTTTTATTAAAAAAATGATTATTTTGGAGAAAACTAAAACTCTCCAAATTAATCCAAATTCAGTAAAATAAAAGGCTAAATGACATCTCATGGAACACTTATGATGATTGGAGTTATCATAACTCATCTTCAGTCATCATTAAGAGAGCAATTAATTTATTATCAGTTATTAGACATGTCATCTCCAGCTAAAGATGAGATGCAGAACTCTCATTGGTCCGGTGATTTGATCGAGGTGAATACTGAAGCTTACACCATCAGTGGGATTCCCAAACCTAGCTCAGGCTCCTGCCAGACCTAAAGGATGAGCTTACCTACATCTAGACTCACATGTGTGGCCTCATCCTTGGCTTGTTTTCAGTGCACAGGTTTGGAGTGGGGGCGTCTTTCCTGGGTGGAGGCCTCCCCTCACTCCCGGTTCTCCGGTTTAGGTCTAGGCTCTTTGTTAGGTGGCTAAGCTGGTTAGGGTTGGTTTTTTGGTTTTAGGGTTTTAACACTCTCTCATTTGTTAAATAGAGGCTCTTTCAGCTCTATTATGATGGACTTTTTGGGCATAGAAACTCTGCAAAAATTGTAATTTTTAATTTCATTGAATAAAGCTTTTCGACTTTGGAGGTCTACAAAATTGTTTCTTCATTGGTGGATGTGTTGTATGAGGTGATTTCTTTCCATGCTTTCAATTTGTTATTTATTTGTTGAATCAAACAACTAGCTTTAGAAGTCTATTATTAGAACATAAGATTTACCATTTGCTGCTGTCAAGTTGGTTTATTATGCAAAATTTATCATAATCTAGATGGGTACAAATATTCAGTTATATGAAGTATTGATCTTGATTTGCATATTCCTAGCATACTAGTTTTTATTGTTTGATCTCAGTGGGTATCAAGTTGGATTGTTTTTACAGATCTTGCCATTTGGAGAAGGGTGCGAGCTCAGCTGCATCAAACTCATCTCCATCATCATAAGAACCTTCTAACATTGTTGACTTTCAGGACCTACAGAGAGTTTGGCTTTTTCCAAGAGGAAAAAACAAGGAGATCTTCCTCCAAAGTTCCATCTCAAATTCTTTCAAGTTCCATCTCAAATTCTTTGAGTAGTGCTAGTTTTCATCATTCATTACATCCCATGCTTAGATCACTAATTGTTAATTCATCACTTTTAAGTTGATTATTCAGTTTAAATTGATTATCTTTCTAAGATTAATCAACTACTTAAATCTCTTGAATCTCACCATAAGGTGGATCAAGAGTGCTCTCTATCGGAGAGTTTAAGCAACTAATATCATCTTGTGCTTGTTTAATCAATTAATAATCCATAAGTAAGACTCTTGAACTTGTAAGAACACAAGTAAAGAGCACTCTCTATCGGAGAGCATTTTAGATTTGCATAATCCTTGCATTAGCTTCATATAGATTAGCTAAGTCTCTTGAACCACGGTCATAAGACAAGGTCAAGAGCGCTCTCTATCGGAAAGTTTTAATTAATTAACTTAATAAAATTCGCAACTCACACCCCTTTTAATTAGTTAACTCCCTTTCCTTCTTGCTGGAGTATGCTCTGACCGATCCTAGATCGGAATACCCAGAAATGGTATTGGATCTCTAAACCCCACAAGAGGAACTTAACTAAAACTTTTTCCCATAACCAACGAACCGGCGTTGTTCGATAAATATTGAGGCATGTGGGCAAATTCCAAGTGTGGGCGCTGGGCTATCTAGTCTGGGCACTGGTAGTTAAGTTATTGAACACTTACTTTTGACCCTAGGCAGGTCCGTCATGTCTTCGAACAGAGCCACTGAAGGTATTACCGGTTAGGACATCCAACTACCATAAGCGAAGATCACAACTAAAAACTCTTAAAACTTACCAAGAGCACTTGCAAAACCTCACATTCACTGGCATCTTTTGGGATTCACATCATATTTACATTCGAAGCTTCTCTGATAAGTTGACTCCATAGGCACTGGTCCTATCTTTTACGCATTGTTGATAATCTGGGCCATTGATCCATCGAATGTTTGATTATAGATCATATCTGTGAATGCTTTATCTATTTCGTGAAGTTCTCAAATATTTGTCTATCTTTCAATTCCAGTGATAGCAACGTGGATTGCTTTGTCTTGTGCTCAATTCATCACATTAATCATTTTAAATCACAATAACTCCTAAACAACACCCATCTGCATCCGAAACATCTAAAAATTAACTTAAAACATTGAGCCATAGAAAATTTTTGTTAGGGACTACCCCCCTTGGCTTCGTTAGGAGTTAGCCTAAATGGAGGAGCTAGGAGTAGGTGACAGTACCTAGCTCTGTGCTTGCCCCCAAGGTCACACCTCTCCCACTTTCTCAAGTGAGGAGACAACTTTCAGAAGATTTCTGCTGCTGGTGTGCAATCAGCGGACAACAGGCTTGAAGGAGCTTCAAACTTTCATTCATGGAAATCTAAGGTAATCATTATCTTAGAAGAAAATCTTCTAAATCCTCGTTGAAGGAGTACCATAACCCGAAGAGGAAGCAAGAAAATCTCAATTGAAGAAAAGTGATGTCAAGACAAGAAGGATTCTAATAGATTCGATTAAGGATAATTTGATTCCTTACATTTATCAAAAGAAGACAACTAAGTGTATGTTTGATACCTTAAAGAAGTTGTTTGAAAATATAAATGTCAATAGAGCTCTTGCCGCACATACCATGAAGGGAAGTGGAAGAAGAAGAACTTTGGCAGAAAAGACAAAGGTGATGTTAATTAAGTTGTCATTGATGCCAACGGTGCTTGGTCATTGATGTCAACTGTTGAGTCTTGGTGCCCCTTGTGGAGCCCCTGAGGATTAATGTTTGGTCTATGGTTGTCTGTCTCAAAGGAGCCCTTTTGACCTTGTGCATGCCCAAGATCGAAGCCCTTGGAGGCCTTGTGACAATGGCAAAATCCCTGGTTACCCATTGAATTTGTTGAGTACCCCTAAGCTATATCTTGGTTCTTGAACCCACGTTGATGGAATTTGTCACAATACCCTTGAAGAATGCTCACTGCTTGGTAACTTGATGACAATGGTTACACATGGACATAATGACCCACTTACATATGGCATGATGGACTTTGGCATTGTGGCTTGATGCCCTTGTTGATGATGACATGCTTCAAGAAATACATGATGAAGACTTTGCTTGAGGCTGATGCCATGATGATATATGGTAACCTTACCTTTGAAGAAGTTCTTGGAACCCACAAAATATGTGGTTTGATTGTCCTTGAGCCACTACATGGTTGATGATGACTACATGCTTGATGATGCCCTTTGTGGAGCTTGAAGCTCATTGCACTTGGTTGTAAAAGTTCTTGACCCCACACACATTGCACATGGACCACTTGATGGACATGGTATTGGTTCATTATAATGAGGATGTCCTTGTATCTTCGATGATAATGGTCATGATGATGATCTTGATGTGGTCATGGAGCCCTTGGACATTGTAGTATGTCTTTGATATCCTTGATGGTGACTTATGATGATAGAACCCACATAGCCCTCAAAGATGCCCTCTTGCTTGCTTGATGATGAAGTCATATGATAATGAAATCCTTGTGCATGGCCTCAAAACCTTTATAAGTGCTTGAAGAAACATTCAAAAAGTTATCAAGTCAATTTCTGATGTCTTGCACAAATTGAAGAAAAAAAGGGTAAAGGACCATGTTATTGAAAATAATCCCTTCATAAGGTGATAGTCCTTGTCAAGCCCTTTTCGTTGATATGTTGAATGGCTCCTAACCCCTTACGGTTAATGAGTTTTGATTTTTTTTAAAGTTGATGTGGTATTTTTACCTCTTCTTTTGAGTCAGCCGACCAAACAAAAGGGAATAGATTATCTTTTAATATTTTGTTATTTGGAATTACAAGTCGGCCCAGATTAAAGTAAAAACTCTCCTCTAACGTTGAAACATTATAAATATAAGTTTATCGACCATCCAAATGAAGGAAAGTGAGCTCTGATTTTCGCTGAGCTGAGGTAGCAAATTCGTGGGAAAAAGAAGAATTCACAACAACAGCAGAGAAGGTTGTTAAAAGTTTTTCTTTTCTTCTCTGATTTTTGTTGGGGTTACAAGTTTATCACAGTCCAAGTTTGGAGGAGTTTCCAACGCAATTAGCAGCTGTTCACAGTCCCGAATTCTGAGAGAAATATTGACAGTCCGAGTTTAAGAGGAGATCAGAGTTGCCTCTCAGCAGTTGACAAGTTTTCTTTGTCAACTTCACATCTCTCAGCTCTGAAGATGTGGTATCTACAACCACAAACATGACATAAGAGCTCTTTCCCAAGCATACATGTAAGATCTGATCTGGATGTTCAAACACAGCTAAGAATCTACAGTAATCAAGTAAGGGATTTTGTAATTTCTTTATGTAAGTTGTACAATGTAAAGTTTTAATTTTTGCCTTGTTGTTGTTGTTGTAAATTGAATTGACTGAGTTTTGGTCTACACCCTTAACTGAAATTGATTGACTCATTTTGTACTCTACAACCTGTTGGTTAAGTTAGACAGTACACCACTTTTTGAGTGTGAGTGATCAGTTTGGAAATAGTTTAATGTTGGTTGATTAACTATGCTTTATAGTTTTCCTTTTGACAGTCATAATCTTCATTTAGAGTTATGCACTTTGCAAGTATTGTATCTTTCCTTGCTTGAATTTATGTTGACTACAAAAGAGTGTTTGGTTATAGTTCTTTCACCTAGTGGTATTGACTATTGACTGGCTTTGACAGTGTTGTTGATCAACTGTAAGTGGCGATTGTAAGTCTTAGGTTGTTCACCTAAGTGGAGTTTGACTGACTATATTGTGAGTTATCAAGTGTTAAGACCTGTTTTGGTGATTGAGTTGTTGACTGGAGTCAAAGAGCCTTTTGTCTAAGAGTTTTGAGGAGGACTGAGTTTAATCTTGTTAAGTCTCTTATCTTCTTAGGGTTTGTTGGTTGATTGAGATTGACCATCTTCTTGGTTGATGTTGGTTGGTTGACATTATCTGTCAACACTTGCTTGACTGAGTTGTTTGTCGAGTGTTGAGGTGTAGTTGTGGTGTCATTGTAATGAGTATGATTGGATGAGTTAGTTGTGGTTGTGTTGTTCTGTCTTAGCCTTGTCTTGGCCGAGCACGAAAGGAAGTTTCCTATAGAGCAGTAGTGGTCTAGAGACTAGCAAGTGACAAGTTGATGTTTAGAATTCATGATAAGATCTGCACAGGTACATGATCAGATTGACACATGTATATGATTGGTTTGGCACAGGTACACAAACAACTTGGTACAGGTCCAGTTGAGCAGGTTATATGAGCAGATGCTTTGACTCAGATTGGCTGAGTTGTATGAGTAGTTGGTTTGACCCAGGTGGATTGAGTTTAGTGTGTAGTTGGTTAGACTCAGATTGACTGAGTTGAATGATGTGAAAAGCAGATTGATTGGTACAGCTTGATTGGAAAGGTTGAGGATATAGGTTAATTGTACTGGTTAATGTGCAGTGTGGTACAAGTGTGGCGTAGTGGTTAGTTGATGAGAAGTGATAAGATGATGAGTAGTGATCAGATGATGAGCTATAATTGTTGATATAATGATAATAATGTACTCTGCATAATATTGAATAAGTTGCTGATGATTATTAAAGTTGAAAAAGTAATAAAAGCCATACACATTGTTCACCCCCCCACCCCCCGACTTAGTGTGCTCGGTGTGTCCAGTAGGTGAAAGATCAAGTCATGTTCCAGAACAAAAGAAGAAGAAGGATTCTTCACACACTCTATGCTACAATTGCAGAAACAATGTACCTCAAAGAAGAGAAAGCAACATGCCTCTTCTGCTGATGTTGATGAAGATACTCTATAGAAGAAGTCAAGGAATGATGATCCCAAGGAAAGTACAGAAGTTCATCGAAAGGAGTACTTCTAGTACAGCCTATGTGTGCAACAATTATTGCATTCTAGACAATATGATTGTCATTGGTGATGTATGAAGATCTGGGTTGCAGTTTCTTCTATGGGCTTCCAACAAGAAAGAAGATGAAGATCAAAGGACTGCCGTGAGTTCTGCAAGGAAGTAGAGAGAAAGAGGGAGCCCACAAAACAACAAAAGATAAGCATTTGATTATCAAGAACTCTTATAGATCAGATGTGAATGTTTTTTAACATATTTTCATTATAGCTGTATGCAGATCTGTATTCCTAGAATCAGGAAGAATGTTATAGTATAGCATAATGATCATACGATATAGTTTCTTTTATATGACTAAAATTGTTGAGCAGTAAGCTCCTGTAGTGCATGATATGTATATGTTGGGTAAGTAGCCTATAGTGCTGCATAACATTCCATGCTGTATGCAGATCTGTATTCCTAGAATCAGGAAGAATGTTATAGTATAGCATAATGAGCATACGATATAGTTTCTTTTATATGACTAAGATTGTTGAGCAGTAAGCTCATGTAGTGCATGATATGTATATGTTGGGTAAGTAGCCTATAGTGCTGCATAACATTCCATGCTGGATGTTGATGTAGTCGTTGCGTGAGGCATCCTCACCACGTCGGACCGAAAAGAAACATGAAGATGACACTTATTATGCCACCAAAAGAGAAGTCGACATAGGCAAAAGATGTAATGTCCCCTTCCTTTTAGGCCTTGAGGCCCATACCGCTAACCCATGTGATTCCTGTGGGTTCGAGCGGTTACTGAGAGCTAGGGAATCAGATCAGGACTGATGCCATCCATAGAAGATCTAGGGCATCATCATTGGATCAAGAAGGACCACTTGGGCCAAAGGCCACCTTCATGCATGACCATGCTCTTTGCATGACCATGCTCTTTTCCATGCTCCATGCATGACCATGCTCTTTGCATGCAAGTCAACGGCAAATTAGAAGATAAAGTGACCTAATTAGGTCAAAGATAGGGTTTTGCGCAGTTGAACTTTATAAATAGAGGGAGCAAGAGGAGAGGACACTTATGATTATTGATTATTTTGGGAGCACTTGGATAGCAGCACAGCGTGCAGCACAGCAGTTGGGGTTGGAGACGGAGTCTTTAGCTAACAGGATTTCGGCAGTGAAACATCTGTCCTAGTCTTATTCCGGGTAAGCCATACTGGTTCACCACTTGTTCTTCATTTCATTCATCAGTTATATCGCACAGGGTATAGATTGTTGCAGAGGCACGGTGCAGCCGTAAGAGGGGGTTTTCCACCAGAAAGCCCTAATCTTCTATTGGGCCTTCAGATCTCAGTTTCCTTCTGAAACTCAGGGATCATTCTCACCAGCAGCTACATACTCCGGTACCCAGTGACTATCAGCTCCATCTGAGCTCATCCGAAGGAGTTATCAGCATTTCTAGACCACCAGGGGCGTGAGCAGCTGCCTCAGAGAACCAAAACGTTTTCATACTTAGAGGGTTCAGAATTGCAGTATATTCCAGGCAATCTCTTCGTCACAGCGAGGCTATCAGCTCCATAAATCGGCGGGTCCATCGGACACCTCCTTCCTTGAGGGCGTCACCTTTTTCTCTGTTGAGGTCGTCTTGCTGCTAGAGCATTCACCGGAGACAGGAGAGATCAGTTCTTCTCGGATCCAGTTCTCAGTACTTGCAGACTTCATCTGTGGCAGATCAGCCAGTTATCAGTGGTAAGTGTGCATTCTATCTTACAAACCCTAACCCTAATTTTTCCTATAAAATAGGGATTTTCACTTGGCGGTTTGTAAGCCCAGTTGTATCCGCATAATTGTTTAGAAATAGAAAATATCAGTATTCGGGATATTTCAAAAGAAGACAAGTTGGCCCCACTCCAAACGTGAAAATGTCAACATAAAAAAGTATAAATAGAAGGCGCCCTCTTCATTCTTCTCGAAGCAAGTTCGCTCTACTCAAGAAAGAGGTTCGCTACAATAGCAAGGAAGACTATTTTCTGGGGTTCACTATCTTTGGAGGAGTTTCTCCTTTACTTTTAGGGTTTATCTTCGACTCTATATAATATGCTGTACATTTTGAACTGAGATCTCTATTAGAAGGTTGTTGTGTTTTCTCCCTTGTGGTTTCCCAGGTAAAATTATTGTGTCTATTTTTTCTGTTCTTGGTTGTTCTTTTAGTGATCCTACTATATATTCTGCTGCATATAATATTGGAATTATACTGCTATTTAAAAAAAAACTAACCTAGTATCAGAGCAGTGCTAAAATAGACCATTGCCGAAAACTAAGGCTCCATACTTCGGAGCTTTGCAACCTCAGTTTTATCTTGAAAAGAGCATATTGGAATTCACCCTAGAAGGGCGCACCTTTTTGTGGAGGCAAATTTTGGATCGGTGAAACTTTAGTTTTTGACCCAATTCTGTTGGGGTCAAGATCTAGGTTTTTTTTGATTCAAGCCTTTTTGTCCACAGATTTGGCTCGATCTCCACATTTTCCAACTCGCCTTGGGAAGGCACATCTCTTTGTGAAGTCAGAATTGCAAGAATCCAAACTTCATTTTTGACCTAGCTCCTGCTAGGGTTTTTGAATCAATTTGTCAGTTTGCAATCAAGATGATTCGTATGAAGGTGGAAGATAGACTTGATGGGGCTTCCAACTTCAACTCTTGGAAGTCTAGGGTTCTCATTATCTTGGAAGAAAATGATCACCTGAAGTTTGATAATGAGAAGGTTTCAAAACCAGAAGAGGAAGCTGAGAAGACTCAGTGGAGGAAGAATGATGCTAAGGCAAGAAGGATCTTGATAGATTCAGTAAAAGACCACTTGGTCCCTCAGATCTCTCAAAAGAAGACGGCCAGGAAGATGTTCAGAGTCTTGAAGAAGTGGTTTGAAAATAACAACATCAACCAAGCTCTTGCCTTAAGACAACGACTATCCAATATCAAGATGACAAGGTCAGACTCAGTTGCTTCCTACCTCATGAATATTTTTGAGCTAAGAGATCAATTGAGCACCATTGGAGAATCGATTGAAGCCAAAGAACTTGTCATGATGAATACTAATGGCCTCCCCCCTTCCTGTGAACCATTCATTGAAAGTCTTAGTGGGCGATCCAAATTGCCCAAGTTTGATCGATTATGGGCAGACTGTACACAAGAGGAGACTAGACTTGCTGCTAGAGGTAGATTGCATGGCACTCAATATGAAGAAAACCAAGCTCTTAGATCTCATGCCAAGAAGGGAAAAGGTAAGGGAAGAAAGTATCAAGGCAAGAAAGACAAAGGTGGAAGATCAAGCCCTATTCCAGAACAAAAGAAGAAGAAGGATCTTTCACACATTCGGTGCTTCAAATGTCAGAAGTATGGTCACTATGCCAAACAGTGTCATGGATCAAAGAAGAGAAAACACCAAGCCTCAATTGCTGATACTGATGAAGACACTTCTCACAAGAAGTCAAGGAACGATGATTGCACAGAGTTCTTCTTCATCTCCGCTCGCTCAGGTACAGTTCCTACCACTAGTGATATTTGGTTGATAGATAGTGGTGAATCTAGACATATGACAAGTTATAAAGAGAACGTTACAGATTTGGTAGAGAAAGAGTCCCATCTACAAGTTGTACTTGGGGATGATGCTAGATATACTGTGAAGGGATCTGGGGCTACCTCCCTCCAGTTGGAGTCTAGTGATACTCTACATTTGAGTGATGTATTGTTTGTACCTAGGATGAAAAGGAACCTTGTCTCTATATCAACCTTGGAGGACAAAGGCTACAAGGTTTCCTTCTCTGATGGGAAGGTTCTTGCATGGCACACGAACTCTAGTATGAATTCTGATCATGTGGTTGGTGTCCAAGAGGAGAGCTTATACGAGTTAACTACACAACCTATTCAGGAATTGGTACGTCATTCTACCAGTTTGGTGAGCCGTGGCACATAAGACTTGCTCACCTACACTATACAACTTTTCCATCATTGAGGACAATGGTGACAAGACTTCTAATACTCCGTGTAGACCGTGATGGTATTTGCAAAGGATGTTCACTTGAAAAGAATGTAAAGGGATCTTTTTGAGTAGTGACAGCAGGTCCAAGGGGATCTTGGCTCTAGTTCATTCAGACTTGTGTGGACTCATGTCAATTACTTCATTGGGTGGATACTACTATTATGTGATCTTTATTGATGATTATTCTCGAAAGACTTGGATTTATTTCCTTAAGTCCAAGGAATTTGAAGAGATGCTCTGCATATTCAAGGAATTCAAGGCACAAGTCGAGGACCTATCGGGAATTAAAACTAAGGTTCTGAGATTAGATAATGGAGGAGAATACACTTGCACAGAATTCGATCATTTTTGCAAGGAAGCATGAGTTAAGAGGGAGTACATTGTTCCTTAGAACCCTCAGCAAAACGAGGTTGCAGAGAGGAAGAACAAATCGATTGTAGAGGCAGCCAAAGAGATGATTCATGATCAGGGTATGCCCATGTTCTTATGGGTAGAAGCTTTCAGTACAACAGTGTATGTGCAGAGTAGCAGTCCTGATAAGATCTTGAGGAACATGACTCCAGAAGAGGCCTTCATAGGTGTGAAGCCAGAAGTTGGCCACTTATGAACTTTGGTTGTCCAGTATATATTCATGTGCCCAAAGAAAAGAGGACAAAGCTAGAACCTTCAGGAAGAAAGGGTACATTTGTGGGATATATTGAGTCTTCAAAGGTTTACAGGATTTGCATCCCAGGATTGAGATATATTGAGGTCAGCAGGGATGTCTCCATCGAAGAAGAGGTAGCTTTCAGAAGAGCCAGACGATATGATATAGATATTGATGATGAGGAGCTAGTGGCTCTAATGGAGATGGTATCATTTCCCCCTCCAAAAGTTCAAAGGGAGCCAGTTGAGCTAGTTGAGAATGTCGTTCACATTGATCCAATTGAGTCAATTGATGTTCCCAGAGATGTTGCAGTAGGCCGGAAGAGGCCTGCATGAGCTCGTTAGACATTGCAGGATGCAGAGGGGCATGAAGAACCCCGTGGTACATTTCGAGAAAGCAAGAGACCTTAGAGATTCTCGAGCTATGTATACTTGATGAGTCACATCATTGACTCAGAGCCCTCCAACTATAAGGAGGCTTCCAACCAGCTGGTATAGAAGGATGCCATGATGGAAGAATATCAATCCATCATTAAGAATGATGTGTGGGAAGTAATGTCGATACCTGAGGGGAAGTCAATAATGACTTCCAAGTGGATTTATAAAATCAAACATGGAGCAGATGTCAGTGTTGAAAACCACAAAGGCTAGATTTGTGGCTAGAGGATTCTCTAAAAAAGAGGGAGTTGATTATGACGAGACATTTGCTCTCGTTGCTCGATATACTTCCATTAGGACGATCATTGCTATTGCTTTAGCTATAGGATGGAAGTTGCATTAGATGGATGTTAAAACTGCCTTCCTCAACAGTGTGATCGAGGAAGAGGTTTACATCGTGCAACTAGAGGGTTTTGTGATCCATGGGAAGGATTCCCATGTATGCAGACTAAAGAAAGCCTTATATGGACTCAAATATGCACCACATGCTTGGTATGCTTGAATTGATGGATACTTGGTGAATTTGGGATTCTCCAAGAGTGATGTAGACCCTAGCCTTTACTACAAGGTTGTTGGTGGAGAGCTCCTGATTCTAGTACTCTATGTTGATGATTTGTTTCGCACTGGAGCTGAGAAACTTATTGAATGGTGTAAAGGGAAGCTAGCCTCTTAATTTGAAATAAAGGATCTTGGTTTGATGCACTACTTCTTAGGACTAGAAGTATGGCAGAGGCATGATGAAATCATCCCGAGTTAAGGGAACTACACCATTGACATCCTGAGGAGATTTGGGATGATGGACTGCAAGTCCAAGGCCACACCGATGGACTCAAATTTGAAGAAGATGAGAAACTCTGCTTCCTATTATCCACTAAGTGGATTTCCAATGAGCCGCCAAAGTTGTGAACAAGCCAGTTGTTCATCATCAATGCTTAGAAGTTCAATGGTTCATCACGACCATTTTTTGGGCCCCCTTTTTAAATAATTACATGTTCATACCCCATGGGGATTTTGTAATAAATGTTTTAGCATTTCAAACTTTTTGTAAAGGACTTGGCTTCCTAGGACTTAGACATCAATCTGATTATTCCAATGTGTTTTTTCCCTTGTTAATTATGCAATGTTGAATAAGCGATGTATAATTTTCGGGTTTTTCACCACTTCTCCAAAGATGGAATGATTGTCTTGGTGGATAGGCCTTAGGAGGCTATTAAAGTTCATGTCTCAATGTATATAAGCATGCTGGACATTGTTTTGAGTCATTATGAACATGTACTAGGTCCCCCTAGGTTTATTTTTATGTTTCGTAAAAAATAATTTTTCCAGCAAACTTAGGCCATTTTTAATGATTGAAATGAGAAATTTCAGATTATAATAAAATTATGGTTTGGAGGCGGATTTTGGCTTGGGGGTGCTCGTTTTCACACTCAGAGCATACCCTTTATTCCATAACCAACTTTTCAATGTTTCAGGTGATTAAATGATCACTTAGAGCCATTTTTCGCTAAAAAGGTAACGAAATGTCAAGAAAATGCTAAAAAAACACAAAATGACAAAAGTAAAAGGTTAGTGTAAATTTTCCTTTAATATTCAACTAAGGCTAAACAATGCATGTAAAATATCAACTGATAACCACACATGAATATCTTTTACAGTATGCAACGAAATATAAAACTGAGAAATAAATCACAACATCACAATATTGACACTATTATTTTGGGTATGGAAACTCCCGAAAAAACCCAAGATGGGAAAACCGGTGCAACAGTCAGCTATAGATTTTATTATGAGAAAACATGGAACTTTTACAATCACTGCAATTTCACACAAACCTGGCGAATGCAGTACCTGGTAGAATCACTAGGAAAATCCCAGCTAAACCTCAACACCCTCCTATGTGAGTGTACGGCCCAACTGTACGAAGCTTGATGATCCTGCTGCTCACTCCTCCGTCTTCTCAGCTAAATCCTCTGTCTGACTTTCTCTTCCTGTCTGTATCCTGTCTATGTCGAAATACAAGTGTGTGTGTTCTCTCCACCAATTGATCTCTCTTTTATAACTTTAGGTAAAGCGAAAACCCTAATTTCACTTTCACTTTAACTAGTGGTAAAGCAAAAACCCTAATTTCACTTTCACTTTAACTAGTGGTTCACTAAAGTTAATTTAGATCACTTTAATTTATTTTCCAAAGTAAACTTAGGAAAAGTAAATTAAATACAGCTGGTTTCCTAATTTATGTCTTCTGCTTGCAAGAACACATACATTCAGGAAGACCTTCCTTGTTGCTGCTAGTTTAACACTCCCTCTCAACGAGGAAGGGATTCGGTAGCAACTTCAACTTATCCCTGAACTTCACAAAACTCTGTCTGCAAAGTGCCTTGGTGAAAATGTCCGCCACGTGCTCATTTGTCTGTATGTACTCCAACTGAATGGTTCCCCTCTGGACACAATCTCTCAAGAAGTGGTATCTGATGTCTATGTGTTTGCTTCGGTCATGGAACACTAGATTCTCAGATAGCCTGATGCCACTCTGATTGTCACAGTGAACTACTGTAGCCTCTAGCTCACACTCGAACAACCCTGCAAGTAACTTCCTCAGCCACATACCCTCACAAGAAGCCATGCTGGCTGGCATGTACTCTGCCTCTGTCAAGCTCAATGCAATTGACTTCTGCTTCCTGCTGAACCAAGAGAGAATCCTTGATCCAATGCTGAAACAACAACTTGAAGTACTCTTCCGGTCCTCAACACATCCTGCCCAGTCAGTGTCTGTGAAACTTGCTAACTGTATACGCCCCCTATGCTCATAAACCAATCCATACTCCATTGTAACTGTGATGTAGCGAAGTATGTGCTTCGTAGCCGTCCAATGCACTCTCCGACGGTCCACCATGAACTGACTCAAGGAGTTGACTGCAAAGTTGATGTTTTGTCGAGTGTTGACCAGATACATAAGCGATCCGATAAGCTGACGATACAAGGTTGGATCAAATCCGTGTGATCCCGATGCATCAATCTTCCTCCAGTTGGAAACTAGAGGTATGGCCATAGGCTTGCAGTCCTCCATCCTGAATCTCCTCAGGATCTCTACTGCATATTTCCCCTGTCCGATGAAGAAGCATCCATCTCTCTGCCAAACCTCCAAGCCCAAAAAGTAATGCATCAGGCCAAGGTCTTTCATCTCAAACTCTACTGCAAGGTTGGACTTACAGTCTCCAATCAGCCTCTCATCTCCTATCAAAAAGAGATCATCCACATATAAGACCAGTATGAGAGGCACCTCACCTGTAAAGAAGTATAGGTTGTGGTCAGCCTCACTCCGCTGAAATCCCATCTCTCGTAGATAGCTGTCAATCCTCGAGTACCATGCTCAAGGTGCCTTCTTGAGCTCGTAAAGAGCTCGATGCAGTCTGCATACATGCGTCTCCCTGTTCTCCACATCAAACCCCTCTGGCTGCTCAATATACACCTCCTCTTCTATCACTCCATTGAGGAAGGTAGTCTTGACGTCCATCTGATGGACATGCCAACCCATCTCAGCTGCTAGTGAGATAATGGTTCGAATGGAAGAATCCCTGGCAACAAGGGGGAAGGTCTCCTCATAATCAATACTCTCCTTCCGTGAAAACCCCTTTGCCATGAAGTGCACCTTGTACTTCTCCATGCTTCTGTCTGCTGCATGCTTCACCTTGTAGATTCATCTGGATCCCACCACCTTTTTCCCTTGTTGCCTCGGACAACCTCCCATACCTCGTTTTCCATAATGCAGTCATACTCCTCAACCATAGCCTCTTGCCACACAGCATGTTGTGCAGCCTTCCCGAAGCTGGAAGGTTCAGAGTTAATCAACTCTGTTTTCAAAGTTAATCAACTCTGTTATTGGTGCCATATATCTAAACCTCTCTGGGGGTACACTCCGTCTAAAAGATGTCTGTGGAGGATCTACTTGCCTGGAATCCTGCATTATGGGCCTAGTGTCAACCTGCTGCGACTGCTGGATATCCGTCTCCTGCTACAGCTCATCCTTCAAGTCAATGACTAAAGGATCCTGTCCACTTGACTCCCTCTGACCATCAGAACCTCTGCTCTGTGTCTGTACATGTACCTGAACATCTGGCTCCTCCAACTTGACTCTCGACTCCTGTGCTGGCTGCTGCTCTGTTGGTAAGTCCAGAGATCTCCGCAAGGCCCTGTCCTCATCAAATTGGACATCTCTGCTCACAATAATCCTCCGGCGAGCTGGAATGTAAACTATATATGACTTCGAAATCTCGCTGTACCCAACAAGTAGCGCCTTCTCTCCAGAAGGATCCAGCTTCTTCCTCTTGTCAGCATGAACATGATAATAGCAGACACTGCCGAATATGCGAATGTGACTCATATTTGGCCTAGTTCCTGTGAAGACCTCCTCTGGTGTCTTCCTCCCTAAGGCTGTGTGGGGACACCTGTTCTGAATGTACACTGTAGTCCTTTATGCCTCGGCCTAGAGGAACAGTGGTAATCCCTGATCAAATAGCATGGCATTGGTTGTGTTATCCACTTATTTGTACCATAGTTGGATTACTTGAGGAGCCGCCAGTTGACAAACATGACCAATGTTTGATTCCAGTGTATCAGATGATCTGCCTTTGTGTCTAGCCAATATTGGCTAGCCAGTTTTTCATTTGAATAATTTTGACCATGGCCCTGCGGGGTTTGTAATAAAATGTGCTAGTAGGGTATTTTGAGTGGTTCGGTCTCCTAAGACGTAGAATCTCAACTAAGGTATTCCAGGGAGTTTTTTTCCCTTGACAATTATGCTTTGCCTATAGTCGAGTATAATTGACGAGGTTTTTTCCCGCTTCCTCCAAAGCTGGAATGCCCGATTTTGAATTATGGGGCTTGGGGGGTTATTAGAGCCCAACTAAGTGTTTATAAACCTACTAGGCATTGTTAGAATAGAGCATGGTCATGTCCTAAGTCAATATGACGTTCAAAAATTTTCCGAAATTTTTTTATCGGATGGATTAAAAAATTATTTTTTAATTATTTTCCTAAGTTTTGTGATTAATTTTTCCATAAATTAATTGGAAAAATCCTGTTTGTAATAAGTCGGTCATCCGAACCCCGAATTCAGTGATTGAAGGCTCTAACCTTAAGCCAAAATCATTCTTGATCAGCTAGCCAGTCAGATCCAACTTTCAGATCATCAATTGGACACATAATGCTCATTTTCTCAAAAAAGCCATTTTCGAGAAAAAAAATGATTATTTATTAAAAAATGATTATTTTGGGGAAAATTAAAACTCTCCAAATTAATCCAAATTCAGCGAAATAAAAGGATAAATGACAGCTCAATGGGCATTTATGATGATTGGAGTTATCATAACTTAGCTTCAGTCAGCATTTAGTGAATAATAAAGTTATATTCGGTTAACGGATTTGTCATCTCTAGCTAAACTCCCGAATTGGATGAAATGGAGAGCACTCATTGGTTTGATGATTTGATCGAGGTAAAGACTGAAGATTACAGCAGTAGTGGCCTCTCCAGACCTAGCAATGGCTCCTCCATACCTAAGTTGTGGCCTCACCTACCAGCTCATGCCTCCCTTCATAATTCATGGCCCTCTTCAGCATGAGGGCGTCATCCACACGTGTGAGCTTAGTTATGGCTTGTTTGCAGTGGTTAGGGTTGCAGTGGGGGCGCCTTGCCTAGGTGGAGGCCTCCCCTCACTCCCAGCTCTTCATTTTTAGGTCTGGGCGCTCAGTTATGTGCCGAGCTAGTCAGGTTATGTGATTTGGTTTTAGGGTTTTAGCTTGATCTCATTGTATAAATAGAGGCTCCTTCAGCTCTATTCAAAGGGAGAATTTGTGCAAGTACACTCTGGAAAAATTTGTAATATCTTTTGAATTTGAATAAAGCAAGAAGGCTTTGGAGGTCCATGTGGGAGTTATTTGTGTGCCATGCTTCATCTTGTTCAAGGTGATACCATTCTTAGCTCATTTCTTTTGATTCTTAAGTATATGATCTTGTGATTAGAAGGCTAACAATCTAGCACAATATTATTTGATCTATGCTTTTCTCTTAAGTTTTGTGGCTTTCAGGTATTCTCCCAAACACAAGAGCTCTTGTTTGGTTTATGCATTCATTCTACAGGTGCCTAAGGGAGTCTTCTACTTTAAGAAATCGAGAAACGAAGGGTTTGCTTGCCTCATCCATCAAACTACAAACTTAAAAAAATCTCTTGGTTACATTGGTTCCTACAAAGCGGATCTACGTTTTTACAGGTTTTATCCTATCGATTTGCTTTCCAAGTAGTGCAAGTATTCTCAATTTATTCACATTTCTAGATCTTGCATGATGATTGGCTAAAGTAGATCAAAGATTCATACTTTGATCTACTTGTTGGGTTTAGATCTACTTTTTTTAATCTTTAACTTTTACTAGATCTAAGATCCTTGTCTCATTTCAAATTTGTAAATCCATCATTCTTTTGTTTGCCAAACTTTTGTCTTGAGAAGTACTTTGGGGTTTGTCCCCAATTGCCGCATTGTTTTGCATGCCACTTCTCTTTCTCTGCTATCACTTGCATATTTTCAGCTAGCTGAAAGTTTCAAGACTAGTGCTTAAAAGTCAATATTCTGACTTATTTTTGCCTTGGAAAACGTGTAAATTTTCCACTTTTAGGCTTGCTGGTTTTTTGTGTTTTTCATTATTTTTTAATTCTGGAAATTCATAAAATCAGAAAATTTTCCAAAAAATTAATTCTTTGAGTTTTGTACTTTTTCTTGAAAAACGTGCAAATTTAAGCTTGCTGTTTTTTGCTGATTTTTGACATGTTTCTGCTATTTTCCAATTCTGGAAATTAGCCTGAAAATTAGAAAAAAATATTCAAGTTTTCTTTCTCAAAAAATTTCAAGTCATTTTATTGAAAAATCTGCATTTTGAGCCATAAAAGGCAGGCTTTTCCTCTCATTTCCAAGGTCTGATTTTTCTTTTGGTTTTGTTTTACTGTTTTGGGCATTTGTTTATCTCATTAGCCACTTGGCATCTTGTTCACTTTCATCTTTCCGAGTCATAAGTTAAAATTGGGTTTCCTAACACTCTTACTAGCTATTGTTTAGAGCTCTTATCCACAGGTGAACTAAAAACAAAACCAAGCAAGAAAGAGCAAGCAGAACTAGATCCAAAGACAGGGATCCAAAACCAAAAAAAATCATTCTCCTTTGTACAAGTCATAATAAGGCTCCAAGTTCTCTTGATTAGTCACTTTCTTCATTTTCAAAGGGCTAAACGCCATTATCTTGTAAAGTATTAATGAAATAAGGCTAAGTGGGATAAGGCCTCCCTCACTGTGTGTTTTGCTTTCTCCCATTTGGGGAAGAGCCTTGTGTTGTCCTTTTGTTTGGTTATTACCATGCTTAGAGTAGTTTCATTTCATGCTTAGAACACTAGTTGCTAGTTTAGCTTATTTTTACTAAGTTAGTTTTTTGCAAGTCATTTGTTATTAATCTTTTTGAGCTATCATTTGGTTTCCACATTTACAGTCTGCTTGTCTTTTAAAAAAAGAAACCAAAGTCTCTTGAACTTGCAATAACCCAAGTCAAGAGCACTCTCTGTCGGAGAGCATTCCCACTGCATTATCCTTGCATCAAGCATATAGATTAAGTAAAGTCTCTTGAACTTCTGTCATAAGACAAAGTCGAGAGCACTCTCTGTTGGAGAGTTAAACTGTGTGCTCATAATAATAAAATCTTTCCAACTCACATTTCCCCACTTAAAATTTTCCTCGTTGCTATCCATCACCTAGTATGCTTTGTTGACCCTGAAAAGTTGGACTCGTACTCAGAACGGTGATCGGATTTGTTAATCTTGCAAGTGATAACATAATAAAACTTTCACCCCATAACCAACGCATTGGCGTTGTCTCGATAAATACTCAGGTAGTGGGCAAATTCCAAGTGTGGGCGTTGGGCAACCCAATCTGGAAACTCGCTGGTTAAATTTTCTGAACACCTAGCTTGTGATTCCAGACAGGTCCATCATGTCTTCGAACGAAGCCACTGAAAGTATTTCCGGTTAGGTTTCCTAGACACCTTAAGCAAGATCATCTTTAAAATCCTTAAAATTTACCAAGAGCACTCGCATAATCTAACATTCACTTGTTTAATTTTTAGATGTATGTTTAATTCTCTGGTGCATTTCAGCTTCATTGACTCCATAAGGCACTCGTCCTTGTTTTAATTTGCATAATTATATTCTTTGATCAATTGTCAATGGTTTATTATAAATGCTATCACTGAATGCTTAATTAAAGTCTAGAATTTAAAATTATCTTTTAATCACTTGTTGCTACGTGGATTGCTCTTTGATCTTGTGTCACATTTATAACAAGTATAACACCCTAAAATAATAATAACTCCTAAACAACACCCATCCGCATCCACAACCTTTAAGAACACTTTAACAACTTAAGAGCCATAGAAACTCTTTAGTAGGGACTACCCCCCTTGGCTTCGTTAGGAGTTAGCCTAAACGAAGGAGCTAGGAGGAGGTGACAGTACCTAGTTTTGTGCTTGCCCCCAAGGTCACACCTCTCCCACTTTTCTAAGTGAGGAGACAACTTTCAATTGATTTCTGCTGCTGGTGTGCAATCAACAAACAATAGGCTGCTCTAACCATAGTCCTGTTCTTTCGCTTTGCAACTCCATTCTGCTGTGGGGTATGGGGCATAGTGTGCTTCTTCTTGATCCCCTCAGCCGAAAAATACTCCATGAACTCATTGGAAGTGTACTCACCCCCGTTGTTTGTCCTCACTACCCGAATCTTCTTTCCTGTTTGGTTCTCCACAAGAGTCTTGAACTCTCGGAACCTCTCAAATACCTCTGACTTGGCCTTCAGGAAATAGATCCAGGTTTTCCTGGAATAGTCATCAATGAAGGTTATGTAGTAACTGTAACCATTGAATGAATGGACACTCATAGGTCCGCATACATCCAAATGCACCAAGTCCAAGGGCTCCTTAGACTTGTGCTCACTCTGTGGGAAAGGCATCTTGATCTTCTTCGCCAAAGCACAACCCTTGCAGTGGTTATGCTTTTCCTCCTGTACCTAAGGAACTCCAATGACTGCCTATCTCAAATGCTTTAGTGCACCATGGTGTAAGTGTGCCATCCTCCTATGCCACAACTCACCCTGATTGCTGCTGGCTAGAGCCTTTGCAGGCTCAAAGTGTAATATGTACACTTTCCCGCTCCTTCTGCCAATCACCCGATGCAAGCTTCTATCTGACCCCTTGGGCCTGATATACACTCTATGGTCATGAAACTTCACCTGATATCCCTTGTCCTCCAGAGTGGAGACTGATATAAGGTTCTTGGTCAGCCTTCGAACATATAACACATCAACAAAACTGAGGGGTTTGCTAGACTCCCTCTCAAATGAAACAGTGCCAACTCCCTGCGCCTGATACCACGCATCATCACCCAACTCAACGTGGATCTTTTCCACCCTCCTGCAAGTCGCTGAAGAATCTCTTCTGTCCAGTCATGTGACTAGATGCTCTATTGTCAATGCACCATATGCTACTCCTTGTAGTGCTTGCCATGCAAGCTATCAAGCAAAACTCCTCATCGAGGTTCCTGCTGAACTCATCCACCTCTGCATATTCAGCCATTTGAGTGTTACTCTTCTTCTTCCTGTCTGGGCATTGGGAGACAAAGTGCCCCTGCTTGTGGCAGATAAAACACTTGACCTTTGACACGTCAAGGTTCTTCTTACCTTTCTTCTTTCTCTTTGCCTTCCCCTTGCTGTTCCCTGTAAGAGCTAGAGCCTCCTCATCCACAATATGTGGGGCACTGCTGGATGAGCCTAGTCCTTGAGCCATGCGGGTCTCCTCCTGCACAAAGTCATCCCACAGTCTCTGCCAATTAGGGAGCTTCTACCTAGCCACAACACCTTTGACAAAGGTGTCCCATGGCTTAGAGAAGCCATTGAGGGCTATCCGAACTAGCTCCTCATCATTAGTTTTAGAGCCGAGAACTACAAGCTCATCCTTGATCTGTGTGAGTCTTGTGAGATAAGGCACCACTCCTTCTCCCTTGGTCATCTTGGTGCTGCGCATCCTCTCTTGCAACACCATCCTCCGGTTCTTGTTCTTGCTTTGGTATAGACTCTCCAAAGCCTTCCACATTTCTAATGCGGTCTTCTTACCAGAAAGGTGAGGGACTATATGGTCCTTCACTCCATCCATGATAATCAACATGGCTCTAGAATCAATTTTCTTCCAAGCTGCTAGATCTGTCGAATATGTGGGTGCAACATTTGTGGAGTCAGTGTGCTCCTCTGCATCACTGACGTCCAGGGTCCTTGTGATCCTCTCTTTCCATGTAGGAAAGTTCTGAGCACCTTGGAGTCTATCCTCAACTCTCAACTGCACGACCATAGTGAAGTGTACCTGTCAAACCCTAGATCTGGAATTCTAGGTTTGTGTCTTCCTATAGATCTCCCCCTGATCTATCACTGCTGCTGCAAATCTCTCAGCTTTACTCACCAGAGCTCTGATACCATGTAAATTTTCCTTTATTATTTAACTAGGGCTAAACAATGCATGCAAAATATCAACTGATAACCACACATGAATATCTTTTACAGTATGCAGCGAAATATAAAACTGAGAAATAAATCACAACATCACATCACAATATTGACACTTATTTTGGGTATGGAAACCACTGATAAACCCAAGATGGGAAAACCGGTGCAACAGTCAGATATATATTTTATTATGAGAAAATATGGAACTTTTACAATCACTGCAAATTCACCCAAACCTGGCGAATGCATTACCCGACAGAATCACTGGGCAAATCCCAGCTAAGCCTCAACACCCTCCTGTGTGAGTGTATGACCCAGCTGTACGAAGCTCGATGATCCTGCTGCTCGCTTCTCCGTCTTCTCAGCTAAATCGTTTGTCTGACTTTCTCTTCCTGTTTGTATCCTGTCTCTGTTGGAATACAAGTGTGTGTGTTCTCTCCACCAATTGATTTGTCTTTTATAACTTTAGGTAAAACGAAAATCCTAATTTCACTTTCACTTTAACTAGTGGTAAAGCAAAAACCCTAATTTCACTTTCACTTTAACTTGTGGTTCACTAAAGTTAATTTGGATCACTTTAATTTATTTTCCAAAGTAAACTTAGGAAAAGTAAATTAAATACAACTGGTTTCCTAATTTAAGTCTTCTGCATGCAAGAACACATGCATTCAAGAAGACTTTCCTTGTTGCTACTAGTTTAACACCCTTTACTCCATAACCAACTTTTCAATGTTTCAAGTGATTAAATGATCACTTAGAGCCATTTTTCTCTAAAAAGGTAATGAAATGTCAAGAAAATGCTAAGAAAAACACAAAATGACAAAAGTCAAAGGTTAGTGGCGACCTCATTGAAGGAAATAGTGATTTGTTACCTCATGGTGGTGTCATGTTTGAATGACTTATGGGTGGCGACTTCATCTCATATGGATATGCGCCCACCATCTCATGTACCGCATGGGTTATGTGGTGAGTGAAATCGTGACATGTGGGAAGGTCAACCAAAATTAAAGGCGAATGGTTTGGAGTAGTGGCGTCATGTTTGAAGATGATCTCATGTGGTGGGGAGTTACCAAGGTTTGGGGATGCGCCCTCCCTCTCATGGAGGTGCATCTCTTATGTGGAATCCTTTGAAACGATATGGTGGCTTGTTAGGTTAAGGCACACCTCTCTTGGAGAGGTGACGCCTTCTCCATGAGATTGCATCAATCCGATCCCTTCAATCACTCCATCAATCTCTCACGGAACTCCACTCTACTCCCAGTGAATGATGCGCCCCTCGAGCTTCTTAGGCTATATGGGTGAGGCTATTCTCCTTCATTCGGCATGAAGAGTGAAACCTCTTCTCCTTTTGTATTTGTCTCTTGAATATTTTGTTAATGAAATAAGGCTTTGGAGGTCAATGTGGTGCCTTCTTTCCAGCTAGATGAGCATTGCTTCATGTGTGTATTGAGGTAACTGTAGGATCTAGTTTTTTGCATTTGTTACTTTCTTGTCAATCTTTAGCCTATAGAAGGATTAGTATTAATCAATAGGAATGAATAGTGTTGCTTCATTATTCATTTAAAATCTCTATTTTTAAGATTTAGGATTTTGCATGCTAGTTTGCTTAGGGGTATGCTCTCCTTGTTTTCAATTTAGAGTTTTACTATAAGATTTGACAATTTTTGTGCAAGTGTGAAGGCTTCTACAGGTATCTCATTGGATTTTGTAAGAGATCTTGCTTGCTTCTCTTACTCTCCAACATTTTGGTGAGAAACATAGTCCAGCATTAAGTCACTAACACAAATTCAATTGTTCATTTCCAAAGGGGGCTTTTTTTCACATCTTCTTCACTTTTAATTATAATCAAACTTTCCGGTTACTTGGTTACTTACTTTTATTCATTAGATCTACTTTTTTTTAAAGTAATATTTATCTTAGATCTGATTTATAAAAGTTCATAGCTTAGATCTAAAAGGTTTCATAAAGACTTTATCTTTCATTGGTTAGATCTAGCTCAATCTAATTTTCTTTGCAATCATTTTTAAGTATATTTCTAACTTGTTAATCGAAGGTAGTTTGCTTGAGTTTAAAGGATTAAAATCTAGCATAGAAGTGCTTTCATTGGCAGCCTTTTAAAGGCTCTCCAAGATTCTAAGAGATCGGGTCTCACAATCCCAATCGTCTTAGTTCCTTGTTTTGCTTTACATCTAGTTTTAGTGTAGGTTTTTTTTTCATAAGTTTTTGTGGTGTCCAAAAGCACTTTCAAAGTGTTTTTTGGACATTTCTAACACTTTATAGCTTGCTGGTTTTTGACTGTAGTTAGCAGGTTTGAAGGCTTTTTGGGCGGAAAAATCAAAGATCTAGGTGATCTGAAGCCTCTTGAACCATCCCTGTTCTTTCTAACTCTTTTCTCAATAAGTTTTAAGCTTACTTTCTCCAAAATTATAAGGAGAAAGAAGCATTTCCCATCTTCTCTGATTAACTTGTAATCTCATAATAAAAGTATTGAGTAGGCTCCTAAGAGCCCACTCGCCATCCCCCATAGGGGGATTTGCGTCGGTGTGTTTTAATGCATTTTTCCTTTTAGCTTTACTTTTTTGTTGAAGTTAACTTAAGTAGCTTAGATTTTAACTTTTTTTCAGACCGTATACTTTTATTTCAATTTTCATTATCTTTTGGCAAAGTAATACAGATACTAACCCACTAATTCGGTAGTGTAGTAATTAGAAAAATTCCAATTTCTGCATTTTACTTTTTCAATAATCCACCCCCCTTGCTTTCCTGAGTAAGGTTCCAAAGACTTGAAAGAGAGTCTTGGGGATTTAATACACAAGCAAAAACTGTTAAAAAATACTTAAAATTTCCAAGGCTCATCCTCGTTATGCTCTGAATCTCCCTGCGGCTTTGACCGAACAGTTGGTCACATCCAGAAAGGGATTGAGTGACTAGCTTAATTAGATCTCACACTCTACTTTAACGTCCCAACAACAAAAATCCAGCATTGCGTTTTTCATCGCGTCGGTAAATTGTACAGAGAAAGCGGGAACAACTGAAAAGTGGCCGTGGGACCCCATCATGCTACATCCTTATTGGTGTAGTGTTGGACATCCCCCCTATGACTCCATTAAGCCCACATTTTCTTGTGTGCTACCACACTTAGTGAGTCTGTACATACTCCCTGTATCTTCATGGTATATCGAGAATCCCCCTCCCTCATAATCCACTCATTGATGTATTTGGTCAACACTAGACCAGATATTTGTTTTGCAGTAGGTGCTCTTAGCCAGTTCATGTGTGAGTCAAGACATGTACACTGGGTTGCTGCAAAACATGTGTTTATATACTTGCATGGCACAGTGAGATATGGCCTTAGATACGCTTCTAGTGGCAACATGAGATTGGATGGTTATTATGATTTTGATTGGGTTGGGAGTGTTGTAGACAGGAAGGGCACCTCCGGGTGTTTCTTCAACTTGGGATCTGCTGTGATTTCTTGGTTGAGCAGGAAGTAGACCTTAGTGGCACTTAGTACTATAGAGGCCGAGTATATTGTAGTGTTTGTTGCATCTGGGGAAGTTGCCTGGCCTGAAAATTCCTCGCTAGGTTGTTTAGTTAGATGCTAGAGTCATCATTGATTCACTGTGACAACCAGAGCTGTGTTCAACTATTAGCGAATCCAACATTTCATCATAAATCGAAGCATATTGAGATACAATACCACTACATTCGTGACATGGTATAGAGAGGTGCAGTCCATTTGCAATATGTTCCTACAAAAGAACCAGACTATTAATATTCTTACTAAGCCTCTTTCGAGGACAAAGTTTGTATACTTTTGTGTAAGGCTTGGAGTAGTAGAGAATGTTTACTTCGCTGAGAGGGAAGGTTGATGTTTACATTTTCCCGAACACTCTGTGACGGAGTGGGGAGATCTCTCAGACACCCTGCGAAGGGGTGGAGAAACCAATGCATTCTCTTGGACACTCAGTGATAGAGTGGGGAGATCTCTCGGACACCTTGTGATAGGGTGGAAAGGCCATGCATTCTCCTAGACACTTTGTGACGAAGTGGGGAGATATCTCGGACATCCTCTGACGGGATGGAGAGACTAGTGCATTCTCCCATACACTTTGTGACAGAGTGGGGAGATCTCTTAGACACCCTGTGGCGGGGTGGAGAGGCTGGTGCATATTGGTACATATTACTGATGATGGGTCATTTACAAAGGGTAAAAATGAAAAGAATGGATGAGGTTGCTAGCAAAATGAAAAATGGTCGAGCAAAAAGTTAAGAAATAGATGAAGACAACTTTCTTATCTCACTAGGGTACAAGCCAATTATCGGAATGACATACTTCTAAGGCAAGAATACACCAAGGTTAGGATGAACTTTGAAGAACAATTGTTTTAGGTGTTATAAATTATTATACAAGGGTAAGTGTAACATTTCATGATAACATCATTGGTCACACAAGAAAACATTCTAATAGTCTATGAAGATTTAAAGATATCACAACACATAGGATATCCGACACTGCATTTGGCTTGGCGCCATTGCTGAGGATAAATCCATTAGATCTGAGGCTAGAACAACATTTAATTGGTGAGTTAATTTTCGTTTTATAATCTAAACAACTCACCTTGTCACTCCACCTAGAGAGTTAGTGCCTCAGGGATACTCCACAAGGCGATCCTCTCAAGCACTTGTTCCTTTCAATCCCGAACCCAAGCGATACTATCAGGAAAAGGGAGAATGATTCACTCTGTAAATCAACGTAGCTCTTCAAGTCAATTAAGTCCTTTACGTCAAGTCATGGCAACTCCTTGGATAATAGATCAATCCATTGCTATCTTTATTTCACTGTTGTTATTGCAAATGTTCATGGTTTATTTTATGCATCATTGAACAATTCTTCCAAGTGTTTAATCTGTTGATCATTATAAATCTTAAGTGATTGAATGTTTATTGGAGAAATTAATTTAACACTTTACACTCCACACCTAAACAAGTTGATCTCCTTTTTCTTAGTTCTCCCCAAACCTTAGATCTAATCACCTATTGGGAAGCCTCCCATGGCCTTGAGAGCTGGCCTGAAAGAGGGAAGTTAAGCATTGAGGTGATAGTGGTGCTTTTATTCCAAAGTCACACTTGATAGCACTAGTGGATTATGACTTTTTCACTTAGGTGCTAAATCAAGCTGTAGCTTGTAACACATTTCATGATGAGAAACATCCTTTTTGTATGCAGATACACATTGAGCTAAATCTTTCTCAACTTCATGCTCACATCTTATTTTTTGAGAATGTAATATTCAACTTATTTGTTATCCAATTTATCATCAAAAGTACAACCACGCTAGGATTTGGATGTTGTTATCCACTAATTTTGCACTTAGTTGGATTAGCTGAGGAGCTGCCATTTTACAAACATGATAAATGTTTGTTTCTAGTGTATCAGATGATCCGCCTTTGTGTCTAGCTAGTTTTTGTTTTGAATAATTTTGACCATGGCCCCGTGGGGTTTATAATAAAATGTGCTAGTAGGGTGTTTTAAGTGGTTCGGTCTCCTAAGACGTAGAAGTTCAACTAAGGTATTCCAGGGAGTTTTTTGCCCTTGACAATTATGCTTTGCCTATAGCTGAGTATAATAGACGAGGTTTTCTCCCGCTTCCTCCAAAGCTGGAATGCCCGATTTTGAATTCTGGGTCTTGGGGGGGTTATTAGAGCCCAACTGAGTATATATAAACCTACTAGACATTGTTAGAATAGACTATGGTCATGTCCTAAGTCACTAGGACCCCCAGAAAAAAAATCCGAAATTTTTTTACCGGACACGTCAAAATTTGTTTTATTTTTATTTTTATTTTATTTTCCCTAAGTTTTTAATTAAATTTTTCCATAATTTAAATGGAAAAATTCAATTTGTAATAAGTTAGTCATCCGGAACCCGACTTCAGTGGTTGAAGGCTCTAACCTTAAGCCAACAATCATTCTTGATCGGCTAGCCAGTCAGATCCAACTTTCAGATCATCATTCGGCCACATAACGCTCATTTTCTCGAAAAAGTCATTTTTGGGGAAATAATTGATTATTTAATAAAAAATGATTATTTTGGAGAAAATCCATAACTCTCCAAATTACTCCAAATTCAGTGAAATAAAAGGCTAAAGGAGATGGCACAGAGCATTTATGATGATTCCAATCAATATCGGTTAGTTTCAGATCAATTATCGGAGTGTAGCAGTTGAACTATCAGCGAGAAATTTGCCCTCTTTAGTCAAATCCGTTTTTGGTTGAAGTGTGGATTATCTGTTGGTTGGGTGATCATTACGAGGGAGGATGAACCACCTCACCCCCCCTCATTACTCCAGCACTCAGTTGCAGCTCAGTTCAACTCCAAATCATCATGCCGAGCTCATTCAATTACTTCGGTGTTACTCTTAGTCCGGATTTAGGGATTTGAGCCCTATTTTCTTTCCTTTTTGTATAAGTAGAGGCTCTTTTGAGCTCTACAACATGGAACTTTTGTGCATGAGTTACTCTGCAAAAATTGTAATAAGCTTTGCTTACATTTGATTAATAAGATTTTCGACTTTGGAGGTCCATCTCTCTTTGCATGTGGTGAATGTTCTATGGTTGAGGTGATACTATTCCTAAACCCTTTACTCTTTTTTTACTTGAATGAGATCTAGTTATGTGTTAAGCTCAAGAGGGCCACTATTGGCATGGTAGAGTAGCTGTTTGTAGTTTCAATTCAGTTATTTATGCAAAGTAGGTTCTAATCGTGATGAATATGAGTAGTTAGCTATACATAGTATTGATCTCGATTGAATTTCCTTTGCATACTTTTCATATATATGATCTCACTTGTATCTGAGTTTTGGTATTAGCAGGTCACAGGTTGAAGAAGGGTGCGAGTTCAGCTACATCTAGCCCAAGCTTCAAGCAACCTACCATTTAACATATTATAATTGCATGGCCTACAAGATCGATCTCTTCCCATTCGAAAGAAAAATGAAGTCTTCCTCCATCTCTTGTGTTCCATCCACAAGAAACTTCTTTCTTTACTCGTCTTCCTTAATTTTTTGTACTTGCTCATAAAATAGATCCAAGTTTCAAATATTTACTATTTCAGATCTGTTTTTAGGGCCTGTGCTAGATCTAGTTTCCTTCATTAGATGTAGGAAAATGTTTTATGCTTTGCATGTAAAAGTTCAAAAAATTTTCTAAGTATAAAATTTTTTCAAATTTTTTTTTGCATCGTCTTTCCTACCATATTCTAATAATACATGCTTGCTGATTTTTTACTTTTGTGACAGGTATAGCAAAAATGCTTGTGAAATTCTGAAGAAGCAAGCCCTAAAAAACCATAAATTCCCTCTTCTTCTTTTTCCCTTCTGCAGATTGCTCCAAAGGCCTTCTAAGAATAAATAAAGAAACGAAAATGGCAGCAAAAGGAAATGATTGTAACAAATTAATAAAGAGCAAGTGGGATTACGGCTCCCACACCCCTCTTTCCCCATTTGGGGGAAGCTTGTGTCGTCTCTCCATTTTTATGCTTTGCTTCATGTTTTGCTAAAAGTAGGATAGAATAGTTCATAATCTTTGGAAGTTTATCTTTTCATTAAAGTTAGATAGTTTAATTGCTGATTAGTTTATCATTCATGAAAAGTGAAGTAAAAATGTTTCTTTGATTATCTACTTGGCTAGTGCATAGTTTCTTTACTTTTTGATAGTTTTACTTACCCCCTTGCTTTCTCGATTAGGGCCCTAAAAAGCCTGAAAGAGACTTTTGGGTAGTTTAGATCTTTGTGTTTCTTTTAATTTTAACAAATTAATAAGTCTCTTGAACTTGTAGTAACACAAGTCAAGAGCACTCTTTATCGAAGAGCATAGTTAGAATTTGCACATCCTTGCATTAGCATTTAGATTAGATAAGTCTTTTGAACCTTTGTCATAAGACAAGGTCAAGGGCACTCTCTGTCGGAGAGTTTTAATTAATCTGCTAAATTAAAATTTGCAACTCACTTCTCCATAATTAATTAACTTCGTTGATCATCCTTCACCTAGTATGCTCTGTCGACTTTCGGGTTGGGCTCGTACTCAGAACGATGGACGAACTTGCTAAGTTCGTGCAAGAGAAACATAATAAAACTTAAACCCATAACCAACGCACTGGCGTTGTAGAGAATTTCCTAAAGTTCTTCTTAGTAGAGGCGCCGAAACTCCCCGTTGTCTAAGCTTCACAGCTAGCTGGTCAATCTTCGCGATACCAGCCTGGGATACTGGGCGGGCCATCATGTCTTCAACAGATTAAAATTGGAACATTCTCCAGGCTCTTGATTAATCCTTCGCTGACACCATAAGCAAGATCCTTAAAACATACCAAGAGCACTTGCACAACGTAATATTCACTAGCTTTATTTCAAGACTTGCTGTTAATTTCTTAAAAGCATTGCAGAGTGTTGACTCCATACAGGCACTGGTCTTTTAATCTTTGCATAATTGTTATATCTGGATCAATTGTCTTTGGAACATTTTAATTTCTATCTGTGAATGCATCTTTATAAAGTCTTGAATGATTGTTTATCTTTTAATTCTCTTAATAGCAACGTGGATTGCTTTGTCTTGTGTCGAATTCATAATAAACAAACACATTTAATTACAATAACTCCTAAACAACACCCATCCGCATCCGTAACCAATTAAAAACACTTTAATAACATTGAGCCATAGAAAACTCTTTGTTAGGGACTACCCCCCTTGGCTTCGTTAGGAGTTACCCTAAACGGAGGAGCTAGGAGTAGGTGACAGTACCTAGCTCTGTGCTTGTCCCCAAGGTCACACTTCTCCCACTTCCCTAAGTGAGGAGACAACTTTTAGAAAGTTTTTGCTACTGGTGTGCAATCGACGGACAACATCTTTTTGGCGTCGTTGCCTGGGACAAATTTTTTGTTCTTGAACGACCTTCGTTTTTTCTAGTTTTTACCTTTTTGATAGATTTTTAGTTTAATCACCTCGCTGATCTTAGACTTGAAATCCATTTGGCGACTCCAGTGTCTTTAATTTTACCAAGGTATTCAACCAGAAGAAACTCTGAAGGTTTACTTAGTTTTATCCCTGAGCCTGAAAAGGTTTATAGGAGGAGGCGGATAAATAAACTTGATTCTCGTAGGATCCTTGAATATCTTGGATCTCAGTCTTTATTAGACATCCATTGTTTATTTCTAGAAACTAATTCTCAAGAAAACACTAATACCTCTGTTTTTGACATAATGGGTGAGTATTTTACTCAGCTCGACTTTTCTCAGATAGTAGTTCAACTCCATCGTCTTCTAGACAAAGCTGTCGAGAAGCACCCGATGTATACCGACACTGATGCCACTACCTCTGCCATGCACCTTAGGAACTTTTCTAGATGCATCAATGCCTATGTCAGTGATCCTGTAAGCCAACATGATGATGTCTACATGAAGTTATTTGCTCTATCTTTGGAGGGAAGGGCTGGTGATTGGTACATCAATTTACCAGACAACTCCTTTGTTACACTTGAAGCTTTCAAGACTGCCTTCACTAATAGGTTTGGTGAAAAGAAGGAGCCTAGGCATCAACTGGCTTCTTTAACAAACATAAAGAAGAAGGAGAATGAGACTATGGATGAGTTCAACCAAAGATTCACAGAACTATCGATTGCTGTTCCCGCCATTTACAAACCACTTGCACCATCTATCTTACTTTATTACATTGAAGCACTTAGTGGGAAGATGCAATATCGGATCAGGGATAAAGAACCCACTACTCTTATAAACGCACAAGAAATGGCAGCCAAAATAGACAGAAATATGCAGTCTTCAAGTGAATCCAACCTTCTTGGTTATTCAAAGTCCTCGACTCTGTTAAAGTCAAATGAGCATGAAGAAGAAGATTCCTACAGAAAACAAATGATGGAAATGAAGGATAGACTTCGAAGAATGGAAGATAAACATCTAGCTCCAATGAAAGAGATGCAGAACAAGGTCATTAGTATGGAAAGAGCACAATCACAACCTGTCCCAAGAACATTTCCTCCAAAAGTAAATTGGTAAAGAAAGCCTCCCAACCATGAGCAGAGGCCTCCTCATCAGCGAGAGGCTGCTAACATGGTTGAAACTTACACGCCATTTTGTAGGGCATGGGAAGACCTTCATGAAGAATCTTCTTGTTATTATGCATGCTATGTTCAGGAGCATGGTTTTCCAGAGGGTTGTGGTCCTAAAGCATCATCAAGCGAGCCTGAGTACATAAACTATGTAGGTGACATGCATGATATTTCTGGAGAAAGTTGGAGAAAGGCAAAACAATATTCAAGAGAGCCTGAGTACATTAACCCAGTTGGATAGCTCCATCCTGTCACCATAGAAACCCGGTGTCAAGTCGAAGATTATAGTCAACAATTGGATAACCTCACTAAAAACTTTGGTACTAATCCTACAAATAAGCATAATGATGATAGTTTGGAAGGTTTACTA